>CM031620.1:14753179-14758179 GCA_018398815.1 Conus ventricosus | reverse complement strand
GGAGATAACTTCGGGTACGAGGTGGTAAAAATACTGACCAATGGTACTGGCCCTTGGATACGGAGTGAGGTGATAAAGTAATGCGTGAGAGAGAGAATGAAAAAAACGAACAGAGGAAGAACGAAGAGAGAGACAGAGAGAGGAAGAGGTTCTAGGTCTGCTCGAGAGAGAAGCAGAGAGATGAGGGGAGGAGAGAAGAGAACCAAGTTGAGAGATTAGCAGGAGATAGTCTGCAGAGGAAGGACTTAGGAGAGATGTGGAGAGAGAGAGTGGCTAACTAATGAAGAGGAAAAGAAAGAAAAGAAAAAAGAAAAGAAAGCAACCATGTCCATTTTATAGAGCAGACTAGAAGAGAGAGAGAGAGTGCAATGCGTTAATGCAGGAAGGAAGAAAGGAGAACAGATCGATGTTGATAGTCACTGTTCCATCTTAACCGGGGTTCGACCTCATACCTGGCAGCATCACTTCGTCAAGCAGAACCACAGACCAACGCCAGTGCCAGCAGTCTAACCTGACCAGGCGCCAGCAGACCAAGACCAGTGCCAGCAGTTGTGTCGTGCTTGTGAAAGTGACAGTGAAAAGAAAAAAAAAGAAAAGAAAAGACACTGATTCGTGAATAGTTAAGATCACCTGGCCAGGTAAAGTAGAAATCTGTTTATACCCGGGTTAGTTAATGATGTTTTAGATAAATGATTTTGTGAAGTTCAGGAAAGAGAGAATGTTTTTATTTTGTTTGATTCCATATGCATTGATGCTTCGTTCTATGATCATGTGTAGTAAAGTTATAGACTTTACTAGTGGTTTGATGTGACGAATGCATGATATATGAATGAGATTGTAAGCAAGCTGTGAGTGTGTTTGGGCTGTGCGCTAGTCCTTCCTCCATCGACATCACCCGAGGTTGACAGAGGGAAACGACTACTCCTGGATCCCTCCTTTCTGACGCAGACACTGACCTCACCCAAGCTTCTACGTCCGCCAGACAACTGACCCTACGCACTGCAACTTTCTGCCGTGCACAACGTGTCCCTAAATGTCATGCTGTGAAGACTTAACCGAGGGCCGGAATAGCTCAGTTGGTGGAGTGCCGGACTCGTGATCCTGGCGATCCTGGGTTTCGGGCTCAAATCTCCGCCGGGCTGTTTGGGTACTGGAGGTTTTTCCCTCGAAGTTAACATTGGTTCTATTTCCCGAAAAGTCCTTCGAATGAGACTATAAAGAGAGGTTCTATGTGTGAACGCTAGCATATCTTTCACACACGTAAAAGTCCCATCACCAAGTAGGCCAGTTTGGTCGTTGGTATGAATCATACTTACACACGTAGCTTGTTCTCTCCGTGGATGAAAAATAAAAGAATGACTGAGTAACTGATTTTTTTTAGAATGTATGAAACGGGAAATGATTGAATGTAGCGACAGCAGGCCGCTCAACAGTCAATTTCACCTGGGTAGGCGTCCGGTTGTCAAAATGAAAGCGTGGATTGTAAAGCGCATAGAGCTTGAGCTCTAACCAAGGATAGGCGCAGTAATAATAATTGTAACAAAAATGATAATAATGAAAATGATAACAATGGTGATAATAAATATAATAATGATAATGATGATGATCTAATAAGGGCTATCCTCTCTTGCCCAGTTTCTTCTCAGAGTTTTCGGATTACATTTCAAATCTTCTGTCTGTCTGCTCACGTTCAATATAAAGCACGTTGCGCATCACAAAGACCCGTACAAAGATATTAGGTGAATGTGTTTAGTATTAAATACCCGAGGAATCTGTAGCCCAAAACGATTCTCTCTCTCTCTCTCCTCTCTCCTTCTCTCTCTCTCTCTCTCTCTCTATATATATAATATATATAATATTTTTAGATTAGTGTGGTTAAAATACCCAAAATGATTTGATAGTGCTCGACCCTTGGGGAGCAACATTTGTTAAAATAGGTTTTTAAAAATAGAATCTACAAATTTGTTTCGAGCGCGGGTTGCGGTCATACAGGATGGTTTTTGGTTTGCCCACCGCCGATTTTTATATAGCGTGTGGGCTCCCGTTTGCGGTTGTTTGCACGTGCGGGTTGGCTTTCACTTTTTTTTTGGGGGCTTTCAGGTTTTTTTTTTGGGTTGTATTCACTAACAACGATTTCCATTTATGCCTGCAGTTGTTTACTATTTCTGTTTTGGTGTTTAAAGTTGCAAAGGTGGTTTGCATAGTATTAACCATTTTTCAGTTAAACATAGGTTGCACCTTTTTGAAAAATTGCGTATGGTGATGGGTCTTTTTATGATTTTCCAGGATATATTGTAGTTTTTTTTTGCGTCTTTAAGTTTCCAGATATATTTTCTCAGTTCTGTTTGGTTTTTATTTTTTTCTTTATTAATGACTGTTTTGTGGTTTGCTATCTGGTTTTGAAGTGGTTTTCATGATCCTATGTATTTTTCTTTTTATTTTTTTGATGTCACAGTGGTTTGGTTACAATGTGTTGTTGGGGGTTTATTTCTCAGTGCCCTGCTCTTTTTTGATGCAATTGCAAGATTTCCTTTCTTCAAACCCTTCTTTGCTGTGTTGGTTTTCATTTTATTAGATGCGTCAATTAAATTTTTTGAGGTTGAGCATGCATGAATACGATAGTTTTTCGGTGTTTTTTGTTGAATATTTTATATAGTTTGTGTTCTTTTGGGAACGAGGTTGTTAAAAATTTTTAAAGAATTCTTTTCCTATATTTGTTTTGATTTTTCCGTCGTATGGTGGGTTGTACCATGTGATTTTTCTTTTCCTGTTTTTCTTATTTCTATTTGTGTTATTGTCTGGATTGTATTGTAGTTTGTAGTTGTACCCACTTTTTAGCAGGTTTCTTGATATTCTACTGCTGCATTGTTGAATACTCTTTCATTGCATGACAGGTTTGATAGTCTCTGATTTATGCCATTGGGTAGGGGCTTTTTAATACAGATGGTGGGTGGTTGCTTTTGAGTTTACATAGATAGTGTGTCATTGGGCTTCTTGTATGGTTTTTATATGTAGTTGATGGATCAAGTGTTATGTTAGGTAGTTTACTCCCTTTTTTGTTTGCTTCAAGGGGTGATTTTTAAGTTGTGGTTTTGGAAGATTTTACATAATTCTTTTTTCTTATTTTAAGGGTTTCTTGGGTTGTTGGTTAGTGCAGCAAGGCCGTCGTCTCTGTATAATCCAACTTGTTTCCGAGTTTTTTTCTTGATGTTGGTTTGCATAAATAGTCCGACCAGTTCGCATGTTTCTGCACCGTCATATGATCCCATGGTTACATCAAATGTTGAGTTTCTGTTCGTTTTCTTGATCCAGGTTCATTTTTGCTGTACAGTAGCGTTTTCTTGGTGTGGAATATGATTTCCATTTCTGACCCTGTTATGTCTGTATGGTTACTAGCAAATTTCAGAGCTTTGGTGAGCAGTTTCCCATCTATGGATGGGTAAAAAAACTACTAGTCGAATGTGATGAATACCGTGTTGCTTTGTTTATCAAGTGTTTTGAACCATTGAATAACTTCATTTGTGTTCTTCCAGGGGGTTGTATTCAGAGTTTGATTTTACGTTCTTTATTGTTTTTTCTAGGATTTTCTTATTATTTTGCCTAGTTCAGATTTAGATGGGTTATTAGTCTACAATGTTGGGTTGTTGTGAAAGTTAGGGTTGTGGTCCTTGATTGTTATGAACGCTTCTTTTGTTGCTGTCGCTTCTACCCCGTCACTTAGGTCCATGCGATGTGCAAGTTCTTTTTCCCTTTGTGCGGATATTTCCATGTGCATTTTTATCGGCTTTTTTGTAGTTTTTCTGAATATTTTTGTCAAGAAGTTGGGAGTATTCTTTTGGTTCCATTTTTTTAGTAGTTACTGGTTTTTTTCAGCCTTCACAAATATTTTTTTGTCGTTTTGTATTTGTTTTATTTGTTTTTTTAATGTTGTTTGGAAATCGTTGTTAGATTTTTTTTAATTGGATGTTGGCTATCATTCTTTTCATTTTATCCTCAAACGGTTTCATTTCGTCTATGGCTGGTGGTGATCGCCATGATTTGAAGTCGTAGGGGCTTTGTCCTCTTTTTTTAAAATTTGGGGTTTAGAAAAAAGAAAGCTCTCCATCTCATATTGTGCATGAACTTTTCAGTTTGTTCTATTAGTTTTTTTTTATAGGATTGTGGACTGGAAAATGGTATGTCTTTTGTTGACTGTCTAAAATTGATTTCTTCCATTTTAAAATCTTTTAGGTCACAGTGCTCAACGTGAGGAGCGATTTAAGATTAGTGTGGTTAAAATACCCAAAATGATTTTGATAGTGCTCGACCCCTTGGGGAGCAACATTTGTTAAAATAGGTTTTTAAAAATAGAATCTACAAATTTGTTTCGAGCGCGTTGCGCTGTCATCAGGATGGTTTTTGGTTTGCCCACCGCCGATGTTATATAGCGTGTGGGCTCCCGTTTGCGGTTGTTTGCACGTGCGGGTTGGCTGCACGTGTTTTTTGGGGGGCTTTCAGGTTTTTTGTTTTGGGTGTATTCACTAACAACGATTTCCATTTATGCCTGCAGTTGTTTACTATTTCTGTTTTGGTGTTTAAAGTTGCTAAGTGTGGTTTGCATAGTATTAACCATTTTTCAGTTAAACATAGGTTGCACCTTTTTGAAACATTGCTGTATGGTGATGCTCTTTTTATGATTTTTATGATTTTCCAGGATATATTGTTTCCAACGCATCTCACTACAGTGGAGCGCCCCCCCCCCCCCCCCCCCTCCCCCCCCCCCCCCCCCCCTTCCCTCATTTATCGATACACTTTGTCCCCGTCTCCTCACCATTTAACCAAATCTGTGCCTTGTCACGCCTCCTTCCCCCCCCCCCCCCCCCCCCACACACACACACACACCTAATCGCACCCCCTCCTCAGCCCAACCCTCCCATCTTTCCACCCCCATTCTGCACTTCTGCAAAATCTGCTGCGACGCTCCTGCCTCCCGATCCCAGTTTGAACCCCCGTCTACAAGT
>CM031620.1:14723179-14750679 GCA_018398815.1 Conus ventricosus | reverse complement strand
ATAGCTGTATAAAACCCAGGATCTGCCTACACTGAAAATTGTCTATGGTGTCAAACTCCTGAATTTTTTTTAAACAAAAGCAGATGTAGGCCTACTTCATTGTCGTTTTGAAGCACTTTCAATGAATACTAAAAATCTAATAGTTCATCAGTTTAGTCATACTTTGCTTTTTCATAAACTAATACGGTTGAGCCAGCCGTGCTGACTAGAGACAGCGCCGAGTACAGACGGAAGGACGCTTGCGCAGTCCCCATAAACAATGTCCGATGGTAAGAGTCCACAGATTCAGAATCAAGCAATGTCCAATTTAGTATACAAACGAAACATTGCTATTGATTTTGCTTGGCGTATTTTTCATTTGAGAGGTGCTTTGTCGTATTCTGTATAAAGTGGCGTATGCGTACCAAACACACCAAAAGCGTATGGATATGCAGGTCTGTTTACCCGACTTGCCCCGTGGCAGTCCCTGCAGCGGCAGCCAGTTACCCATTCCTTGGTTGATTCATTCACTCACAATCTCAGTCAATGACTCACTGCCACGCCTCTCTCTCTCTCTCTCTCTCTCTCTCTCTCTCTCTCTCTCTCTCTCTCTCTCTCTCTCTCTCTCTCTCTCTCTAGCCCCCCTCCAGTGGCTCACTCGCATACTCGCTCACCCTCGGAGAGTCACTCACTCATTCATTAATTCAATCCCTGCACCTCTCACTCATTTACTCACCCACTCGTCCACTCACCGCTTCATCATCTCACTCACTCACTAGCAGTCTTTCTGTCTCACTAACTCACTCAGCCCACTTACTGAGTCCCACACTCGTTCACTCACTGACTCATTGCCGAGTTGCCCACCACCGACTCAGTCAATTACTTACCTACCGACTCACCCACCTGGTCACCGACTCACTCTCCCACTGACGCGACGATTTATTCACTCACTGACTCACCGAGTAACTCACACACTGACTCACCGACTATCTCACTCACTGGCTCACCGACCTGCTCGTACTCACTCAATTAGTGAGGAACGATTGTCTCTCTCGCACATTTTTTAATCATTCCGCTCACTCACTGTCTGGCCGACCCACTCTCTCACTCACTTACCTACTGACTCATCGACTCACTCACTAAAGTTACTCTCATTGACTCACCAAGCGACTCATTCACCAACTCACCAACTCATTGACTCATCGAATCACTCACTTACGGACTCATTCACTGCTTCACTCACCGTCTTATCGACTCACCGACTTACTCAGTCACTGGCTCGCCCACTCAGTCACTCACCTTCATGCACTCACTCACTCACTCACTCACTCTCAGACTCATTTTACTGACTCGTCGACTCACTCGCTCATTCACCGACTCAACGACCTCGCTCCCCATGCAGGGTGACAGCGGCGGACCAGCGCGTTGCGGTGACGTCATCGTGGGTGTGACGTCATGGGGTATCCGGGGCTGCGTCAGTGGCGTCTACCCGTCCGTTTACACCCGTCTCTCGCACTACTACGACTGGATCGTCGACAAATGTTTTTGAAAGATCAGGAGACAGCGGCACTGCAGGAACGTCCGAAGCAGCAGCCGCAGCAGCAGCAACAGCAGCAGCAGCAACAGCAGCAGCAGCAGCAGCAGCTATCATAATCGCGTCATCGTCGTTGTAGTCGTAGTGGTAGAGTAATAACAGGAGAAGTGTCACTGTTGTGGCAGTGAGAATAATAGTCGTTGTAGTTGTAGTTGATGTGGCCGCAGTTTGTGTCGCAGCCTCTGTGGAATAAAAAAAAAATCTCAAAAGAACTCAGTCTTCTGTCTGTCTGTCTGACTAGCTGGCTGGCTGGCTCGCTCTGTCTGTCTGTCTCCGTTTCCTTCTCTTTATTGGTGTGGTAGTTTCTCGCTGTTTTTCGTTTATTTGCTGATGCACTTGCTCTCTCGCTCTCCCTCTCTCTCGGCGCTGTTGCACGACTCACACACACACACACACACACACACACACACACACACACACACACACCTCCATTCACCCCCCCCCCCCCCCCCCCCCCCCACTCCCCCCGACAGACACACACGGTGACGTCAGGTGTATTATAAAAACCCGTGGAAGGGACGCTACTCCATCTCGAACATTTCCATCGCAAACTGAAATTATCTCCCACGCTGAAATAAACACTGGCGGGCCCGTCAACCAAAAGCAGAATGTTGAACTACTGAAACTGACAGACGTCGAATTGCACTCCAGATTGTTTCATTTTTTGTCTCAGATCTCTCTCTCTCTCTCTCTCTCTCTCTCTCTATATATATATATATATATATATATAAGAGAGAGAGAGAGAGAGAGAGAGAGAGAGAGGGGTAGATTCACGTCTCCATGCAGTTTGGATATTATATATATATTGTAAACTGGGTAATGTGTTTGGTTCAAATCTGTGAACTGCCTTGCTATAGGGACAAGCAGACTTCAGCGCTCATCTGTGGTTTGAACTTCGTCAATTCGTTAGTATCAGACGAACTGTTCCCAGAATACAATCGTTTTTTATATGCATTGAGCCTGCAAATCACTTGAACAATGTCAGCACTTCTCAACATCGAGCCCAGAAATGACACTTGAATATTGAGCGCAAACAGAAATTGATCATACAGTTAACCGTAAGGCACTATTGATCCTACCAAAAATTATCGCTGACGACTGGTAGTTCTGCAAACAAATCCTTAATATGTACCACAAATTGATGTTGATCTTACAAACCACCATGTAGGTTTTGTTTTTGTTTTTGTTTTTAAAGAAAAGTGTTGGTCTTACCAACAACTATGCAAAAATTTATCACCAAGAGACAGGGTATTGAGTCCTACAAACAGTCCGGTGAAATTTATCACCGATCGATATTGATCCTACAAACAACTTTCTACAGTTTATCACTTACAGATACTGATCGCACAAACAACTCACAAAAATTTATCACTTACAAGTACCGATGGAACCAACAACTCTGTAAAATGTATTTGAAATAGATAGCGATCCCATAAACCACACTGTGAAATTTACCTCTAAGAGATATTGATCGTAGTAAACGAAAAGCACACACACACACACACACACACACACACACACACACACACACACACACACACACACACACACACACACACAAGTGCTCCAAGACTACATCCGGGATTGAGGACGAGAAAGGGGGAAGGGGGGGGGGGGGAGCGGATGGGGGGCGGGGTAATTGTTGAGAAGATATTAAAAGTACGGTAAGATAATGTTGCTTATAGCCCAGCCGACCGCAAAGGGCCATATCAGGGCTGTCACCACGCTGAAGTCAAGTCACAACAAAAAAAAAAAAAGAATTTAGAAGAAAAAACAAAACCACCACCATTCACACATCTCTTTAAAACACACCTTCTGAAAACTAGATACTAAAGAAATGTGATTGTGCTGGATCCTTATCGTCAAGACGTTTCGCTATTGCCAATGTTTCACAGCGACATACGTCAAACGTCAATCAAACGTCATTTTTTCTTTAAAAGGTGGAACTTACTTAGATACAAAATATTTCGTGCGTGTGTTACAGAATAAAAGACACCCCGTTTTTGTCTTCCTTAAAAATCAAACATTAGGGAGATTAATTTTGCTACCCAAGCCAAATACCCTGCCTCCCGTTTTTCCAAGCTAATCGTTCGTTAGTTATCTGGACAAAAAAAAATTGTTTGCCTCACATATAGAAATTCTTCAGTCCCCTACCGATTAAAACACACACACACACACACGCACACACACACACACACACACACACACACACACACACACACACGCACATACACACACACACACACGCACACACACACACACACACACACACACACACACACACACACACACACACACGCACATACACACACACACACACACACACACACACACACACACACACACACACATACACACACACACACACACACACACACACACACACGCACACACACACACACACATACACACACACACACACACACACACACACACACACACACACACACACACACACACACACCGCTTTGAGACGTCCACCCCTCCAAAAGTCGCTGGTTCGAATCCCGGCAGCGCCGGGGAAAAAACCAACAACTTCTGGCAGCAGAAGAGCAGGTAGGTGTCATGAGTCCCTTGGGTCGTGGGTCGTGGGTCAGGGCTGAAACACCCGTCTCCAAAGTGTGGACAGGTAGTTGTGATGGGGCCCAGGGGGTTAGGGGTCGCCCTCCTTAAACACTCATTCACCGTATATCATGTATTCCGTCCATCAGACATCAAAGCAAATTGAATAAGAGAAGAACTGTAAACGTTTTGCAAATTCCGAATAAATATGCCAGATTACATATTTCGACTTAATGGACCTTAACATTTATGGGGAAAGGAACTACCTTTCAAAGGGAAACTATCTTTGGGACTTGTCTAGAGGATGCCACTAAACTCTAGGACTGCCGATATTATACGACAGAAACACTACGTGGGAGCCATGTTCAGCAGCTCACGCATTGAAAAATCCTGTAGTGCTTGTAATGGTGTGTGCCATAAATACAATTGTCTTTACAGCGCAGCGTAAACCTCGATGACAACCCCCGCATTCACACTGCCTTCGAGCTGCAGGCGCTACCCGTTCATGCTGAAAACACTGACACAGAAAACTACGATGGGGTACAGAACTAATCTCGGCAAGTTGGAAAGATAATTTTGGAGCAGTGCCCCTTGAGCTTTGGAGTAGTGCCCCTTGAGCTTTGGAGCAGTGCCCCTTTGAGCTTTGGAGTGGTGCCCCTTGAGCTTTGATCCAGAATAAACTCTTTTTTTTTTTTTAAAAAGTGTGTGTGTGTGTGTGTGTGTGTGTGTGTGTGTGTGTGTGTTTTAATCGGTAGGGGACTGAAGAATTTCTATGTGTGTGTGTGTGTGTGTGTGTGTGTGTGTGTGTGTGTGTATGTGTGTGTGTGTGTGTGTGTGTGTGTGTGTGTGTGTGTGTGTGTGTGTGTGTGTGTTGTTGTTGTTGTTGTTGTTGTTGTTGTTGTTTTGTTTTACGTCTTTCCACATTACGTGATATTAGACCCCCCCCCCCCCCAAAAAAAAAAAAAAATAATAAAAAGGGGGGGGGGAGTAAAAAATGTTAACACAATGAGGTAAAAGAATTAACTTATCTACAGCTCTAACGCAAAAGTAGAAAATCCGCTTAATCAAAGATTGAAAAAAAAAAACACAAAAAAAACCCCGAAACATGTAACTCTTCTGTCTCATCTCACCACTGACTGTTATATATCATAAATATTTGCCAATTGGACTTTGTGTGTGTGTGTGTGTGTGTGTGTGTGTGTGTGTGTGTGTGTGTGTGTGTGTGTGTGTTTACGTTTTAGACTAATGTTTCACCCACATCCCTATCGGAACGCCAGCACGTCCGTCTTACGACAGTGCCCAAGAACAAGCCGATACCGATGACCCAACACGAACTCACCAAGGGCACAGATGTGCACAGGAAATCAACACTGAGGTCACCGTGGGAGCAGGTCATGAAGGACAAAAAAAAACAACAACAACAAATGTTAGGCACCAGCCGCCGTGGCGAAGTGGTTAGCGTTGCGGACTCCCGGCTGGGAGGTCGTGGGTTCGATTCCCATCCGAGTCAAGTGGGATTTTTCTGTCCCGACCGGCTCCTACCCAGAGTTGAGTTTGCTACAGGCTCACTTGGGAAGACTGGGACCACACAGTCGAGTTTCATCCACTTAATGGATGCGTCTTTGAGAGTCTTGCTCAAATTTCCTGACCAACACTGCAGGTATCTGTATCTCTCGGGCCTGGTTGACGCCGGGATATATGATGAAAGGAAGCGTAGATTACAGCCCTATCATGCAGTCTCAGACCGAAATGGAAATCCGTAGCATCATCTTAATCATCCTCATTCTCATCGATCAGCATTTTTTTTTTTTTTTAAAGTCTCAAATTCTGTGGCCCTTCATGTCCTGCTCTCATGGTGACCTCAGCTTTGATGTCCTCTCCACGTCTGTGGCCTTGGTTTAGTTCTGTCGGGGTCACCGGTATCGGCTAGTCCGTAGGGGCTGTCGTTGGACGGACGTGGTGGCGCCCTCCGGAGGGAGAGCTCACTCGCGCCGGCTCCGCGACTAAGCAATTGTTGTCGTCAGTAGGGGGCTTAGTAGCTGGTGTCCTGCGTATGTTGGATCAGAACAGGCGCCACTGAACACCACCGAAGTGACTCGGCAGCAGTGCAGTGTCTCTTCCGGTGGGTTGCCTCTTGACGACTTGACATTGACTGCTCCCCGTGGATTGCCGGTGCCCGGGCTGCAGTGGGACTGACCGGACTGTGGCTGTGGACGGGGTGTCGGAATGAGCGGCGTGGGTACACTGCCACTGAGGTGGCAAAGAAGATATGACAGCAAAAAAAAAAAGAAAAAAAAAGAAAGAAAATGAAATAAATAGGCATTTTAAAAGCTGTTCAGTGAGGATGACGATTATGAAGATGATGGTAAACTCCATGCCGATCTGAGACTGCATGACAGACCTGTACGTTACGCTTACTATCACAACTATATCCTGGCGTATACCAGGCCCGAGAGATACAGTCACCTGCACAGTTGGTTTGGAAATCGATCTGGACTCCCAGAGACGCATCCAGTAAGTGGATACAAATTTCTGATTGAGCCCATAGCAAACTGAACTTCGGGTAGGAATCGGTCATAAGCATCCATTAAGTAGATACAAATTACTGATTGAGCCCAGAGCAAACTGAACTTTGGGTAGGAATCGGTCATAAGCATCCATTAAGTGGATACAAATTACTGATTGAGCCCATAGCAAACTGAACTTTGGGTAGGAGCCGGTCATACGCATCCATTAAGTGGATACAAATTACTGATTGAGCCCATAGCAAACTGAACTTTGGGTAGGAGCCGGTCATACGCATCCATTAAGTGGATACAAATTACTGATTGAGCCCAGAGCAAACTGAACTTTGGGTAGGAATCGGTCATGGGATGAATAATCCAACAAATGCAAATGGCTCTGATGGGAACTGAACCCAGTACCTCCCAGCAGAGAATCCACGGCCGCTGCTTAACGTCCTACAGCTCCATCCTGCACACACAACGCACACTTCTGTGCTGCAGCTTGGCCGAGCCTCCTCCTTTCACTTATCATGGTATTGCGTGTGACCATACACACAATATCTTGCGCTTACAACAGCTCGCGTAAAGAGTTACATGCTGTGCGGATTCCCTGAGGGAACCCAACAACCAGTCCATCAACAAATTCGGATAAAGTTCTTCAACCCGTGTTTGCCATCGCCAGGGTGCACGACAACCAATCCGATTGTAGCACGTGACCACTGCTCACGTGATCGCCGCGCGAGGTGACGATCCTTTTCTCCCGCCAAGCACGCTAATCTCACGACAGCGGTGGCTCCGTTCAGCGCGTGGTAACACGTCGCTCCGCAGTGATCCCACAGTGCAGACACTTCCAAGATCACAAAGACTCAAACAACACAGGGAGCTGATTCAAAACCCCTTGCAAGGCAGTGAATCAAAGTGCTCGCAGACATCAGTCACGGACAGTGAGTTTGGAACCGGTTCCTTTGTGTCTCTGTCCAATTTAGTTATTAAGTCACAGCGATTGGTGGGGGCTGAACATTTGATTCACTAAAAAGAGAGACGAAGAAGACGAGGAATTCTATTCCTTAAAACTATTATCTTCTGACGAGGGCGCAATATATAAAAATGAACTGTAGGCACAAGATAGTGGATCACAAAGAAACTATGTATGATAACGACGAAATTCATTATGTGAGGTAATGCTTCACAATCAATAACTTTCTCTCGTAACTCCAAAAACTAAAAGCGTATGCGTACTGCATCGAAACTGGCTAGGATTACTGTGTACCATTCAGATGGCATACTGTTTAAATCGCGTATTTCGTGTTCTTACATTACTCTGTTTAGGACAACACAAAACGAAATGCTTCTCATCTCTGCTTCCTTTCTGCAGAGAGAGATTAAAATCCACTTTGTGTGTAGTGTGTGTGTGTGTGTGTGTTTCTCTTTCTCTCTCTCTCCCTCCACTTTCATCCCCCTTCTCTTTCCCTCTCTCCACCCCCCTCTCTTTTGTAATGATAAAGTGATGCACAACAATTCCGAAGCCAACAAGTCTCAACTTTATGATTATATGTTTCAAGTGACTATTCTACTCCATTTTCAGACATGCTTCGATATCAGCTGAGAGATAAAGACAAATAGAGAGGGAGACACAGACAAACAGGCAAGCAGGCAGATAACAACCTACTGATTTTGCAGAGGTGTGTTAAGTACCGTACAACCTATTGACCTTGTAGGGGTGTGTGAATTGTCTTACAGCCTATTGATCTTTTTTTTTCTCTGTCCCAATCTCTGCGCCACCACAGAGGCAATGCACCCACGCCGCTCATTCCGACACCCCGTCCACAACCACAGCCCGGTCGGCCCCGCCGCAGCCCGGGCACCGGCAATCCACGGGGAGCAGTCAATGTCAAGTCGTAAAGAGGCAACCTACCGGAGGAGACACTGCACTGTTGCCGAGTCACTTCGGTGGTGTTCAGTGGCGCCTGTTTTGATCTAACATACGCAGGACACCACCTACTAAGCCCCTTACTGACGACACTAATTGCTTAGTCGCGGAGCCGGCGTGAGTGAGCTCTCCCTCCGGAGGGCGCCACCACGTCCTTCCAACGTCAGGCCCCATAGACTCGCCGATACCGGTGAACCCGACGGAACCAAACCAAGGATACAGACGTGGAGAGGACATCAAAATTGAGGTCACCATGAGAGCAGGGCATGAAGGGCCACAGAATTTGAGACTTTTTTTTAAATGCTGATCGATGAGAATGAGGATGATTAAGATGATGCTACGGATTTCCATTTCGGTCTGAGACTACATGACATGGCTGTACTCTACGCTTCCCTTCATAATATATCCCGGCGTCAACCAGGCCCGAGAGATACAGACACCTGCAGTGTTGGTCAGGAAATTTGAGTAACACTCTCAGAAACGCATCCATTAAGTGGATGAAACCCGATTGTGTGGTCCCAGTCTTTCCAACTGAGTCCGCAGCAAACTCAACTCTGGGTAGGAGCCGGTCGGGGCAGAAAAACCTACATGACTCTGATGGGATTCGAACCCACGACCTCCAAGCCGGGAGTCCGCGACGCTAACCACTTCGCCACGGCGGTTTACAGCCTGTTGATCTTGTAGGAGTGTGTTAATTACCTTACAACCTATTGACCTTGTTGGAATGTGTTAATTCCGTACAACCTATTGCCCTTGTAGGGGTGTGTTAATTGCCTTACAACTGTTGACCTTACAGGGGTGTGTTAATTAACTTACAACCTATTGACCTTGCAGGGGTGTGTTAATTACTGTATAACCTATGTACTTTGTAGGGGCGTGTTGATGACCGTTTTAGGACTTACAGTGACATGTTGTCCACTGACATGAAGGATATACAGGAGTCAAAACGACATGGCCAAATCGTTTGAAAGCAAACAGCAAACCAATAGGGCAACTCTTGCTCCCATAGTACGGCAGTTAGTTGATTGCAGACACTCATAACTCCTGTTGCTGGTTGGTGTGTGTGTGTGTGTGTGTGTGTGTGTGTGTGTGTTTGCTATCCCATCTTTCAGTGCCACCTCAGTGGCAATGCACCCACGATGCTCACTCCGTCCGACACCCCGTCCACAACCACAGACGTGAACGAAATGAGGCTTACGACATCAAATCGCATAGTACAAAAGCCATCACAGAACAAAGAAAGAGACATACCCTCAAAAGAAATCTCCAAACCCTGCACCTGATATACATGTACACAGCAACGACAACTGCGCAACAAACACAATTTAACGTTTGGTCAAGACTGGCATAAGCTCATTGATCTTGAACATAGTCAAACTACAGAATACACACAGACAGAGAAAGAAAGTAGATTAGTCGAGGACCTCTTTCTACTCATCCGTAATTACAGTGAAACCGAAATTTATGATCAGCAACAGATAATTTGTCGGGTACCAATCGTAGAAAGAGCTTCGAGAACCCAGGTTCCGTATGCGGGCACACACGTAAGATCAACCAACTAGTAATAACTATTGGAATATGTAGGCTGATAAGGTATTAATGATACATATTAATGAACTTTCGGTTGAAATGATTCAAAATAAACTTTGTCCCTAGCTTTTCATTTTCTTTCCAATCTTCGCACCATCTGAATAAATCGGGGCTAATGTATGTAATAAGTTTGTTAACTTCTCTTCTTCTTAAGAGAAGGTTAAGCATTAGAACATATTTCTGTGGTCGTTTCGGTGTTATTTTGTGAATTTAGTCTTTTTGGCTCGACTTCTCTCTTTGCTTATCATTTACATGTCAATCATCATTGTATACGTAATGTCGTCCTCTTTATTATTCCTCATTTTTCTAACATTTCTTGTTCATTTCTTCTCGTCCTCGGTTGTCAACCAATCTGAATCCGTGCGTCTACATCAAAAGGTAATAAACTTCAGGTATTCTAGTGCGGGCAAGATGGATAATCGCTACCTACTAAAGGTGATGATGGTCGGGCATTCCAGTGCGGGAATGGTGATAATCCATCGACAGGAATAAAGAATACCCCCTACTATTACGTCAAAAGATGATGATGGTCGGTCGCCTATTGTATTTCTTACTGGTATATTTCAACCACGAGTAACAGTGAATACAAGTTGTTTTGGGCGAAAAGAAGTAATTTTTTTTTTTCACTGAACACGAAATAATTATAAAATCACAACAATATGTAAAGTAATGTACTTTCATGAAAGTATTGAAACGTTTTCCTGAACAATGGTTTTAATATTTTGTATGTTTGCAACATTGAAATAAAATGCATTGATTTTGACCCCGACATCTTAAAGGCTCATAAAGTAGGCACACAAATGCATGCACACTCGTACACCACAAACATAGGAAAAACTGAAACCGTAAAAAAAAATGTTTAAAAAACTACGCACGTCCATTATTATATACAACGAAACCATGACACATTGATATCGACACCAATATTTTAAAAGTCTGATAATACACACACACACACACACACACACACACACACACACACACACACACACGCTCTCTCTCTCTCATACACACACATACACACATGCAAACATGCGCGAGCGCTCACACACACACATGCACACGCGCGCGCGCGCACACACACACACACACACAGACACACACACACACACACACACACACACACACACACATACACGGCACCACCACCACCAACAAAGCGGACAACTGTGCAGCACAAAATTTACAAAGGGAGACAGCCTCCATGTTCACGTTTTCGCGACAAATTACGATTGCCTCCCATGCTAGACACATGCGCCACCAGAGGAACTGCGAGTGCCAAACATTGACTTTTAATATTCGGTCACATCCAGAATATAACCAGACAGATCCCTACCACCTCCTACCCAGACCAGACCAAGTGAACATTGTGAGGCTGAGGACGGGCCACTCCAGGCTACACCATCACATGTTCACAAGGTTCCGCATTGGCGAATCTGCAGTGTGCCCCTGCGGTACAGCCCCAATGACAGTGGAACACTTCCTACAAGACTGTCCAACTCACCATGACCTGAGAGCAGAGACCTGGCCTGCTGACCAACCGATGAGGGAGAAACTCTACGGATCTCTGGAGGACCTCCGCCGAACGGCAGCCTTCATCAGTGCATCTGGGGTTCCTGTCTGAGCGAACGAAGAAGAAGAAGAAGATATTCGGTCAGTTCACACCTATAGTCATTTACATGTCATGATTGCCAGGCACTGACGCGAAAGGCCCTGCAGAATACAATCACGTACAAATACTGACCTTTCAACTCATCTTGTGAAAAATAATCACTAACAAACCCAAATCTGTAAAACTGAATCACTAGCAGATTTTTGATACCAAACCAACAAACGCCTCTTAATATTTAATCATTAAAGATGTATTGATCCTACCAGCTACTAGTGGAATTCAAAACAAAAATTACCGTGCCGAAAGAGAAAACAAATTACAAGACAAAACACAACGCGTTTCGACCTCCTTAGTCTTCTTCAGTAAGACAAACGACACTTAGGCGCAGAATGGATGTAGATGTGGCATTGTAAAATATATTGTTCAAAGGTATTGATCTAAGAAACAAAACTTTATTAAAAAATACATATTGCTCCTAACAAAAACTCTATAAAATATATCGGCAATAGGTATTTTTCCTACAAACAAATCTGGTGGACTTAGTTGCTGATAGCTATCGATCCTACCTACAGCTTTCTAGAATTTATCATTAATCGGTATTGATTCTACAAACAATTCTGTAAAATTTATTGCCGTCAGATACTGATCCTAACATCTCGGGGAATTTTATATATGCATAGATACTGACCCAACAAATAGTCCTGTGAAATTCAATAGCTTGTACGTATTGAACCTATCAACAGCTCTGTAAAATGTGTCCTTCACAAATATCGACCCTACCTGCAACTCCATAAACTTTTTTTCTGTAGTAGCTGTTGATCCAATGAATACATTTTCCCATTTATCACATTGATCCTAAATCAAGTCTGTAAAATTCAGTAACTAACACGTACAAATAAAATCTATTACAAATAAGTACTGAACGTACAAAGAACCTTGTAAAATTTACTCACTCGTACATTTCTGTCCTGCTGTCTACCAGCTCCGTAAAATCTATCGATCATACTAATCCTTCAATAGAATGTGAAATGTATCACTAATATATAATTATCCTACCAGTTCAGTTCAGTTCAGTGGTTTATTTAATGTCTTTTCATCGCCAGATGATATTAGACACTTTTATAAAAAAAAAATTAAAAAAAATAAAATAAATTAAAAAAAAAAAAACCCACACGCACACACACACACACACGCGCACACACACCTCCACACTTAACTTATCACCTACATTAGTACTTTCAAACCCACATCTGATATATGCATATTGACATGGGTGAAATACCCTAGCGGTACACAAAATTGTTGATGTTCATAAATATTTTGCAACCTGTGACTGCGAAATAACCATGGCAATTTCAGCAACATATGAACCATATAAGACAGTATTAACATTTTCAAAGTTATTCATCTGAATACCTTTCTCCTCATAGAGTGGGGTCAACACTGAGCATTCAAACAAAAGATGATGCACAGAAATGTTTTCTCTGCATACACAAGAAATACCATGAGAATATTTAGTGTTCCAAGTATTCAGCCTTAATTTATGAATTAATCTAACAATGTGCCTTGGGCACGACGGTAAAGCAGCCATTTTTTTACTAGAATTCTGCTTATGCATACATTTTTCCATAATTTGGATCAATTCACAAGAGGATAGATCTAAGGGATTGTTTAGTAAATTTTCCGTCTTTCTGTTTGCTCCTTCTTTTGCAAGACTGTCTGCTATTTCATTCCACTTTATACCACAGTGAGATGGGACCCAACAAAAATCTATTCTTATGCCTAGTGTAATGAAACAATGCAGTAGATGTTTTATTTCAAAAAGCAAATCTTTTCTAGCTTTGCAGTCCCAATGCTCTAGTGACTGTAAAACAGATTTGGAATCAACACAAAGTAAAATCTGATAGAAAGCAATTGATGTATCATATATGTAAGTCAAAGCCTTCAGTATTGCGTATAATTCTGAGGTATAGATTGAAAACCCCTTTCCTACATAATATGATTTCTTGACATTTAAGGTTGGTATTATAAAGCCTGAACCACTGTCAGAGGATTCCATTACCGACTGTCAACCTCGGGTGATGTTGATGGAGGAAGGACTAGCGCACAGCCCAAACACACTCACAGCTTGCTTACGATCTCATTCATATATCATGCATTCGTCACATCAAACCACTAGTAAAGTCTATAACTTTACTACACATGTTCATAGAACGAACCATCAATGCATATGGAATCAAACAAAATAAAAACATTCTCTCTTTCCTGAACTTCACAAAAACATTTGTCTAAAACATCATTAACTAACCCGGGTATAAATAGATTTCTACTTTACCTGGCCAGGTGATCTTAACTATTCACGAATCACTGTCTTTTCTTTTCTTTTTTTTTCTTTTCACTGTCACTTTCACAAGCACGACGCAACTGCTGGCACTGGTCTTGGTCTGCTGGCGCCTGGTCAGGTTAGACTGTTGGCACTGGCGTTGGTCTGTCGATGAAAGTGGCGCTGGCCAAGTATGAGGTCGAACCCCCGGTTAAGATAGAACAGTGACTATCAACATCGATCTGTTCTCCTTTCTTTCTTCCTGCATTAACGCATTGCACTCTCTCTCTCTCTCTCTTCTAGTCTGCTCTTATCAAATGGACATGGTTGCTTTTCTTTTTTTTTTTTCTTTTCTTTCTTTTCCTCTTCATTAGTTAGCAACTCTCTCTTTCCACATCTCTCTTTAGTCCTCCTCTGCAGACTATCTCATGCTAATCTCTCAACTTGGTTCTCTTCTCTCCTCCCCTCATCTCTCTCTCTGCCCCTCTCTCCTGCAGAGCTTCCACTCCGAACCTCTCTCTCTCTCTCTCTGTTCGTTCTCCCCCTCGTTCTGCCGTTCTCTCACTCTCACATCCTTCTTATTCCGTTCCGATCTGTCCAAAAAGGGCGAGTACCATTGGTCAGTATTTTTACCCCTGATACCCGAAGTTATCTCCCTCTAATTCCATTGGATATTCAAATCATGACAGTCACGCCTACACGCCTTACTCTCTGTGGTGGTCAATTGGTCATTTAATTGATTAGCTAGATTTCACCCCCACCACACACTACCTTCTCCCTCTCCCTTTCCTGCTTTAACCTGCGACGTCCGACTAACAATGGCGCTGGTTCCACAAATTGGCTAGATGAGCCTGAGCCAGGCGCTACGACTCGTCTCGCTAGACATCGAGGCGTCGGTCAAAGCTGCTTAGTCCGTCTAGCCGGACAGACCGTCTCTGTGGAGCCTCTCCCCTATGCTTAATTGGCTGGATCCGAACCATGGGCCCGTCTACGTGGCGCCCAGAATATTTGAGTTAGAGCTTATGTCCAAACAACCTGGACCACGACTTGGTTGTTCTATTTTTGACCGTGACAATTTCCCCCTTGCAAAAGACTATGCACCGCATCGTCTCAAAACCACGGTACAAAAAAAAAACAACAACCGAATTTGCTGACACACAGCTACACGTGCAAAGTTTGAAAAAATACTTTACAACCAACGGTTTATAAATTATAAAATATATCATTAGTGAATACCACTCCAATGAGTTATCATTGACGTGCGCTCTTGCGTTATTTCAATTCATTTTATAACGACCTCTGTGCGCACCTATGCAATCCCCCTACCTGCGGATTTGCCATATCTTCTCTTCACAATTCTTATGAAGAGCACAATATAATATGATCACGATCCATGACACTTCACTGAGGAATCTCCATCCTCACTTATTGCAAATAATGCATCACTACACAAGCGACTGTATGCTCCAAGCATAACTACATTCACATGAACAAGTCTCACAAAGAAAACATGAACAAGTCTCACACAAAAATATGAACCATAGCCAACTGGGAATGAACCCATATCCAATCAACATAACTGTAATCAACACATATTATCAACAAAGCACCCCGGATATGACTGACTTCCTCTGAGTTGCAGCTTGCTAGACTACACGGCTTAAATAGTCAGCTCCGACATTCTGTCGACCTGGGATGTACTGCACTCAATACCTGTAGGGCTGCAGTGCCATTGCCCAACGCAGAACTCTGCTGTTTTTCAACTGCGCCTCCTGCAGGAATTTGAGTGGTTGATGATCAGTCTCTATCACGAACTCTTTCCCATACAAGTATTTGTGGAACTTCTGCACGGCCCACACGACAGCTAAACACTCCTTCTCTACAGTTGCGTACCCTTCTTCACACTTTGTCAACTTCCTGCTAGCATACCTCACAGGGAACTCGACTCCTTCATGCTCCTGCAACAATACTGCACCTATCCCACCGCCTGATGCATCTGTCCGCAACAAAAATGGTTTGGACATATCTGGTAGCTTCAAGATGGGACGGGAACCTAGTCTTTCCAACACCGTCTGCAGTGCTTGCTCTGCAGCGTCTGACCACTCGACCACTGCCGGTTTCCCTGCCTTGACCAAATCACTGAGAGGACTCGTGATTGCTGCGAAATTTGGAACAAACTCCCTATAGAACCCAATAAAACCTAGCAGACTCCTGACTTCTGTTTTGGTCTTTGGTCCCTCTGAATTCATCATCTTCTCCACTTTTCCCCTTTCTGGCTGCTTTGTGTCGCCTCCGACAACAAAACCTAGGAACTCCTACTGTCTAGCCCTTCATACAGTGACACATCCCTGTATGACTCTTCTGGAAACTTAGGTAACAAAATCTCCCCTTCTTCTGCTGAGTCTCTTTCACCTCATCAATGATTGCTGCTGCGCCTATGTGCTGAGTCTCACGCTGAATATATTTGCGGAGGAAATTTGCATGGAAAAGTTTTGGTTTCCCATTCACATCAATTCGGTAATCCCGACCGACCTTTTCAGTGATGGTGAATGGTCCTTTCCAATGCATCAGCAGCTTGTTGTGACCCGTGGGAAGCAGTAACAGGACTTGATCCCCCGCCTTGAGGGATTGTTCCTCCCCTTTCCCGTCATTTTGCTTCTTCTGAACGCCCTCCCTTTGCAAACTTTCCTTTGAACCTTACGTTTCATCGGGCCCCACCTTTGGAACAGGGTAAATTTGGGCCATCAGTCAACACCCTCTCCTAAAACGGTGTGTCAATTAAAGGAGGATTTTTAAGAGGCGCTTCCTCTTCACCCCCTTTGGCTGACCCTTACACCGTCCATGACAGCAGAAACCTTTTGAGTCTCCATTCCCCCGGGCAATAAAAAGTCACCCAAAGTTCCCGGTCAGCTGTTTTGCGGGGGCCGAGATGCCCGCCATGAGCGACGTGACCCACGGGGAATGACGGTCACGATAACCTGCGGGGTACCTCTAATGAGTGGTCACCTACCTGTCTTCCCCTTGGTAAACACTGGGGTAAACACCCGCCTTCACAAAAAACTCTGCTCACCCCTTAACCTCCTGTTTCTCTCCCCCCTCTTCCCAAATCCCAAATTCCGAGCGGGGTCTTTTTCCTGCGTGCTTAAACTCATCGGGCGACACATCTTGTGACTTCCTTGCCGGACGAAAAACGGTTTATCAATTTTTCCCCTTCTTGCTCCGTTTTAAAAACTGCTGCCCCTGTAGAGCAAAAACTCGGGGATCCCCTGGTCCCTTGCACCGGGAAAATTTTTCCCAATGATCAAATCGTAAAGGGGGTTTTCTCCATCACCAACGCAAAAAAAACTCGCCGGGAAAAGAAAGGGGGTAGTATTCTATTTTAGCAACTGGAAACTCCTCCGTCCTCGATTAGAGTAAGGCGGGATTGCCCTGTCAAATCCCTTTTCGCCAGCTTTTGTTGTACCCCCCGCATGAAAACCAGTGTCTCGAACCTTTCCCCCTTTGGGGCAATCCCCCCTTTCTTCCCCTGGTACGAACCCCTCGCCTGTGCCCTCCCTCCCGGGCATGACTCTGTCCCTGCTAGCCATGGCTGCCTCCACCCCCTTCGACGAATCCCTTTTGGTTCATGCAGGTCGTTTCCCTTGATGACCCCCTTTCCAAACCCTTTCAAGGCGCTGCCTTCTGGAACCCCAGCGGCAATCCCTCGCCCCATGTCCCCTTTTGTGACAAATGAAACACCTAATGTCCCTTCCCTTCCCTTTTGCCCCACCCTGGGTTTGCGACTTTGAGGAAACTCCCTGGTCTCCTTCACTCTTCTCCCCGTGCCCGCACCGTTTTCCTGCACCCTTTGTGCCCAAAAGTGCCTCTCTTACCCTTGGAACTTCAAAATCCCCCCTGTCTTGGCTGTTTTTCCTTCAAATGTTGGTTAACTCAGGCCGAACCCGACAAAATTGTTCTTTTATAACTGCTCTTTCAATTAGCGAACTCCTTTTTCGTACCCTCAACTCTAAAAAATTTTTAAAATAGGATCTAGCGTGCACCAAACGGTGTAGTCTCACCCGCTTGTAATTTGCTGAACGAAATTTCTTCCTGAACCCCCCCTCTGGAGGTCAAATCCTTTCATCAAGTTCCTTACAGCGCCGAAATCAGATGTTGTTCTGCTGGTAACGCCCAAAATGAAAATTTTAAAAGCCTTACCCGTCAGTAACGCCCACAAAAAAACTGCCCATTTCTGGAGGCCCCAAACCCCGATGGTCGCAAAACGTTTTGAAACGCTGATTTTCATCAATGGGAAACGGTTTCCTTCAGAGAATTTTTGGGGAACTTGGGTCGGGGGGGGTAACTGGCACAGAGCACTGGAAACTGAACTCCTTTTCCCCGGTGGTTTCCCCCTGATTTTCCTTTCTCTAAAACTAATTGAACCTTTAATCTTTCTGTTTCCTGCTTTTTCTTTCTGTCTCCTGCGCTTTCCCTTTTCTTTCTGTTTCCTGCTTCATTTTTCTGTTTTCCCGGCTTCCTTTTCTTTCTTTTCCTGCGTTTCCCTAGCCTGATTATTTAGCCCGAATCCCTTAAATTTTTTGTTTCTTGCCTTCTTTGCCTTTTTCCCCCCTTGTATTCCAATGCGACGCGGGTCTTTTCCCCGCGTTATCTCTTTCATTTTGTTGGTTTTTTAACAAAACGCAAATATCTCCTGAGAACCTAAATCACGAGCGCGCTAGAATTTCAAAATTGGGGGGTTCTTTTCTTCCCCCATTTTATCTCTTTCTTTTTTTTTTTTTTTGAACAAAAATTTTTTTTACTACAAAAGCCCAAAATGGTGGGTTTTTATACGAGTGACGTAAAAGCACATTTCCCAGAATGATAATATTAGCTTGGGCAATAATTAGTTTTTATAAGCGCCAGCGCCTACCCCAATATGGAGGAATTAAGGCAATCTTTTCGAAATAAGTACCTGGGCTGAAAAGCCAAGCCTGTATTTAAATATCTTGGAAGCAATGCCAAGCTATATTTAACATCTTGGGAAATACATAAGCAACCCCTTGTTTAGGATTCAATTTTCTTGAATCCACCCACTTCCCCCTCTGAAAGTTGAACAATTTTAATAAATGGGGCCAGAATATCCTGGCAGGCTCGCCAATAAATTGTCAACCTCGGGTGATGTTGATGGAGGAAGGACTAGCGCACAGCCCAAACACACTCACAGCTTGCTTACGATCTCATTCATATATCATGCATTCGTCACATCAAACCACTAGTAAAGTCTATAACTTTACTACACATGTTCATAGAACGAACCATCAATGCATATGGAATCAAACAAAATAAAACATTCTCTCTTCCTGAACTTCACAAAAACATTTGTCTAAAACATCATTAACCTAACCCGGGTATAATAGATTTCTACTTTACCTGGCCAGGTGATCTTAACTATTCACGAATCACTGTCTTTTCTTTTTTTTTTTTTTTCTTTTCACTGTCACTTTCACAAGCACGACGCAACTGCTGGCACTGGTCTTGGTCTGCTGGCGCCTGGTCAGGTTAGACTGTTGGCACTGGCGTTGGTCTGTCGATGAAAGTGGCGCTGGCCAAGTATGAGGTCGAACCCCCGGTTAAGATAGAACAGTGACTATCAACATCGATCTGTTCTCCTTTCTTTCTTCCTGCATTAACGCATTGCACTCTCTCTCTCTCTCTCTTCTAGTCTGCTCTTATCAAATGGACATGGTTGCTTTTCTTTTCTTTTTTTTCTTTTCTTTCTTTTCCTCTTCATTAGTTAGCAACTCTCTCTTTCCACATCTCTCTTTAGTCCTCCTCTGCAGACTATCTCATGCTAATCTCTCAACTTGGTTCTCTTTCTCTCCTCCCTCATCTCCTCTCTGCCCCTCTCTCCTGCAGAGCTTCCACTCCGAACCTCTCTCTCTCTCTCTCTGTTCGTTCTCCCCCTCGTTCTGCCGTTCTCTCACTCTCACATCCTTCTTATTCCGTTCCGATCTGTCCAAAAAGGGCGAGTACCATTGGTCAGATTTTTACCCCCTGATACCCGAAGTTATCTCCCTCTAATTCCATTGGATATTCAAATCATGACAGTCACGCCTAAACGCCTTACTCTCTGTGGTGGTCAATTGTCATTTAATTGATTAGCTAGATTTCACCCCCACCACTCACTACCTTCTCCCTCTCCTTTCCTGCTTTAACCTGCGCGTCCGACTAACAATGGCGCTGGTTCCACAAATTGGCTAGATGAGCCTGAGCCAGGCGCTACGACTCGTCTCGCTAGACATCGAGGCGTCGGTCAAAGCTGCTTAGTCCGTCTAGCCGGACAGACCGTCTCTGTGGAGCCTCTCCCCTATGCTTAATTGGCTGGATCCGAACCATGGGCCCGTCTACGTGGCGCCCAGAATATTTGAGTTAGAGCTTATGTCCAAACAACCTGGACCACGACTTGGTTGTTCTATTTTTGACCGTGACACCGACCCATCTGTAAACACTTTTAAATGATTTGGATAGCTGTTTTCTAAATGTTCACGAACTTCAGTTGTTAAAATATTTATATTATCACTTTTCTTTAACAAAGTATATTTGTAATCAAAAGAAGCATTTAGGTACTCCCAAGGAGGCATTGGAGGTACTGCAGGAAATTCTGGTATAGCAGTAATATCAATATTGCAATGTGACATAAAGTCAGATGTGTAGTTTCTAATTGGTTGAATGTAAGATGTGTTTTTAGACCTCTTAGGAAAATCTTTACTGGAATCAATCATTATTTCTTCAGTTACTGAATTTTCAACAGAAAGACTTCTGACAATATATTTGGATACATCCAATATTCGCTTCTCATTTAGAGGTAAAATATTTGTTTCTTTATAACATCTATGAGTGTTTGTGTGCACTGGGACTCCCAGAGCTAATTTCATGGCCTTACTATCCAAGCTTTGCAATCTCTTTAAAAGATAATTAGGCGCAGAGAAATACACTTCCTGCCCATAAGTCAATTTCGATCGGACTAAAGAGATGTATAGATGTAAAAGGGTATGATAGTCCTACCAGTAGTTGTGAATTATACCCCTATTAGAACCTACATAAAATACTGTAATGTTCAAATAACTGGTAGATATTTGGAAGGTGCGGAGCTAGGGAAGCAGGGAAGCTAGTGAAGAGTTTTCATATCTGTAACATATTTTCTTAATATCATGTTTCCAGTTTTCTCCATCTTCAACCCCCCCCCCCCCCCCCCCCCCCCCCCCCTCCCCCAATCCAAAACTTCGCCAAGTCATTACTATGAAGACAGCTGAGTTGTTGGCCTGCGCTTGTTTTTTCCCCCCACCATTAGATTTTTCGTCTATGTATTTGTCTGACTTTATTCAAGTTTAAAAGGCTGTGCCAGTCTTGAATAAAAGTTACTCTGTGTTAGGTTTTCTTATGGGAGCAAAGAATACCCCACTTGTTTACTGTTGGAAAAGTGTTTACAGCATTAACAAGAACGGCACTGGAGGAAAGCGGAGACTCTTTGCCACACACAATTATTTTTTGCCAATGAAAGTAGGTACGGACAGGAAGAGATATTTCCTATGTGCGTTTTGGAACATTGTATAGAAGATACACAATATCGACGTTTGTGTCAAAAGAAAACTAATTTTCCATGAAAACGTACCACTGCGTAGACAGCTATCAACTTATAGACAAAAACTTGACACTGTTCATGTTAATTTGAAAATGTGCAGTAATGTTCCTGGACAAATCCTGGATGCGTTTGTTTGTGCATTTTTTAAAATTTATTTGTGCATTCCGGATCCGCACCAGATATATGCGCCAAACTTAAATGAATGTGTCCCTGGGTTGCGGTTCTATCTTTCACACAGTCTTCGGTTAATTCGATTCTGAAGTGTGTGTGTGTGTGGTGTGTGTGTGTGGTGTGTGTGTGTGTGTGGTGTGTGTGTGTGTGTGTGTGTGTGTGTGTGCGCGTGTGTGTAATCTCGCTATAAGCCAAACAAATTGGCAAACCATTTGACGGAGGTGAAAACATTCTGGATCATGCAGGATATTGCAACTTGAACAACACAGATTTAGACTTTAGAAGGAGAGTTAGGAAATTGACATGGAAGACATGATAGTCTCTACCGCTAAAGCCCCTCAGAATGCGTTAAGAAGATCGAATCGATCAGGAGAATCAGCAGGATAGGTAGCAAATATCGACAAGGACATGTGGAAATATTTAATTTCGCGCGCGCGCGCGCGCGCACACACACACACACACACACACACACACACACGCGCGCACACGCACGCGCACACACACTCACGCGCGCACGCACGCACACACACACACACACACACACACACACACACACACACACTTAACATCACTACTGGAGGGGCACGTGCCCAAGACTTGCACAGACCTTTATATGTGAACTAAATCCCCAGAGGCCTTTCAGCTGATAAGGACGTTAATCGCGTCATTCACTGATGCTGCGGAAGTGACTCGCACACAATCCGAGTCACGTGACTAAGTCACATCATATAACCCCGGGGTTCACCACCCACTGCACACTGACACAACTCGAGCGACTGTGCGGACAGGGAGACAGGTGAGTGATGTTGCCCGTTTTATACGTAGTTAGAGTTTGCAGGTAACCCAACTTTTATTACATAGAAAACAACCCTAAACATGAACTGTCGTGTACCAGCGCGGAATTCTTTCAAAAGGTTTAAAGGCAACAACGGTTTACTATGTAAGAGGACAGGAAACTGACATGGAAGATATTATCCTCTACAGGTAAAGCCCCTCATAATGCGTTTAGAAGATGGAATATCTCAGGGAATGCTGGACGGGTGATAGAAATTGACAAGACGTGCAAAAATTCTCAACTCAAAACTTTCAGGTAACAATCTGTCAAGGGAGGTTAATCAACAGCTCGGACCGTGGCGTGGCACGTGGTAGTGTCCCGTAGGCGAAGTGGACGTGGTTTGCGATTTAAACCTGCGACTACATCTAGGTGTGTAGAGTTCTTCTCTTGTGTTTCAATTGTCATTTTTTTCTGTGCGTTTGAAATGTTCGTGTGTATATTGTAAGAAGTCTAGAACTTATGATTCTTGTTCTCAACCTTGTCAGAAGAGAAGCTAACACGCGACACCATATTCCCAGAGACAGTGGGATGTATGACGGGCGCATGGGTGCGCACAAGCGTGTCAAGCGCAGATAATTATCCTTGGGGCTCTAAGCCTGACTTTTTGTCAGCAAATTCAAATAACTGAAAATAGAATACAATATCATCACAATTTCTCCCAACCTGAACACAGTTACATACACTTTATAAAAATCTTTTTTTAAAAAAGATCTTCAGTTCGATTCTCCTAGTCACGTGACAGTTTCAACGTAGTTGCGCCCTCAATAATTTAAGTCAAGCTAAAATTCGTGAATCTGACCTAAATAATCGTACATTTAGCAGTTAGTCCTGACAAGCTAGAACATGCTTATCTCCCCCAAATCGTGCACTTATCAAATGATACCATCAAAGTTTAAAGAAGCAAATCTGACAAAAGCCGTCGTGAATTCAGCCATTTATACCAGGCTAGCTAAAGCTGTGATATGGTCAATCTAACAAAAATAAATAATGAATAAATACATAAAAAATAAATGAATGAATACATAAAATCAATGTTGTCATGGTATTAGCAATCAATCCCAGACAATTAAAACAAAATAACCAGTCTGACAAAAGTTGTGCTCTCGGCAACAAAAGTCAGCCCAGCTATAAACAATTATGCTAATCTGATGGGGGGGAACTTTCACCTTTCAGTGTCCGCGCGCGCACACACACACACACACACACACACACACACACACACACACACACACACACACACACACACACACACACCAAAAACAAAAAAAACAAAACAATCTATGATTCCAAAGGAGGGAAGAAATTCTAATGGTTCAACAGCTAATTCGAGATCCACATTTGCGTTCGACGGTAAATCATTTTCGGTCCGATGACCTTTCGCCACATCACGTTCCGCCCAGTACTTTGTACTCATGCGTAGTTACGGGTGTTCCATTTCTGGAGTTTTAAAGAATCAAGTGTAACGCTTCACTGAAATTCTGATGCACGGTCCACCCAAAACAGTTTGTGACGCATGGGAAAAAGTGTAACCGTACACAAGGAAAGATCGCGTTTTGGACCTCCAGCGACTTTAATCTTCCTTGTATCGGAAAGAAATGACTCCTAAAAATAGATCGTTAACACTTATGAATACAGTTAATCATAATCTATTACAATAATGCTGAGTCGTTAACATAGATAACTGAGACTCGTATGTGCGCTCACTGATACCATGGCACCTACTGTAAACTTTCTGATGTTTTATCAATGTCTAGGCCGATCGGAAGAAACTGACCTTGTTTTAATTGACTTTAAACACACAGGCATAAAGTCGGTATTGGAGATCACGCACTGCAGTTACGGTATCTATGGCATTTTCAATGAAAAGGATGGCTTGAATAACTGTGTTCACGTCAGACTCACTTTTTTCTTACAATGTTCATTAATGTTCTCGTCAAAACAGTAAACGTGTGTGTGTGTGTGTGTGTGTGTGTGTGTGTGTGTGTGTGTGTGTGTGTGTGTGTTTTAACATGAATCGCTTTTTTATTTTTCAACACAGTAATTGTGACCTTTTGACGCTAGGAGAGTGCCACAGTGAAGAGTTCTACACATTATCCCTTGTCACATGGGTGCATGTTGTTGCACTAGTTCTTCCTTCCCTAAAACACTGCCCCATTTCCTATCAGAACACATGTGACGGTTACGACTCAAGCAGTCAACAGTGAATTTCACGCCAGGCCGTCCTCCCTCCCCCTTCCTCATCCTCTCTCCTCTCCCTCTCCCGAAGTGCGAAGAGGCAATAAACGTATAGGGTGAAGTCGTTCAGTGGGGAGTTGTGCATGGCCCGTTCATCTGCCGTGGATTGCCCACACAAAATGCTCCGCTTGTCTGAGTACAAGCTATTTCTCATGGTGAAGCGCTTTCAAAAGAGATGTAACTCTCATGCTGTTGAATAACGATCGTTGTTCTCTTCCTCATTGAGCGCACGATCCTGTCTGATCATAAAATAATCAATTACACAGTGGTGTTATTGTGGCTGAGCAAACACCGCCAATGAAATATGAAATGCAAATACAAGCATGAGAGAGAGAGAGAGAGAGAGAGAGAGAGAGAGAGAGAGAGAGAGAGGAATGCGATTACAATCGCGGCCATCTTGTTTCTCCCTGTGAACGAGTCTTTGAGGCCCACAACACAGAACGTTTCAAGCACTCGTGGCGAACTAGCCGTTGCCTCACAGTCCTCTTACTCGTGCGTGAGCGGTTGTTGCATTGACCGAGCAAGGCGCCGAACATACCACAGAAGGGTGCTTTCTAGACGAAGAAGTCAACCCATCATCAACATATTCCGTGTCATCGTATCAACAATCGCTCGCTATGACAACAGCCCTCATGAAGTGGTAAGGGAATATCGCGTGTCCATTTCCTGCGCAAACCCCACAAGGCACTCCACAAGCAACGGAATCGGATAGGATTGCTCAACCTGTGTTTGTAATCCTTCGGACGCTCGATAACCAGTCCGATTGCCTAGTGCGCGTGACCCCCTGATCACGTGATCGCTGAAGGGGGTAACCTTTTTCTCTTGGCGAGCATGTGGAGAACAGGAACTACAGTGGTGACGTTTCTGTTCAGTGTTGTTGTCGTTCTTCGTTGACTTGAGTCCACGGGTAGAACGTTGTCAGGACATCAAGAACCCAGCAAACTCAAAGAGCTGAGCCGCCGCTCTTTGCCAGGCGGTGAATCAAACAGCTAGTAGACATTGTCAGACAGGGGAGGTAAGTTTGGAACTTGTTTCTTTGGTTCTTATTCAGTTAAGCAGAGCCACAGAACACGAGGGGAGATAACTGATGGTGATGGTTCTGTTCGTTTTCGCCATTGTCCGGCATGGAAAGGTTATGATTAATTTAATAAAGTAAACCACGCAGTGTTATGAACAGGTTTAACTGGCAGAAAGAAATGGCTGTTGTAAATGAAATTTTGATAGATTTAACACGGCAACTCGAGTCACTCTTTTCCAGAAATTAAAAGTACATTTGATTGAAAGTGATTGTTTTCGCTGAATAGTATATATTTGTGCTTAAATTAGTTATCACACACAGTAAAGTGAAACAAAGTGCATCTTCTCAGTGTCCGTGTATTTTTCACAGACGGCAAATTAAACGTGTTTAGAAGTAAAGTCGTGTGAAGAAAAGTGTAAAACAAAATTAGAAGAAAGGCAACACTGGCACAGATGTCTTTAAGCGTTGGTTGTGCTATTGCTCACATAGAATTCACTCTCTTCTTTATCAGCCGTCTTGAGATTTTCATCTCCATGGTATTGCTCAAAAGATGTTAAAATTACAAGATGACTTCTAAATGAATTGTACACAAGTTTTATCCGACACCGAGCAGAGAAACTTCACTGGGATGAACATTCTATGTGTGATAGGTACGGGGAAGCTTGGTTGAGTTTTCTTAATTGCTGAATGAACAGTAATGCAATGTGTTTTCCTTAAAATACATGACTGAGCTTATGTTTTTATGTTTACGATTTATTTCAAATGAAGGTCATTAATATGCCGTGTGTGTGTGTGTGTGTGTGTGTGTGTGTGTGTGTGTGTGTGTGTGTGTGAGAGAGAGAGAGAGAGAGAGAGAGAGAGAGAGAGAGAGAGAGAGAGAGAGAGAGACACTGACACTGACACTTTTTATTGACATTGGCCTAACTAGCCCTTATGTCAAGGGGTGTACATTGTCTTCGTAAACTTATCAAAGGCGAAAGATAGAAATAATAATCAGAAACCATAGCTTCACAAATGTAGAAAAATCTTTAACACATATGTGAAAATACTGTGGCGGGCACACACACACACACACCACACACACACACACACACACGCACACACACACACACACACACACACACACACGCACACACACGCACGCACACACACACACACACACACACACACACACACACACACACACACACACACACACACACACGCGCGCGCGCGCGCGCGTGTGCCCACACATTCTCACTGACATACTTACAAAAGTGTGCGTACAAAACCACATTTCAGCGTCAAAATTTTGCGTCTCAGCTTATTCGTCCAGTTTTAAACAGGGCTGGGACAGACCATCGTAAGAAATAAATAAATAGGTATTTACCTATTGATTTGTCGAAAACGTATTATGTTAATTACTTAGTTTCTTTTTTCTGATAGAACTGGCTTCTGCTATGAACTTCGCAAGTGACTGGAGCAATTCTTCATTTTCAATGCACAACAACCCACATAAGTCATTGCGGACTGCAACATTTGTTTTG
>CM031620.1:14705679-14718179 GCA_018398815.1 Conus ventricosus | reverse complement strand
TCCTGGCGATCTGTTATCGCGTTAAGATGCATTTTCCGATATGCAGAAGTTTACGACTAGCGATTGCGAGCAATTGATTGAGATGACTCAATGCACTGATTCAAACTGATCTGTTGTAACTTGGGAGTTATACTTGACTTTAACTGAAAAGAACCTTTCAGTGGCTGCGTCCGTTGAAAGTGATAGGATTTTACTAAACAGCTGGTTTACACAAGGGATTGTTCCCTTTGTCTTGGTGTCTCACTATATAATGAAGTCTTGGTTTAATTGTCTTCCACTTTTCAGAGCAGTTATATTAAAAAAAAAAAGGAAGTCTTGCTACTCCCCCATCTCAGCGTCATTTGGAAAAAGACGGTCAAAGTTAGTTCCCTTGAACGGGAAGTCGGCTTTCACGCGATTCGTTTCATACACGCTGATACAAAGCATTTCAGCGGTGTTTGTACGGCCATAAAAGCGGACAAGTGGATGCAGCTTTTCGTCATAATCAACACTGAATGTCATTCCGACTTGGCGGAAATTGGTTAAGACGAGCTGCTGACTCGACTGAGAGCATGTTGGTCATTGTCTCGTTGTCAGGATCCAGCATCCGATGTCCGACATCAAATGAATCTTTGCGTTTGTGACTCCTTCACGTGTTTTTGTTCTGGAGAGTCGTGAAACCTCTTTCTTCTTTACTACTTCTTCTTTTTTCTTTCTTTTTTTTTTCTTTCTTTCTTTCTTCTTCTTCTTCCTTTTTCTCTTCTACTCTCCCCCCACTCACCCCTACGATCTCCTTACAATTGGTGTTTGTAAATCTGCAAGGGAGGTAATCTGTGTTAGAGCTCGCGATCACCGAGAGTGACCCTGCCGTCTTCAAAGGATTGGATGCGGCAAGTGAGCTCGGCCCTGTAAGTTTTTGCCTTGTCACCCAGCTTATCAGTTCGATCAGGAAAAAAAGAAAAAGAAAAAAGAAAATGCCAAAACGTGGGTGAGAAACACTGCGCCTGTAGCGCAGACCGTCGATAATATTGTCGTTTAACTTGTGCGCGTGAAATCAAGCATCATACTTGCCAGATCTGTTCTGTTTGCTTGACCCATAAACAGACAAAAGGGAACCCTGTTTGCAATGGAAGGGCAGGGCTTATCTTCCCCGTTGTTGTTGTTGTTGTTTTATTTTTTAACAGATCTACGTACATTTACCGCTTTTGGCAGTCAGTTGGTGACAAAACAAGTGAAAATGTAAGCTCTGTTCAGGATATCGGTGAACGAATACACAGATTTCTGTAAACAGACGAAGAGATGAAGACAAACAATGGCGTGTGTTCTTACAGGGAAGCTTCGAGGCGGCGGAGACAGTGTGGCGGCGCGAACTGCTTCGCCACGTGCCCAACGTCCACGTGATTCTGGTGGGCACCAAAACTGACCTCCTCGACGCGAGAATGGTCTCCACTAAGGTACGAGTTGCGGGGTATGCTGTGCGCATGTGTTATTCGAGTGTGTAAGGGAGAAGGAAGGGGATGGGGGCGTACACGCGTATGTGTATTTGCGTCTGTTTGGTATAAAGAACTAAGAAGAATAAAAAAAAGAAAAAAAGAAGCTAGAATGAAGGTGAAGGGGTTTGCAACTTTATTTCAATTTGTACTGGCGATTCATTGATATGATGGCATAAAGTTTCTATATCATGTACTTACCTGGTTTTTTGGTTGGTTGGTTGGTGGTGGTGGTGGTGGGTTTATTTATTATTTTTTTGAGACTCTACATGAACACTGCATTTCGTGCTTTATTTCACATAGTATGCGAATATGGCGCTTTTTCTTTTTTTTTTTTTTTTTTGGGGGGGGGGGGGGGGGGTATTTTTGTTTTACCTAGAATATCTTATTCCTTCTTCAGTATTCTGCGGAACAGCCTTTTCTTTCCTTTTCTTCTGCAGAATATTTTATCATCTTTTGAGAATCTTTTATTCGTTTTTCAGTTCTGCAGAACATTTTGTTCTCTTTCCTGTTATGCAGATGATTTGATTCCCTGTTATAGCCCTGAAAACGTTTTATTTCTTGTTCCATTTTGCAACAGTTTTATTCCCTTTCCAACCCTGCAGAATAATCTGTCCCTTTGCCAGTTCTGCAGAATCGCCTCCCCCCTCCCCTCCTTTTCTACTTCTCAGAATATCTTGTTCCCTTTCCTGTTCGGCAGATTGTATTCACTGTCAGTTCTGCGGAACATTGTATTTTCTGTTCTATTCTGCAGGGTGTTTTATTCCATTTTCAGTTCTGCGGAACATGATGCTTCCCCTTTTTCAGCTCTGCGGTGTTTTTTTTTTCTCCGCCTGTCTGCTCTGCAGAATATTTTCTTAAATTCCATTTTCAGTCCTGCATAACATCTTATTCCCTGTTCCATTTTCAGTCCTGCATAACATCTTATTCCCTGTTCCATTTTCAGTCCTGCATAACATCTTATTCCCTGTTCCATTTTCAGTCCTGCATAACATCTTATTCCCTGTTCCATTTTGCGGAATAGGTGCATCCCCTTTTCAATGCTGCAGGGTGATTTTGTTTTCGTCTCAATCCTGCAGACTCCTTTCAAACCAAACAGTTCCAGAATTACAGTCTGTGGCAGAGGACTCTGTCTACTCGGACCCCATATTGACGAAACAGTATGTCAAGTGTTCAGACGTCCCAACTGTCATGGTGCAGTGGTAGTGTCTCGACTGCAGGCCAGAGAGCTGTAGGATCGAGTCCCATCAGCGGCATCGACTTGCAGGATTTTTGGAGTTGAGTGTGCATTGACCTCAAATGGGAACTCGGAACAATACAGTCGAAATTCAACCACATGAATGGAAGCCTCTCTTACAGCGTTGTTCAAATACCCTGACCAACAATGCAGGTGTCTGTATCTCCTGGACCCGTTGATTTGGGGTAAGAAGCATTTAGCACAGCCCTATGACGTAGTCAGCACAGCCCTATGACGTAGTCAGCACAGCCCTATGACGTAGCCAGCACAGCCCTATGACGTAGTCAGCACAGCCCTATGACGTAGTCAGCACAGCCCTATGACGTAGTCAGCACAGCCCTATGACGTGGTCTTGGACCAGAATGAAACACCATGGGATCATCATCTTCATGCTCAACCTCATTAATCGTCAATAAAAAAAATAATAAAGTCTCAAATTTTGTGATGCTTTCAGCTCATGCGTGATCTCGTACTGACCTCAGCGTTGACTTCCATTCTACGTCAGTAACTGATAGATTCTTGTCGAGGCCATTGTACCGGCAAGTTCATGGGGACTGTCATCGGATTTATGAGGTAGGATCCTTTGACACTGGGTCATGCTGGCTTTGCGATTAGACAAATGATTTTCGTAATTAAGGGACATAACTGGTGGTGTTCCGAGTCTGTTAGATCAGAACAGCTACCACTGAACACCACTCGGGCGACGCTCAACAGAGCGGTGTCTCCTCTGGTGGGTTGCCTCACGGCTGTGTGACACTGACTGATCCCTGTCGGGGCTGTGACTGGGCGGACACTCGATGTGGTTGTGTATGTTGGAGCCGGAATGGGCGACGTGGGAGTAATGCCACCGAGGGCGGAAGATGAGCCCCACCCCCACCCCCATCCCTACATCCCCCCCTCCGCGTGTTTAGATTCCATACCAAAGTTAGTTTCCAATGTGACCTGAAGGAATTAACAAATTTTCAAAAATCATCACACAACAAAAAGGAGTGAAGGATCAAGTTCTAGCCCAACTCATGTGACTCTGACTGGCTATTTTTTGTTTGTTTGTTTGTTTGTTTGTTTGTTTTTGCTTGCTTGTCCCCGTAGCCTGCTTCGGTACCTGCATTGAAGTGGTAAACGCGTTTGGCTTTGAAGCTGGGGCTCATGAGTTCGAATCACTCTTAGAGTCGAGTTTTGACTGCCTGAAACCCGGCAGAATATGGGTACCTGATTCAGCCCAGGGAGAGTACAGGCGGCAGAAGGAGAGGGTTTGGGGCCCTGCCTGCCATAATGCTGTACTCTAGACGCCATGAACCTCGAAATAGTTCACTGCCCCTGCTGCAGCCGTTAGGCGTTGAGACTCGAACCTATAGGAGAATGACCAATAATGTCATCATCACGCAATCCATGGTGGACTTTCTGTCTAACATTAATCTGCTGGTCACCACATCTCCGGTTTGCTGGAAGGTTTCTGATTTGATTATTCACTTATTTGTTTATCTATTTAGCGTATTCATTTACTTACGTATTTATGTGTGTATTTATTTATGAGAGAGAGAAATACTGAATACTTAAAATTTCATCTTGTGGTAAGACATCAAGGATGTTGGATCTCTCTCTCTCTCTCTCTCTCTCTCTCTCTCTCTCTGTATATATATATATATATATATATATATATATATATATATATATATATAAATAAAATCAGAGTTAAAAAGCCACTCAGGACGTAAAAAGTGCTCAACCATGTAGGGAGCGACATACCAGTTTAAAATAGGATTTTAAAATGAAGAGGTTAAAACCTACAAGCTTGTTTCAAGCTAAAAGCGCTCTCCTCAGGGTATATACCTTGAGGAAGAGCAAAAGTGGTCGAAATATTGGGAAAGATTTTACGTGATTGTTGTTATCTTCTTTGTTTGGATATATATATATATTATATATATATATATATATATATATATATATATATAGGAAAGTGTAGCTGTTAAGCCTAAAACGGTTTTTAAAATGCTCAACCCCTTGGGGAGCAACATTTGTTTAAAGTTAAAGAATATTCTTTATCTTTAAACAAATATATATATATATATATATAGTGTGTGTGTGTGTGTGTGTGTGTGTGTGTGCGTGCGTGCGTGCGTGCGTGCATGCGTGCGTGCGTGTGTGTATTAGTTCATAGATATCTCAGTATGTACAGAATGTGTGCATATCGGTTTACCAACGTTCAGATATCCGCTTATTATTTGTTAAATCGAATGTCAATAACGCTACACACGTTCGTATCGTTTAGAAAGTTATGTAAGATGAGGAAAGTTGTATTGGGCCTCCTCTCTCTCTCTCTCTCTCTCTCTCTCTCTCTCTGCCCCTAGATTTTTCTTCTTTGTCAGAATTTCTCACGAGTGACGAGTAGTGTTTTACACGTATATGAATGCATGCAGCATGCCGAAATTCTGCTATCGTAGCAAAATACTGAAGGACAGGTGTCTTCTTGTGTCTGGCAGCAGGGACAGGCTCTCGCCGAAAGATGCGGGTGGCAAGTTCCTGGAAACGTCGGCAGCTTCTGGAGGAGAACGTCGACGTCCTGTTCTCTCGAGATTGGTAAGTGTGTTCCTTTCGTAAAAAGGTATTCAGCTTTTGGAGAGAACGTCGACGTCCTGTTCCTCGAGATTGGTAAATGTATTCCTTTCGTAAAAAGGTATTCAGCTTTTGGAGAGAACGTCGACGTCCTATTCCTCGAGATTGGTAAGTGCATTCCTTTCGTAAAAAGGTATTCAGCTTTTGGAGAGAACGTCGACGTCCTATTCCTCGAGATTGGTAAGTATATTCCTTTCGTAAAAGGTATTCAGCTTTTGGAGAGAACGTCGACGTCCTATTCTCGAGATTGGTAAGTGTATTCCTTTTGTTTTTAAAAAGGTACTTCCTGATTAATAACGATTAATGATTTTGAAACGTTATTTTTCAGAGTGTAATGCAAAGTTTACTCCAGTTATCATCTGAAAGTTCTGAATTAATCTTGTATTTAGAGAAAGTATCCTTTATTATTTTTTTTTCAATAAAGGGCTCACAGCACACGAACTAGTCAATGTATTTGGCCTCATCTGCTTAACTATGAGTTTAAAGTGCAGCTAGATAAAATTCTTAAAAAAAAAAAAACGCTTGAATAATGATTATTCATTACCGGTTTTAGATAAGATGATTGAGTAGTGGCAAAATATAGACGCCGCTTACGTGCAATGATGTTCGATGCATTCAACGACCATTTTCATCTGTAAAATTCCCGGACTTGCTATTGTTGCTTGCTAGTAATAAAAAGCAAAATCACAAAACTCATGATATACTTGAATCAGTTCCGTAGAACTGGAACTATCCTATGCGTAATCCAGAAAGGTCACATAAAAATCTGCGAAAAGCCAGTTTTTGAAGAAATTATTTTAAAATTTTAGCAGGAAAGAACTGAGCACATTGCGAGGTTAAACGATTCATAGGCAGCCACACACACCACACACACACACACACACACACACACACACACACACACACTTCAGAACATGATATTTATCGTGGGGTGTTTTTTTCGCCGTTCTCAATTGCCTCCCATGAAGAGCTATTGCTCCATGTTCCCCACAATCCTGAGAATCAACCAAAAGAAGCTTGGTGACTGCATTGGTCATTAAATGAGCGTTCGGCTACATAGCCTCTCACAGTAAGGTATTGATTGATTAATTAATTAATGATGAGAGGAACTTGTTCTTACAGACCTTCGAGGAGACACAGGTGCATGTAGTGTATGCGTTTTAGCATGGACTGTACCGGAACGGTATACCACTTCGGCTCTGCATGATGGCGGCGACCGCATCTGTATCTTCGTTGTACTTAGCAATAAAGTCCATATCTTTGGAATCAAGCACCGCCTTTACCTTATTGAGTGTGCGGCATACCATTACATGGTGTCGGGAGTGTAGAAGTAGAGAAGAACCCACGACCATGGCAGAGACTGTCATCGTAAGGACACCAGATCCGCTCTGTGTCAACAGCAGCAACCCCAGTGCTGAATGGAGCAAGTGGAAGATGAAGTTCAACATCTTTCTTCAGGCTACTGGCGCAACAACAAAGCCCAACGTCGTCAAGGTAGGACTTCTCCTAAACCACATCGGCGATGAAGGCATCGAAATCTATTCGAATTTTGCCTACCTACCAGCCAGAGACAACCCTGAAATGCTGACGAAAGGCTTCCAGCAGAAGACCAAAATGACTACGCAACCGTCCTGCGTAAGTACGACGAATTTTTTAAACCGTCGCGACCCCCCAATTGATGCTGAGGGAACAGTTCTGGTATAATCTGCGTAGAGAACCGTCCCCAGACATTCGATGCATGGCTACGCACTGTAAAAGAAAAGCTAGTGCATGCAAATTTGACAACGTCGACACGATGGTTAGAGACAAACTGGTATTCTCTTGCCATGACGACATTGCAAAGATGAAGCTGTATGACGTGGGAGCTGGACTCACTCTTCAAAAAAACAGTTGATAAACTCTTTCTATGAGAGAACTGACGAAGAAAGAACTGGCAAACACGAAGTCGGCAACAGTGGACGCCCTGCAGGCTGCAGAAAAGGCGAAAGGGTCATTGTCGCACAAAAACGGCACAATCAAACGGCACGCAGTCATCCAACTGGGGGTCAGTGAAGACCAATACATGTGGTTACTGCAACCGACGACACCCTATAGGCAAGAAAAACTGCCCTGCTGCAAAAACTCACTGCAGAAAATGCAACAAAGTGGGACACTTCGCTATTGTCTGCAGAAGTTCCTTGGCAGTCAGAGAGGTACAAAGAAGAAAACCAGCAAGTCGAAAAACTACTTTGTTGGAGGTGTACAGGCGAAGGACACCATCATCCAGGCTGGCACATCAGACTGAAGATAGGATCTCAGGAACTCACCTGGTGTATCGACACAGGAGCCCAAGTTTCTGTGATGCCAGACCACATCTTCAAACCCATCATGGGAAATTACACAATCCCGACCGTCAGCTCCTTGGACCTGGAGACCAGCGTCTTGAGATCAAGGGTTTCGCCTTCATCAAGCTTTCTCACGGGAAGACCCACATAAGTGAGAAAGTTTACATTGGCAAAAGCTCCAAATTACTGCTTGGTATGCTGCAATCCAGAAACTGGGACTGATCCATGACATTCCTGGTGCATTCACCGTGCGTGCGATCCACACTATGCCAAGCAAAGCAAAGCACCAGACACGCCAAAGTGGGAATCAGCCTCCTCCGAGTTCTGGTCCAAAGAAGATGTGAAGATGAAATATCCACAACTCTTTGGAAGACTGGGGTGAACTACGAAAATGAACAACATATTGAGCTCAAGGACAACGCCAAACCATTTTGTCAGACCGTACCAAGAAGAGTTCCTCACCCTCTGTTGGAGAAAGTGGAAGCAGAATTGGACAGGATGGTCAGCAGCAATGTCATTGAACCAGTAGAGACACCAACAGACTGGTGTGCCCCAATCGTTGTCGTCCCAAAGCCAAATGGAGACGTCAGAATCTGCGTGGACCTGATGAAGCTGAACACAAGTGTGAAAAGAGAAATCTACGCCATGCCTTCGGTAGAGGAAACTCTGAACAAGATCGTCCATGGCAAAGTTTTCTCCAAACTTGATGCAAACTCAGGGTTTCACCAAATCAAACTGGACGAAGAGAGCTCAAAGCTTACAACTTTCATTACTCCCTTTGGGCGCTACAGGTTCAAACGCCTTCCCTACGGCATCTCTTCAGCGCCAGAATATTTTTCAGAAAAAATGGACCATATTCTTCAAGGGCTTGGGGAGTACTGTGTCACATAGATGACATCCTTGTCTTTGGCAAAGACAAAGTAGACCATGATGCAAAGCTGAAGGAAGTTCTTGACCGATTGTCACAAAGCGGCGTAACCCTCAACTTGGATAATTTGAATTTTCCATGCCCCGCCTTGAATACTTGGGACAAGTGATCGATGCAGATGGGGTGAAGAGGGGTCCAGCAAAAGCCAAGGCAATCGCTGATATGAAGGAACCCCGAGAATGTAGCAGAAATCCGAAGATTCCTGGGATGGTCAACCAACTCATGAAGTTTGTACCCAACCTGGCTGAGAAAACCAAGCCCCTGAGAGACTTATCTCGAACAGATGCAGCATGGACTTGGGGACCAGATCAGCAAAAGCCTTCAAAACCCTGAAGCAAGATCTTGCGTCACCAGTGACTCTTGCTCTATACAGCCCAGAGCGTGAGACAGTAGTTTCAGCTGACTCAAGCAGCTACGGACTGGGGGCTGTCTTCTCTCCAGCGCCAGGACAATGGCATGCTTCATCAGTCGCCTATGCAAGTCGCTCGTTAAACGGCCACAGAGCAGCGGTATTGCCCAGATCGAGAAGGAGGCATTGGCGATTACATGGAGTCTTGAACACTGGTCTGACCTGCTCATTGGCATGTTCTTCCGAGTACAGACGGACCACAAGCTCTTGGTACCTCTGTTCTCTTCCAAGCTGATTGACGAACTGCCCATTCGCATCCCAGCGTTTCAGAATGAGACTGATGCGGTTTTCCTTCGAGATCTCCCACTGTCACACTGTCACTCTTGCATACCCGCATTCATGACAGCATTTACTCCATACGCACCGCAATCTTTCCAATCAACCAAAGGGCACTACCGAATGTTTTTCTTCTCCCCCTCTCCTTCAGGGAAAACACTTTACTAAGTCACAACAACAAACTTGTAAACAGAGTTTACACCTGTATCTCTCTCCGCTCTGAGAGACAAATAAATCCGCACACATGTATCTCTCTCCACACCGAGAGACAAATCAATCTTCACACATGTATCTCTCTTTACACTGAGAGAAAAAATAGTCTTCACACTTGTATCTCTCTTTACACTGAGAGATAAATAGTCTTCACACTTGATCTCTCTTTACACTGAGAGATAAAATAGTCTTCACACTTGTATCTCTCTTTACACTGAGAGATAAATAATCTAGTTCCGCTTCTATAAACGCTATGGCCTTCACATTCCGTTATCCCAAATTCCGGACCAGGAGAATACTAACTCCGTAATCACTGAGGACCGCTGCCTCGATAAAGTAAAAGCTTCCCTGCTTTCTCAATTCCCTGTCTCTCTCCTCTGAGACAATATACTGCCCCTCGAACTCTCCCGTCCTGGAGATACGAGTCTCGACTTCTCTTCCGCGACTTCTTCTGTCTCTTGCGAAATGACGAGCTTCAACTCCTCTCCCTGGAGTTGGTACTGGCTGGGGCTGAACTACCGGTGTGTTCCCCACACCATGGCCATCTTCAACCACCTCACGGGTTGAAAGGTGAAGGGTGAAGGGCGAAGGGTAAAGGGTGAAGGGCTGAACACGAATAAGGTTCGTGTAAGTAACCTGCTTCTCAATTCAACATATGAATTCTTTCTCTCTTCTTTAAGTTTTCCCCTGTAGCTTTCCCCAACTATCTATCGCTCACCTGTAATGACTGGTCAGCAAGAGGACCACGTCCTGACAGGTTCGAGTCTCTAGGCCATCTGCTGGGTTAAAACTGACTCTTTCCCCCTTCTCCTAGTGAGTGCATACTCAGTGTTCAAAACACATGACCAGCACCTTACCTTACCAGCCCTTGTTAAACTATCACTCAGTGGTCACTTTCACCCAATGACCACATTCGTTTCTTGAATGAGTCATACTCACAATTATTTTGGGGACGCCCGCTACACTAGTCAAGCCACATGAATATTCTTCCTTTAGTTGTGGCATGGGGAAATGATTCATATCACTAACTACATGTGATGGAGCGTCACATGCCTTGATGTGAGGCTACGTCACATGACACCCCCCATCCTGGGATGAAAAAATTTTCTCAGAAAATTTTTTAAAGGATATACACTTCACTTAAACACATCTTCAGCCTGAATCTCAAAATGTGTAACCATCGCACATGATTCACCAAATTAATAATCAACGTATAGAATCAATCACCATGATCCACCATAAATAGCATGTTTCAAACTTTCAATCTTTCTAAAAAAAAAACATTCATAATTGATCACCATATTCCACAAGATACATTTCACAAATTACATGGATAAAACAATTAGGGATATCAACAATTCAAAGCACAAATTGTTGTTCATACATAAGATGTGAAGCACATTTTCCCTTGATCTTTGTCTCACATCATATGTTTCAAAACCCTCATGAAAATGAGAATATTTCCAAGTGTAAATGTTTCTCAATAGACATGTAAACAAAATAAACATAGTTTAAACATAATTTCTTTTTCCCCACATGTAATGTTATAGTCCATTGAAAAGTCACATGCTTTCCATTGTTGACAATGACAAATGAAAACAATTGGTTTGTCTCATTGCACAATCAAAACATGTATATATACATTTCTAAAGAGTTATTTGCTCATCACACATACATATAGATTCATCTTCACAAGCAAATTAGACATAAATAGTACTTGATTTTTTCCATTGTTTACCAAAGAATAAATATGTATTACATCAACATCAAGTAGTTTTGCTTGCAAAACATATAGTCACTTCAATAAGCAAATTATGCATAAATACCACTTGATTTAAATCGTCAGTAGCATACAATGCACCGTCAAAAGTGATCACACCGTAATCATTAAGAAAGACAAAAAACAGGAATAGTCTTTCCCTTGAAGACAGTTACATTGGTCCATGAATATTCACGCACGTGACAACAAATCTGCCATGACTTTTGTGTTCCAGGCACTGGTTCAACAGTAAACTGGAATTCCTTTAGTCAAATATACTTTCACAAAATAATTTCCCTCTGAGAGCTGACACAGAAGTTCTTCAATGTCTGGGATAGGCTCGGCATCGAACACAGTGATCTTATTTACTTTTCTGTAATCGATGCAGAAACGCACTGATCCATCAGGTTGTCCACCAATCACACTGGTGAGCTGTACGGAGATGTAGAAGGTTCTATCACCTTTAAATCCAGCATTACATTGATTTCTCTCTCAACCACCTCTTTTTTTGCAAATGGGAGGGGGTATGGTCTGGTTTCGCACTGGTATTTCAGAAGTTAACTGAATACTATGGGGTTCAATACCAGTTACTGTACCTGGGGTATCCGTCAACACATCCTGAAAGTCTTTCAAATGTCTTTGAGCTGTTCTGTTTGACTTGTAGACAAATTATTAGACAGAACCACATCCTCATAGGTTTCACCTTGATAGACAGAATAGGAAGGGGTACAACATCATCTGCATGGTAGATGTTAACATCCTACATTTGCTGTTTTCATAACCTTTGATCTGTCCCTGTACGTTACATTGGGTACAAAATTCATCCTGATAATGTCTGTCATGTTGACATCAGTTTCTGACACGATAATCCACTCAACCGACTGGTTGATGGCAACATTTGTACGTTCAACATACTTCTTCAACATGTTCACATGAAATACCTTCTCAGTGTTTGCCATTTTGATCTTATAATTTACTTCAGAAAGTTTTCGACCACCTGAAAAGGACCCTTCCCAAACACGAAGCTTGTTATGTTCATCAGTTAGTAGCACATGACTTTATCCCTACCTGAAGGAACGTGCCTTTGCTTTTCTGTCTGCAAAGACCTTGTACACATCAGTTTTCCTATAGCTGACTGTTGAGCAAGCTCACATGCATCCTTCAAACGATTATGCAGTTCATAAACGTATTGTAAACAGTTTTACTGTCGGTAGTCCTCTTTCCGTCCTTGTGCAAATAGATCCTAAGGTCCCCTTGTGATTCCAAAAAGAA
>CM031620.1:14689429-14695580 GCA_018398815.1 Conus ventricosus | reverse complement strand
AAAGAAAAATCTTTGAAGATTTGGCCCGAAATGAGTATTGAAAACAAGAAAAACTAGATTAAACAAAAACTAAAATCTGAAAAGTTTAGTAAATTAGTATAAAAACGGATAACCCTGCACAGTATGTTTGTTTGTAGATAATCGTTATTTTTTGGTTTATTGACGTCTTATTCCCAGAGAACAGTATATGCGCTTGCGTGTGTGTGTGTGTGTCTGCCCGCCTCTCTGTCTGTCTGTCTGTCTTCTCTTCTTCTCTGTCTGTCTGCCGGTGATTCTCTCTCTCTCTCTTCCGCCACAGGAAAAGGCGGCTTTCAGGCCACTTTCGCCCAAAAACTCGGTGGTTGAGCAAGTGGGGTTGAACAGACATTTATCTGTTCTCTAGGATACACAGGACCGGAATAGTGAGCAGAAATCAAGAGAAGCAAAAGAAGCCCTCAGACAGCACCCTAGTGGTCACTGTCTCCCGTGAAACTGGAGACGGGAAAAACAAATCACTGCACAATATTCACCACACTACAGTAATAATACAAAATACTAAACAATCAATCAATAAATGCACATTCACCCAAACTCAAAGAAAATCTCGCACCACACCCAGAAAAAAAGTGATCAAAAGATAAGATGTTTATTTGGGCAGAGCGGTAATCAACTCCACCACCTACACTACTAGCGTGACGGAGGAGAAGTTGATCCCACACTCTGAGGGGCAAGGGGAAAAATCAAACTGAAACAATAGGAAAGCGAAAGAAATAGATATTTATCAGAAGGGAAAGACTATTGACTCCCAACGCCATGTCCCCCTGCTAAACGCAGGAAGAGGTTGGGGCTATCAGTCCTGGGAAAGGGGACAAAATTTACTAATCCTCTAGGGGAAGGACAGCGATTCCTCAACGCCCTGCCCCCTTGCTGCCAGGTTCGAGCAAGAGGAGGTTGAGGCTATCGGTCCTGAGGTGGGGAAGGGTCAAAAAGAAATCCTACCAAAAAAAAACCCTTAACGGAGTAGAGCAACCAAAAGAAATGTCAACCACCCAAAACACATATAGAAATAGAACACACACAAAAATGCAAATATTATACACAATAAATAATTAAACTTTCTTCTTTTTTTTTTTCTTTCCCCCAAACCCTTGAGGGCACAAATAGAAATCCTTTTTTTTCTTCCTCAAACCCTTGAGGGTACAAATAGAAACCTTTTTTTTTTTAAACCCCAGGGCACAAATAGAAATCTTTCTTTTTTTTTTTTTCCCGGAGAAACAAACGGCAGCTACACCGGTGAAACTGGAGTCGGGGTCACCACTGTCACACTGTCACTCTTGCATACCCGCATTCATGACAGCATTTACTCCATACGCACACGCAATCTTTCCAATCAACCAAAAGGAGCACTACCGAATGTTTTTCTTCTCCCCCTCTCCTTCAGGGAAAACACTTTACTAAGTCACAACAACAACTTGTAAACAGATTTTACACCTGTATCTCTCTCCGCACTGAGAGACAAATAAATCCGCACACATGTATCTCTCCTCAACCGAGAGACAAATCAATCTTCACACATGTATCTCTCTTTACACTGAGAGAAAAAATAGTCTTCACACTTGTATCTCTCTTTACACTGAGAGATAAAATAGTCTTCACACTTGTATCTCTCTTTACACTGAGAGATAAAATAGTCTTCACACTTGTATCTCTCTTTACACTGAGAGATAAAATAATCTAGTTCCGCTTCTATAAAGCTATGGCCTTCACATTCCGTTATCCCAAAATTCCGGACCAGGAGAATACATAACTCCCGTAATCACTGAGGACCTGCCTGCCTCAAGTAAAAAGCTTCCCTGCTTTCTCAATTCCCTGTCTCTCTCTCTGAGACAATATACTGCCCCCTCGAACTCTCCCGTCCTGGAGATACGAGTCTCGACTTCTCTTCCGCGACTTCTTCTGTCTCTTGCGAAATGACGAGCTTCAACTCCTCTCCCTGAGTTGGTACTGGCTGGGGCTGAACTACCGGTGTGTTCCCCACACCATGGCCATCTTCAACCACCTCACGGGGTGAAAGGTGAAGGGTGAAGGGCGAAGGGTAAAGGGTGAAGGGCTGAAACACGAATAAGGTTCGTGTAAGTAACCTGCTTCTCAATTCAACATATGAATTCTTTCTCTCTTCTTTAAGTTTTCCCCCTGTAGCTTTCCCAACTATCTATCGCTCACCTGGTAATGACTGGTCAGCAAAGAGGACCACCGTCCTGACAGGTTCGAGTCTCTAGGCCATCTGCTGGTTTAAAACTGACTCTTTCCCCCCTTCTCCTAGTGAGTGCATACTCAGTGTTCAAAACACATGACCAGCACCTTACCTTACCAGCCCTTGTTAAACTATCACTCAGTGGTCACTTTCACCCAATGACCACATTCGTTTCTTGAATGAGTCATACTCACAATTATTTTGGGGACGCCCGCTACACTAGTCAAGCCACATGAATATTCTTCCTTTAGTTGTGGCATGGGGAAATGATTCATATCACTAACTACATGTGATGGAGCGTCACATGCCTTGATGTGAGGCTACGTCACATGACACCCACGTCCCGGGCAAGGAGTTTCATACTGCAGATGCCTTGTCAAGAGCTCCTTTGCCAACGACAGACACTAAGGACAACAACCTGACAGGCCATGTAGAGGCATACATCAATTCTGTGCTTGTGACCATGCCAGTCAGCGACAGAAGACTGGAAGAAATCAGGTCAGAGCTACAGAAGGACGATATCCTGCGTGTGGTCATGCATCATGTTCAGACTGGCTGGCCAATAAGACTACCCTAAATCGTCCTCTCAAGACCTACTTCAATGAGAGAGGCAGCATGTCTGTACATGATGGTCTCCTACTCCGAGGGAAGAGGCTCGTCATCCCATCATCAGTGCAGCAAGATGTCCTTAAAACACCTCCATGATGGGCATCAAGGAGTCAACAAAACAAAGGAAAATGCTGCCAACTCATTTGTGGTGGCCTGGCCTCTCCCAAGATGTCGACCAGATGGTGAAGACCTGTCCTGAGTGCACCAAGCATCGAAAGGCTAGGGTGGAACCTATGAAGGGGACTCCATTTCCGGAGAGACCTTGGTCCAGGATTGCTGCAGATTTTTTCCAGTACAACGGCAAGCTCTTTCTGCTTGCCATTGACTACAAAGTCCAGAGACATCGAAATGGCCCTGGTTTCCAGTAGAGTCACAACAGCAGAAACAATAGCAAGAATGAAAAAGATCTTCAGTCGCCACGGCATCCCAGACATTGTCGTGACAGACAACGGGCCGCAGTTCACTGCAGAAGACTTCAAGTCCTTTGCACAGTCCTGGGGATTCGACCACGTCACATCATCACCCCACTATCCCCAGTCTAATGGAGAGGTTGAACGTGCTGTTCAAACCATCAAAGGTCTCGTCAAGAAAACCAAATGATGAATACCTTGGCCTCCTAATGTATAGGAATACCCCATTACCCAATGGTTTTTCCCCTGCCCAGTTAAGCATGGACGCAGACTCAAAACCAGAGTCCCATGCCATCCCAACCTCCTCTTGCCCCAGACTCCAGATTTCATGACGGTGAAGAAGAGGGAGAGAGAGTACCGTGAGAAGATGACAACCGACTACGACAGAAGACACAGGGTCGTCACCCCAGAAAACCCGTCACCAGGTGATGCAGTCTGGATCCCCGACCTGAAGAAAGAAGGCACAGTCATCCAACGCCACGAGGCTCCAAGATCTGTGGTTATCGAAACATCTGACGGTGGCCTCCTACGCAGAAACCGTCAGATGACCAGGAAGCTCCACCAGCCAGCAGACCAGTCCAGCCCAGCACACGTACCTCCTCTACAGGTCAGCCCACATCCTGGAAGAGAGGTGCCTCCTACCCAACTCCCAGAAGACGGGACCACATCTGGAGAGACCCCTGGCAGAGCCCCTTACGCCAACAACAGACGGGTGCCAGAGGAACACCTACATCCCCAGAGGGACTTCAACCCTTACCCAGAAGATCTGCACGGGCCCACAAGAAGCCACAGCGCCTCATCGAACAGTTGTTAAAAAAAAAAGAAAAAGAGAGACGCTGGTGAAAGACCTGGTGCCACGAAAGGCAAAAGCAAATAGACACTGGTGAAAGACCCTGTGCCACAAAGGCAAAAGCAAATAAACACTGGTGAAAGACCTGGTGCAGTGATTTACATCTAGTCAGACACCCTTACCGGTTCTAGTCATGATATAAATTAAAGTTTACAAAGATTAGATTAATCTTGCATCACAATTCCGTAATTAAGAACAGTTTTATTATGATTGGAAGACTGAAACTGATTTGATAATGAAAAAAAAACATTTAAGATGTTTTCGTCAGACAAGGAACCTTTAATGGTAGAAAGATAACTTTCCCGCCTTACAAAAGGGGAGATGTAGTGTATGCTGTTTAAGCATGGACTGTACCGGAACGGTATACCAGCTTCGGCTCTGCATGATGGCGGCGACCGCATCTGTATCTTCGTGAACTTAGCAAATAAAGTCCATATCTTTGGAATCAAGCACCGCCTTTACCTTATTGAGTGTGCGGCATACCATTACAATATGTGTGTGTGTGGGAGGGGGGAGGGGCGGGTTGGGGGTGTTGGGTGTTGGTTGTGGGCGGGTGGGGAGTGGGGGCTGTTTGTGTACTAAAGGATCTCCCGGCGTCTTCTCGGGGCATTCACTGCACTGTAAATTACCATGTAAAATCCCATTACCATGTCAACGCCCACCTCCTGTTTTGGGTCAAAATGGCGTGAACAAGGCACGGTACCGTTAATCGGTTATCCTCCAGTATCAGCACACACGCGCGCACACACGAACACACACACACACACACACACGCACGCACGCATGCACGCACGCACGCACGCACGCACGCACGCACGTACGCACACACACCACGAAAGAAAGAAACAAAACTGTCAAATTCTATGGACTTTTGCGGGCATATTTTCTAGCTTTCACCGATTCGAATCTAGTCTGTCATCAAACAACAGCTCTAATGTGCCTTCCTCCCCCCCTCCCCCCCCCCCCCCCCCCCTACTGCTACTACTACTTCTTCTATTGCTGCTGCTGCTGCTGCTGCTGCTACAAACACTACTACTTCCACTTCTGCTGTTGCTGTTACAACTGCAACAACGACAACTTCACTTTAGCAATTCATTTGATTAAGTTGTGATAGAACTGTGAAGCTCAATGTTAATGTTTCTTATATTGTACTCTGTTATCATCATCATCATTATTATTTTCATAATGATTATCATCATTATTATCATTATTATTATTCTGGTCATTATTGTTATTATTATCATCAATATGATTATTTCTGTCGCTCGTTTCTCTTAGCAACCATCCTGGCCAGGCTCCAGCAGAGCTTCCATCTGGAGCTCAGCCTGAAAACGGCCTCCATCAGGGTGCGGCATCCCCCGCCGGAGAAGAGACCCACAAGCGGAGATGCTGCGTCTTGTCCTGACGTCGTTGTGTGTGTGTGTGTGTGTGTGTGTGTGTGTGTGTGTGTGAACGGCAGTGATGATGTGACAACTATCGTGAGGATAATGTTGTATGTTTGTCTTCACTTGCGTGCAGGCGTTTGTTTGTTTTATGTCAAGGCAGGTTTAACAATTTCATGCTTACCTCACTCAGTATGTGTCTGTTGATAATGATGATGGTGTGGATCATGCTTACGATCTGTGTGTGTGTGTGTGTGTGTGTGTGTGTGTGCGCGCGCGCGCGCGCGGTGTGTTGTATGTGTGTGTGTGCGCGCGCGCGTCCGCGTATCTGTGTGTGTGTGTGTGGTGTGTGTGTGTGTGTGTGTCTGTTCAGTACAAGTCCAGAACGGCCGATAATAATACTGCTGACGAGGATGATAAGAATGACGGTGTATGTATGTATATACTCACTTGTTTATGGATGTGCGCGGGCGCACACAGAGAAAACCATTGTATAAACATGGATGTAGAGATGCTGCCTGACTTGCTTTTAGATGAATGTTGGTCTAAAGGATTCTATTTTGTACAGTCTTACCTTGTTTTCCTGACATGTTTGCATCCCTTATGTGCATTTTGTAGCCGGTCGGCTTAAAACGACATGTCTTGACGTGTGTGTGTGTGTGTGTGT
>CM031620.1:14679429-14686929 GCA_018398815.1 Conus ventricosus | reverse complement strand
CTAAATTAAAGGGGCGAAATGTCTGTCAAGTGTGTCATGGGAAAAAAACTCTTCAAAAACCAATAAAAAGCCTCACAGGCGCACCCCTGCCCAAGTGTACTTTAAGGGAGAAGAAATTCTTTTGGGCCCAAAGAATGATATGATGACACTGGAAGGAAAATTATGAGGGGGACAGCAGGGGTTTGTGGGAACCCAAAAGCTTATCATGGGGCGCAGAGGAAGCTTTTTAAAATGTTGTCGTGTTTGTTTTCAAGATAAGGAAGGGGGAAAAACACACACAAGGGGTTGGGGCAGACGGGGAACGGGAAAGGGGGGGAATGACGGGGGAAAGAAAAAAAAGGGGGGAGGGGGGGTGGGAAGAAGAATTTACAGACAGCTAACGGGAAATGTATAATACTGATATTTTAATTTTGTGCCCCACACTCACGCGTGCACGGCTCACACACACACCACACCCCCACACCACACACACGCACGAACGCACGCAGGGCACGCACCACCCCACGCCGCACCCCCACACACACACACACACCCCACACACACCACACCCCACACACGCACACCACACACCCACTTTTTAACCTAGTACCCAGAAAAAAAAAGGTTTTCCTACGAGGGCAATAAACACAAATTACCCAAAATCTTCCCAATTAATTAAACTCCCCCTCTCTCCCCTCCCTCTCTCCCCCCTCTCTCTCTCCCCTCTCTCTCACACACACACATACATAAGTGCCGTGCGCGGATCCCACCACATACACACACACAAAACGCGGCGCGCGCGCCGCGCGCGCGCGCCCGCCCGCGCCCCCCCCCGCCCCCCTGTGCACACACTTGCAAATGCATCACCCAAAGCGCTGCACACGGGCACAACACACACTCTCTCTTCCCGCCCCGGATTAAAAAGCAGCAGGATTAACAGCTCTACCATTTATTATATTTTTAATGGTCTAAGTTTTTTATAGGGCTTTTAAAATTTTGAGTGTATTACCCCGGGGTTTTTTTTGGTGATTTCTAATTTGGTTTGGGGGGGAAATCACATTTGGGAAATTTGGGGGTTCCATTAAACCTTTTTTTGAGTCGGCGTGTTGGCATTTTGGGCTACTAAACCGGCGACCATTTGGAGGGGCACCCTTCAACGGAATTTTCACATTGATTTTAAATCATGCCGTAACCCTTTAGGGTTTAAAAGGTCATAAATTGTTTTTTAATTTCCCTTTTATTTGATTTTCTTTTTTTAATGGATTAAGTGGTATTTCTTTTTTCAATTTTTATTTTCTATTGTTTTGTTTTGCAAATTTAACGGGAACTCACCCAAATGCGTAATAAAATTGCCCTAAATTTTATTTACAGGGAAAGGGGTTGGGTCTTTTTGGTTTTGACATTTTTGACCTGGAATTTCAAACGGGAAAAGAACAACCCAAACCTGATGTTGCAATTTCCCTTTAAAAAGCAAGTTCAACTTAATTATCTTAAATCATCTTTCGTCCAAAATTTTTGTTAAAACAAAAAGTCAAAATGTTATTATTAAAGTTTCCCGGTGAGGCTCTCTGCCCCGCCCCTTTTATATCCTCATTACCACAAAAAGGAAATAAGCCCGTGGTTGGTTTGAAAAAGTTTGTCAAAAAAGTTAAGAGATGATATTTTTTTTTTTCGTGCAAAAAATAAAGAGACAAAGTAAAAGTAAACGACACAAAGCATGTGGTAAGCTTTTTACACTACAAACCCCCAAAGTAAAAACTTTGGTATTGTTTTAAAAGGACCTGGAGAGGTTTTCTGTCTTCTGTTCCAAAAATTGTGAGCGGGGTCCGAAAATGGGTTTTTTAAAAACAAAAAAAAGTGACAATAATTATTTCAAACAACATCCTTCCAAAAAAACTTAGTATTGACAATTTTGTGTTGAAGATACCCCCATTTTGTGCCCAAATAAAAAGGTGTAGGGTTTTGTCAGGGGCCCTGCATCCAAAACCAAAAAAAAATTTTAAAGTAAAGTACAGATATGTAAAATTGGTCAGCTTCACCCCCCCGAGGAACTGTCCCTTGGCCCGTTTTCTGTGTTAATTTCCCAAAGGTTTACCACCATCATTTTCAGGGTTTTCCGCTAAAACGGGGGCCAAAGAAGTTAATGTTTTGAAATCAAAAAACTTATTTTTTTAAAGGGGCTATTCGCCCAAAGAAAAGCAAAGCTAAAACAGAAAGAGTCCGTTAATAAAAAATCTTATGCGGACGTTGTAAGGAAATGCTTGTAATATTGATTGAAAAATCTACAAAAAAACTGCTTTTAAAGTTTTTTTCCCCTTTTCAATCAAACTGAAGGCTTTTTTTAATGAACATTCCTTACCCCTTTTTTTTCCCCTGAAGACCCATCTGTTTTTTTCAACAGGGCGAACAGCACTCACCCCCTTCAAAAAGTCTTTCCGCGGCCCAACATGGCGACCACACTAAATTCCCTTAAAAAAAGTCATCCGCTGGTCAAAAATGCGCCCACACTCATCCCCCTTCAAAAAGTCTTTCCGTGGTCAACATGGGGGCCCACACTCATTTTCCCTTTTCAAAAAAAGGCATCCCTGGTCAACAGGGGACCAGCACCCCTCCCCCCTTCAAGAAGAAGGACCCCGCTGGTCAACATGGCGACCACCCGTCATCTTCCTGGCAAAAGGGCTATCAAAAAATTTTTTCCCACCCAATCATCTCTCTGCTTCGCCTCGGTTTTAAAACACGCAACCTCTCCCTTTTCCGCTCGGGCGTCTTTTTTTTTCGCATGGGGGCCCCATATCATATTGTTAAAAGCAGTTTTCGGGTAGGAGGTCTTTGGGGAATACCTGTCATCCCCAAATCTACTAAAAGGATTAAAGATAGTCATTACCTACCCCTAAACGGGCCCCAGGGAAAAAAAAAAAAATCCCCAAAGCACCCCCCCCCACCCCCACCTCCCCCCCCCCCCCCCCCCTTTTCTCGGGGTTTAACGCCTGCTTTTAGCAGTTTTGTTTGGGTTTTTATTGACCGGGTCCCCTATATGTATTATCCACCTTTAAAAATTAATTTAAAATTTTATGACCGGGAAGAAAAAGAACAACACATGTGAAAATTTGGGTCGGTTCTAAAAAGGGAAAAGCACTTTCCTTTCAACAAAATTGAAAAATTTGTGTATCATTTTTCTCGAAAATTTTTCATCATTTTTTTACTTCTCCTTCATTCCCAAAAAGTCACTCAACAGAAGTTCCAAAAGGTTACAAGGTTATTACTCCCCCCCGGGTTTATATATATGAAAAAAACTGATAAATTTGATACGCTATCTAGTAAATGTGGCCCCTAATTCCCACATACTAGCCCTCTTTCTTTAAAAAAGATAGGGTTTAATGTGTCGGCATCCTTTTTTAAAAACGAAATTTTCCCAGACAATAAAATTTAAACTTTTGGCATCAGTTTATTACCCAAAGGGGCCCTAGGGGCAAATATAATTGGTTCCCTTCCTAAACGTTCAAAAGAAAAAAGGGGGATCATTGGGGGCGTTTTAAATTCTCATGCTCCTTTTGGGGGTACGGGTTTGTCAAATATTTTTTCCCCCTGATTTTCGGGAAAAACTGTCGGGGGTTTTCATCTTTATTTTGCAAAAACGAGGGGAAATACGCCCCCCAGAAAAATCTCATCAAAGAAAGGGGCGCTTGATCTTACCTTTGTTTAAACCCTGCTTTAGCATTAACAAAAAAATGGGATACACCCAATAAACCCACTAGGTAGTGCCATGTCCCCCAATACTTTTATCTTTTTAAAAAAAACCGTTGGATTTTGAAGTTAGGGTGTAAAATGTTATACCCAAATTTAATTACATAAAGGCAGATTAGGGAAAATTTTCAAAATTTCCTCAATGAAAGGGCTGAGAGTGAATTTTTTGTGAAGGTTTTAACATCTTTTTTTATAAATTTTTAGAAAGCAGGTTTTTGAGGGTGCGCTTTGCATTCCAAAAAAAAAGGGCCAAAAAGGGTGAAACATTCCAGGGGAAAATTTTTGGGAAACAGGCTTGCGAGGAGGGTGGTTTAAAACAAAAACATTCTTTTCTTAAAATTTGGGTTTAAAAAATTTGAAAAATTCCTTGCAAGAATTTAAAAATGAACTCCCTTTAAAAAAATGGCAGTACAAAAAAAAAAAGCAAACAAGTTACAGCGCAAGCAAAAAGACAAAATGGTCACAGTTTTTGTCTAAATAAATATCTGACTGTAAAGACTTGAAAAAGGTGTGGGATAAGGTGAAAGAAAATGAAATCGGGCATTTAAATCCCCAAAATTACCCAATCCAAAAAACCCAAATAAAGAATTTCTATCTCCCAAAGGGAAAAAATGAGGAAAAAGCATTATGTACTTTAAAACATGTTGTTTGGGGTGTTTTTCCTAATGAAAACAAAAGTCGTTTTGATTGAAAGAAAAAAATTTCTGTAACTATAGAATCCGTACCAAACAAAAAATATACTATAAAGGGATCAATATTTTACAGGAAGTCAGGAAAGCTGTCCGTCTGTTGGGAAAAAAAAAGGTTTTGGTTTGGTTTTTGGAAAGGGGTTTCTTACACCCATGTTAAAACCCTTTACCAGAGAACTGGTTTGTCATTTTACATAAATTATTTAACAAAGTTGGGAATGTGGCAAATTTTCCCCAAAAAATGGAAGGTACCCATTTTACTCCTATTTAAAGCAGGCAACCCGGTCTGAGGGCGTCTAGTATAGACCCATTTCAAACTTCCCTACTGGAAAAGTCATGGAAAAAAAAAATAAATTTTGAATGGCCTATTTCTGTGATAAAAAAGATGTATTTTTTTTCACATCAAACTGGATTTAAAAAGGGAAAAAGTAAATTGATCACCTGACCGACCCAACTACTAAATTAAGAAACCCGTTTGCTAAACGTAAAAGTTCCTTGCTTCCTTCTTTGATCTTCCCAAAGCTTAAAGATAGAGTGTGGGGACAGGCCCATTATTATATAAATTAAAACAAATTGGTTTTTTGGTCCGTTTTACAAAAAGTGAAATCATTTTTTTTGGGGGGGACACATAAGGGGCCAAAAATTGGGGGTGGGCTTTATCATCCCAAGATCTATTTAAAAATGGGGAAAAACCCAAGGTTTATAAACTCCCCATTTATTCAATGTAATGCATATGACTTATATACATGTTTTTTAAACATATACCAAGTACTTTAAATGCTGAAGACATTTCAAAATTTTGGTTTAATGTAACTTTAAAAAAGAAAACCCAAATTTTTCGTCACAAAATTTATTCAGAACTCTTTCAGCAAGACTGGATAAATTAAATAGTTTTATGCATTTGAAAAGGGTTTCAATTTTCGTTGAAAAGACCATTTGGTTCCCCCTTTAAAAATGGTTAACCCCAAATAAATGGGCCCCTTTTTTTTTCTGGGGGGAAGGGAAAATTTTTTTTTAAACTTTAAGTAAAAAATTTTTTGGTGTCCTACTTTCACCCCAAAAAAAAAAAAGGAAAAAAAAAAATATTGACTCAATTGTTACAAAGCATTAAAAAATTTGAATTTTTTAAAAATTTTCATCATTCTCCATGGGGGCAGGGTCCCAAAATTTTGTTGCATTTTTTAACCTCTTGGGACGATTTAAAATTGCCCTTCGGGAAGGGAAATATTTTTTTCCCCTTTCGCGATCGCATTTTAAAAAAACTTTTAAAAAATTGACAGAAAAATGTTTTAATTTGGCCCCCGGGTGTTTCCGTGCACACTAAGTCCCCCTGGTTTTATAAGATACAGGCCTTTTGCCACTTGAGAAGAAAGGAAAATAAATTCTGTAAAAAAAGTAGTGGAAGGATTGCGGGGGAAAGACCTTTAAGATTAAAATTTCCAATTTCCCACATTTATTTTTCAAAAACGCACAGAAAAAAATTTAAATTTTTAAACGCTTCGTTCATATGTTTTAGCGTTTTTAAATTTTCAAAGATTGACCCCTACGAGGGACGCCTCGGGGTAAATGTTCCGGGTTAACCCCCTTGGGAACAAAGGAAATAACAGTTAACATTTTTTTTCTGATTTAAAAAAAGCGATTTCGCCGCAGTGTAAACAGCACTTTTCAAAAATTTATTGGGAAAAAAAGTTTCCCAAAAATTTTTAAATATACACTGAGGCCCAGTTCTTGATGATGGGAGTGCGGGAAACTGGCCCTTTTTAATTTTCCGATTGCAAAGCGGGAAAAAACAAATTTTTTTAGGGAAGGGTCATTACCCTATTTTTCAGTGAAAATAGTTGCTGTCCGATGGGAAAAAATTATTTAATTTTTTTTGCCAAATTCCCAAAATTAAAACCTGTTTTGTGTTGATTCCACCGTTTAAAAAAAGGGGTTTTTATTGGTTTTTTAAAATCACAAAGGAAAGGGAAATTTTTATTTTAGATTAAATAAAATGTTTTCACGTCTTTTTTCATGAAAGGGACTAAAAGTTTTTATTTTCTTGGGGTTCCCTCGCACACCCCTTTTGTTTTTAATGATCAAGCAAAATAGGTGCAAAAAGGGGAGCAAAGAATATAAATTTGGGAGTATTAAGGTTTTATTGTCCCTTTTTCATTTAAAAAGGAAAATTTAAAATTAATCGAGAGGGGTTTTTTGGAGTCAAAACAGTTTTTCATCAAAACCTGTCAGCAAAAATCTGTCAAACTTTGTGTCCCCTTTGCCGACCGGTTTCTAGCCGACTTTTTGAATTTTAAGTAATTCCCTACAACCAATATTGCCAGACTGGGTTTAAATGCGTATTCGTGGGGGTTTTTTCATTTAACAAGTGATTTTTTTATTTTGTGAAAAAAAAAGAAACCCTTTTTGAATGGGGTTATACCAAGTGCTACATGGGGGATGTTAATGTGTTTGACTTTTTTGATTCGTTTCAGTTGTTTCCCCTTGTTAAATTTAAAATAACCTTTTGGGGGAAACCATTAAAGGGAAAATTTTTTAAATTTATAATCGAAAAATTTGATTTTTTTAGTTATTTTAATTTTAATTTTTCCCTAGTTACTGTTTACAATTTATCTATGCTTTATTTTTGTTCCCTGTAACCAAAAATCGTCCTCTTTTTTTTTATAAATATAGTCCCAAAAATTTTAAACAATAAGTTAAATTTAAAACGTCTCAATCACCTTAAAAAGTGCGAGATAAAACAGAATTCCTTCCTTCCCCTTTTCTTTTTTTTCCACTCCTCAAATCACACACACACACACACACGCACACACGCACGCACGCACGCACGCACACACGCTCGCACGCACGCACGCACGCACGCACACACACACACACACACACACACACACACACGCGCGCGCGCGCGCGCGCGCGCGCGCGCACAGACACAGGAGGAGGATAGAGCTCCCGCCCTCACCCACTCTCTCTCTCTCTCTCTCTCTCTCTGTGCTGCGTTCAGCACATTCTTGTTTCCTTTCCTCTATGCCGACACGAGGGCGACGGAACAACTTGAAGCGGTGTCTGAAGTTTATCAACTCTCCCTCCCTCT
>CM031620.1:14654429-14671929 GCA_018398815.1 Conus ventricosus | reverse complement strand
TTTAGGACTCATTTGCTATCAATATACTATGTGGTTTGCTCAATCTCTTTATCCAGTTGTTCTTCGAATTCTGTTACAAGTCAGGATATTTCTGGTTCAGCAATCATCCAGCGTCTGAGAGCACCAGGGTTGTTTGTAAGACCAATGGCGCCGCTCCTTCAGCTTTCACAGGGCGTTACATTGTTCATGAGCCTGGTCCAAGGCGATTGCTGAAAATGTATGTTTTGTTTTCCTCACAACAAATGCCCCAGAGCAGAACCGTTGGAATACGTCAGGGTGGTTTTCTTCAGCACTGCCAAATCTCCGGATGTGAACTGCCAACCAGCGAACATAGTTGACATGATCCATGGCAAATATCCAAGGTACCAACTTCGTCAGGCATTGGACATACATCTTGAAGTGCCCTGTGCGGATTGCTAGACAAGCTGAAAAATACATAACTGAAAGTCCAGGGCCGTAGTCCAGTATGCAAACTGTGGCTGTTCATCTGCCATCTTCATGCTCCAGTCATGGAAACCAAAGGAGTGCTCGGGTCTCACTCCAGAAACTTTGTGTATGCACGCCACTACAAAATGTATAATGCAGCTGCCGTAACTTGGTGGGCATGCCTTGTTCTGGTCAGATAAGCTGCTTGTGACCAACGACTCAGCAATACCAGAGGATGCAATTTCGGCTATGTGATGGCAGTATTCCATCCAGAACCCTTCATCCAGTCCCCAAGCGTTTTGAAAGCTACAATTTCTATGTGAAGGCCTCCTAGCATGATGACAAAGTGTTTCTCACCAAATGTGACTGGCCAGCACCACTGATTTCCTTTGCCAGGCAAAAGTGGCTGGTCCATGCCAAGCACAGGTGTTTGTCCTGGATTGAGGTGTTGGGTGGTGCTTTTACCAGAGTCATGACATGTCTGATTAGGGAAGTGGAGTGTGCATTGTCCACAAGGAGAGGTAGGAGTCCAATGATGGCAGATGGGTGTTATCTTGTAGCTGAAGAGATGCATGATAAGCAGCCATGAAATTCCATCTTTATTGTTCACAGGCTCTGTCTCCAGTGCAGCTAAGAATGTTTCAACCAGGCATACTCCTTGGTGCAGCTTTGAATCTCAGGACTGATGTCTGGCTGATTACCTCCTGGTAATGGAGGCACCAGATGTTCCTTGTGTGGGTCAGGCACAGGAAACACATTGGTGTATTCAGGTGGCAACAAAGGAATAGTGCGATTTCGGCTGTTTGCTCCATCCTCAATAAGTGGCCTCTCTTGCTGTTCACCATCATCTTCACTGAGTCGGTGCTGAACGAGGGAAATGCTGCTCCCATGGAAAGAATCTGATGAGGTCGTTGAAGTGGGATTGTGGTCTATATTGTCAACTATACCAGCTACAAACAAACCCTTTCTCATGTTTGTTGGTACATCAACTTTTACCTCCTCAAATCGTCTGCACACCTCAGATGAAATTGACATCACCTGTCATAACAAATTCCCAGGTCCAAGATCAGAAAGTGTGGTGATGAGTCCCTTCTTTCTTTCTGCGTGCAATTTCAGACCAAGATAAATTGGTAGAGAGGTTTCTCGGTCTTCCTTGTGGTGCTGAAATTTTGTGTCCTTTGCAATCTTTCGACAATTGAAAACAGTCAGTTGGGAAAGAGTGAGAATAGCTTGTCTGTGAGGAGGTTTTGCATCATACTCTGATTGATCAATAGATGTTGGGCCATCAAGGATAAAGCGCATGAGCGCTTTCAGATATGCTGGAACTGACTGTTCCTGGCAGTTGTCTTCAAAGACTCCTTTGAATTCCCTTTTCCCTTCAATATGTCTTTCTATGATCTGGGCTGCTTTGACCAATTGAAGAGCATCGGAATCAATAGTGCACACTTTTTTTCAAAGCATCACCCAGGTCTTTGTCAAATACAAGTATGACGTCTCTCCCTTGATATGCATACTTCAGATCTGGTATGGCTGCTGCTTCAATCTTTTTTCTTAGGCGTGTAGCATGTACCTTTTCGTCATTTAACCAAATGTGAGAGACGAGAAGTATATAGACGAAGTAGAAATGTCATGCCAAAAACAGGGGCTGTTTGGGGATTATCTCGGAAGCTTTCAATTTAAGCCACAACCTCAGCAAGTGCAATAGCATGTGCTGTTGATCTGTTTTGTTGTTTCTTCTGATTCTTGGGCCTGGTTTGCTGGTTACACGTCTGTAGAAGGCAAAAAAGGCATTTAATGTGATAATGACAATCCATTGCCATTATGCCTTTGACAGCAATTTTGTGAGTAGCTTTGATCATTCAGTTGTGACATGTGCACGAACTTTATCATCCAGGAGCAAAGTAAGAGCTCGATGCAGCCCTGCTGCCACCGGGAGATCCATTGCAGAAAAAGCATGTTGGTCCTGTGTCCATCTCATTTGTCTTACAGCTAGATTCATCTGCAAGTTTCCGTGTTTTCACACGACTGGGTTTACCACTTGCTGGCTTTCTTTTCCTGTTTAAAACAGTGTTGCTTATTTTTGCACGACAGGATTTGTGCCAAGAAGCTTTGTGCTTCCTCAAGGTTCCTCAAAACAAGTTCCTTCATCCAGTTTAGACAATGGAATAGAAGTGGGGACTCACCTAACTCCTGAAAGCTGTCAAATGTAAGCAACGTAGGTATACCCTGCTCCATCTCCTCTTGCTCCCTTTGCTGGGCATATCAAAGGTGCTTTGCTTAATGGGTTCTGGCACAGAGCGCACAGATTCCAGTCAACTGTCAAGTCATCAACTTCTTCAGAGGAAAATGGTACACTGGGGTCGTTTATCTCTTATAGTCACGAGACATTGCCACTTTCTGACTGCCTACAGACTCGGAACTGCAATAAAGACAAAAAAGCAAAACCTGAGTTTTGACGCCAATGGATGACCATACAATTTGCACTGATCAGTTTTTGATTCTGCTATGGACAACCAACTTAGCAAGTTCACAGACCTGATTTTTATTTCTTGTTTTATTATTTGAGCATTTATCATCAATACAATTAAAATTCATGTTGATACGAGCTTATAATTGATATTGTTCTTGTAGTAAGAACTGTGGCATTTGTGGTCAACAGACACTGGCATTAATATTTTTTTTTAAATGCAAGAATCGCTTTGGAATTCTGGCTGAATGCAGTCTTTATCTTAAGAAGAACAACGTGAATATTTTCTAATATCTAAAAACGATTTTTAATCATTAAAAGTTAAAATGGAAACAAACTTGATTAAAAAATAATGTATGTAAACTCACCAGCTGTGAAAAGGTTGTTTAGTCACAGTAAAATAGCTGCATTATGCTGAAAGCCGCTCAAATCAGTACACCAGAATGAAACAAAGCCGTTCGCACGCGTGATGGCCGCAACAGGTGATACATTTTTTTGCACCCTCACTAGAATATTTCAACCATGTCAGTCTTATATGTATTTTCCCCTGATTACAACTAATGTACATGACATTTCTGTTCTCAATTTTATTTGATATTCACATGTCTCAAGCGTTATTTAAACGGAAGAAACTTAATAGAACACCAGTGAAACGTGTTACTTTTCACGTGGTTGACTCGTCTGACTATACACGCTAGCGGCGATGACAGATCAAGAGCAGGCGCGAGTCTGCTCCCCGACCTCGGCAGCGGGATGCTTTGGCTGGTGCTATGGTATTCTGATTCTGTCAAAAATTCAGTTATTGAAAACTTTGATCGATCCATGCTCCTAACACAGGGGTCTGTGATCGTGTTTCCCTCTCCAGACATAATCATCATGGTTCATAGTATCATTGTGCAAGAGGAAATGTTTCTACTAAAAAACGCAAGATCATAAATCTTTACTCCTCCACTATCTGGTCCTACCCTGGTACAGACAGCCCTAACGTCACTAGAGCCGCCTCAAACGACAACCACATGTGCGAATGAGCAGTATATGAGCCGTCAAGGCAGCGCCTGGAGAGAGAGAGAAGAGAGAGGAGAGAAGAGAGAGAGAGAGAGAGAGAGAGAGAGAGAGATGAGAGAGAGAAGAGAGAGAGGAGAGGAGAGACAGACAGACAGACAGACAGACAGAGAGAGGACAGATGAGAGAGAGAGAGAGAGAGAGAGAGAGAGAGACAGAGAGACAGAGAGACAGAGACAGAGAGAGAAACAAAGACAGAAAGAGACAGGGAGAGAGACAAAGACAGAGACAGAGAGAGACAGACACAGACACAGACACACACACACACACACACCACACACACACACACACACAGAGAGAGAGAGAGAGAGAGGAGAGAGAGAAGAGAGAGAGAGAGAGAGAGAGGAGAGAGAGAGCCTCCTCTTCTATAAACAAGTACCACCAGGCAAACGGGTTTAGTCCCGTTTAATTAACGGTAACATGTATAGGGAAAGCGTAGGTTTTTCCCCCCACGTCCTCCTACCATCTACCCCCTCACCCCACCTCCACCCATCCATCCCCTCATACCCCACTCCCTTCTTTTCTTCCACACTGCACTGAACTATATAGTTGTGGTCCATTCCTCTGCCGCTGCTGCCACTGCTTTTGCTGCTGATGGTGGTGGTGGTGGCTGTGATGGTGGTAGTGGTGCTGCTGCTGTTTACTGCTGCTGTATCAGATGGTATTGTTTAAAATTCAGCTGAGGAAACACTTTGTTAACCAAGCTGGGTGTTTTGAGTTCTAATATCTGTGGAACGTTTGTGGGCTTGAAATCGACTGTAAGTTATAATACCAAAACACGGATACTGTGTCACCCCCTATCCCATCCCACCTTCCCCTCCCTGCAACAACCCCCCCCCCCCACCTCTGTTCACCCACTCCTGACTTCCATCCAGCATCCCCCCTCTCCCACCCCACCCCAGCCGCCGAGCCATCGTGTCTCAGAATGCCGGAACATTACACAAAGAACCTAACACAGATGGGAGACTACTGACTCATGAATGTACCTGTCGGTGTGTGGAACATGCACATGCACGATCAGAGCCCTTTGTCTTTGTTCCATGATTGCCTTCACCACTGTCCTCCTAGTTTTCTGTACGCACGCCCGCGCACGCGCTCGGGCGCGTGCGTGCACATGCGGGCACATACATGCACAGCACACGCACATACATACACACACGCCCGCACGCGCGCGCCCACATACACACATACACACACACAGACATACACACTCACACTCAAACACACACACACACACACATGCATACATACACACAAACATACGCAGCATAGCATATTTCATGGACAGGCGGACACATAGCTTATGCTCGTTCACTCCCTTGTATATGTACGAGCATGTGAGTGTGCGTGCGCGTATGCGTGTGTGTGTGTGTGTGTGTGTGTGTGTGTGTGTGTGTGTGTGTGTGTGTGTGTGTGTGTGTGTGTGTGTGTGAGTGTGTATGTGTGTGTGTGTGTGTGTGGTGTGTGTGTGTGTGTGTGTGTGTGTCTGTCTGTCTGCCTGTCTGTCTGTCCGTCCGTCTGAGTGTGTGTGTGTGTGGGGTGGGGTGCTGGGGGGGTGGGGGGTGGGGAGGGGCGCAACAGGATCTGGACAAAATACAGCAAGTCGCAAATCAAAAAATAAATAAAAAACAAACAAATAAAAGAAAAACGTGTGCAGAGGAGAGAGAGAGAGAGAAGGAGAGAGAGAGAGAGAGAGAGAGAGAGAGAGAGGGGAGAGAGAGAGACAGACAGACAGACAGACAGACAGACAGACAGAAACAAGGACAGAGACAGAGAGGAGAGAGAGAGAGAGAGAGAGAGAGAGACAGACAGACAGACAGACAGACAGACAGAAGATAGACGGACAAACAGACAGACAGACAGAGACAGAGAGATTTCCCACGTATTTTTAGTGTTACAACTTGATGTTTTCAGATGAGCTTAAACCACTCCTTTAAAGGGGTGGAACAGTGTGGAGACCGGGCGATAGACAGGGAAAGAAAAAGGACAGACATCGGGGAGAGCAGTATCAGGAAATGTGAAACAGGTTGGGGGTGGGGGGTGGAGGTGGGGGTGAGGGGGGGGGGGGGGAGGCTTGAAGAGTGAATGCCACATGCTGCCCCCATAAATCATGACATCAGTCTGGCACCGCGTTTCTTCAGCCGCCCGATTTGGGGTAGGTCGGGCCGTCAAGACCCGTCCACAGACACGAGCGACAACTCAGCATGACAGAAACTGCTTGGACTGGCTTTTTTTCCGCAAACCTGAGGTGCGTTTACTTCAGAGACGCAAAAGCCCACAGTTCTCACAAGTTACAGACGGTTTACACAATTAGTCCATTTTTCGAAACATATTTGGAACTGTTTTAACGCTAAATAGCCGTCACTTCTGACATTGTGCACAATTTCTGTCGGTATTTTATTGCATGGGGCCACTTCAAGGCGAAGAAGTCAGGGCGCGTACATGTTGTCCCAAAACGGCTGGGAACCCTTCCGCACGAATCGGTACATATGTAAATGCATGAAATCGCTTGAGAAACTATCACATGTAAAAACCCCCCCTTACTCATGCGATCTGCCCGTGCGACCATCTTTTCTAGCATGCTAACTGGTCCATTGATACACTAGACACGACAGATAATTCTGACGCTCTTCTACTTCGTACTGACCAAATAAACGCAAGGAAGTTCACACACACACACACACACACACACACACACACACATACACACACACACACACACACACAACACAAAAAACACACACACACACACACACACACACAGAGGAAGATTGGGAAAGGTAAAGTTAGGGGTTACTACGAGAAAGACATAGTTTACATGGGAAAATTGGAAAAAACAAAGCCCCCCCAAAAGTAATTTAAAATTACTGTGTTCATAAAGGTGTTCATATCAATAACGGAGGTGAAGCGGTATCCCAACCGAGGTCGGGTCCATGGGTCGCCCGGGTTCTGATGAGGTCCATGGACAACACCCTGGTCAAGGAATCCGAGGGACGAAGCCCCTACGCTGAACGTAATGTACCATTTTTGAGGTGCATCCGAGGCCTCTCCCAGAAGATTGCACAATATCTTTTCACCAAATATACGTGTGCATGCCTGTATAACAGGACACTTTACCAAACATACGTGTGTATTCCGAAATAACACGATATCTTTTCACCAAATATACCTGTGTATTCCTATATAACACGATATCTTTTCACCAATCATACGTGTATATTCCTATATAACAGGATACTTTTCACCAAATATACGTGCGTATTCCTATATAACAGGATACTTTTCACCAAATATACGTGTGTATTCCTATATAACACGATATCTTTTCACCAATATACGTATGCATTCCTATATAACACGATATCTTTTCACCAAATATACGTATGCATTCCTATATAACACGATATCTTTTCACCAAATATACGTATGCATTCCTATATAACACAATATCTTTTCACCAAATATATGTACGCATTTCTATATAACAATATCTTTTCACCAATTATACGTATGCATTCCTATATAACAGGATACCTTTCACCAAATATACGTATGCATTCCTAGAAAACACGATATCTTTTCACCAAATATACGTATGCATTCCTATATAACACGATATCTTTTCACCAAATATACGTATGCATTCCTATATAACACGATATCTTTTCACCAAATATACGTATGCATTCCTATATAACAACAAAGTAGATGAGAGGGGACGGTGTGGAGACGGGATGTCTGGGCACCCAGGACTCACCAATCTCCACCTCTCTGGCCCCCCCCCCCCCTCCCTCTCCCTCAACCCTGCCTTACAGCACACATTGACACAGATGCGATCTGCTTCAAAAGTTGATACTGTTTATTTCCTATTCAAACAAGTGGCGCAGGTGACAATGTCAGGTTGTGTTTCCCTGATACCGTCGTTGAACGCAGCTAGGTTTTTATTCTACGTCAACCAATGAGAACACCAACCAGTGACACCAAGACAAAGGGGGGACGGCTGAACTAGGTCTTTGTCCGATTATTTCCTTGGTTCTTGTTGTCATATGCACTGGCAAGTACAGGTGGAGCAGTCTGCACAACTATGTTAGGATTTGTTGAGAATGGCATTGACAAGCGGTGAGGAGGAGGAAGGTGGAGGGGCGGGTGGGGAACTGCAGCAAAAAGACATTCTCCTGCCCCCCCCCCCCCCCCCCCCGTTTTCCGGGAGGGGGAAGCGCCGCTCCATGTCTCCCCCCCCCCCCCTCCTCCTTCCCCCCTCCTCCTCGGTTCCTACTCCACTACATGGATATTATCATGTGGTCAATCAGTGGAAGACTGCATCTCTTAGGAGATCCGAGTTAAGACTGTTCTGCACAGTTCGCAGCTGCTGTCAGCTCTTTTTGTGACTGAAAATGTTTTGGCTACTGAACAGTAGAACTGACCACTGTGACTGTTGAGGCTTTTTGACCTCCATGGTGTCCTTAATCGGATCCTCAAGCAAAGGCTCAACAACCACCAGCAACCCCCACCACCTCCCACACACACCTGTGTTTCTTTACCATTCACATCATGATTTTAGGTTTTCCCTTTTTTTTTTTTTCATACGGCGCTCTCTTTTCATTGCACTTTTCTACCCTTCGTCGGCTGCTCTGGGGTGCCGCTGGATTCTGTTTTTGGCGATCAGAGTACTGTTGAGTTATAGACTGTGGCATATCTCCATTCGATGCCAAAATGAAGATAGGCACAACCAGCCGTGTCCCATTGAAGAGTGCGATTCAGCGGACGAAAGGCCTCTGGGCAGGCAATACAACAAACGGTTTTGTGTACAAGATGGATTATGATCGTTTCCGTATGTCAGTAGCGAAGGATTGCATATTCACCCTCTAACGCACTCTAAATCTTGCAAGTTTTCTTTCACTCATTACCCCTTTCCTTTAAAAAAAAAATGATGGAGGAATTGTAAACGTGTTTGTTCCCCCAATTCCCACTCCTCTACTTCTAATTTGATTAGTATCTAATTTGATCAGTATGTATAATATGAAACTCCTCCATTCGCCAAAGTTACGAGTCAGCCACAGTGTCTGTCCTAACATTTCGTGTTTTCGAAACAACTCAGGAAGCACCACAGAGCTTCAGACCAGCTTCTGTCGGCACGGTCTTCAAGGCAGTGCCAGCATGACCCACTTTGCCGCCCCAATACGATTGGATATAGGGTGTAAACAGGGGCCTGGAAACTAGGTCACAGGCATCCTCGCTCACAGTGACTGCAGCCTGAACCATCTTTTCTCTACCCTTCTTCCCTCTGTATCCTCCCCCTCTTCCCCTTTCCCTCGGGTGACCTCCATCTGCGCACCCGTTCACCCCTTTCAGGAGTGTGAACGTTCCGCTAATAGTCTCGACCAATCAGAAGGCGTTTCTGTTTATAACGTCATGCGAAAAAGAAAAGAAAAGAAAAGAACTTTACATACTTCGTAAACTCGTTCTTTCTGATCTTTGGCCCATGAAGAAGACAAGTATCTCATGTTTGCATAGAGTTGATCAAACCAAAGGAGTGTGAACATTCCGCGAATAGTCTCGACCAACCAGACGGCGTTTCCGTTCAAAACGTCCTGCGAAAAAGAGAGAGAGAGAGAGAGAGAGAGAGAGAGAGAGAGAGAGAGAGAGAGAGGAGAAAAAGGAAAAAAACAAAAGAAGAGCGTTACATACTTGGTAAACTCGTTCTTTCTGGTCTTTCGCCCATGAAGTAGACAACAAGTATCTCATGTTTGCGTAGAGTTCATGAAACCGAAGGAAGCAGTTTCAGAGACTAATAGAAATTAAGTGAAATGTGGAAATGATGCAGAAAGAAGGAATCTGTGCGTGTGAATCATGAGTCGTCTATGGACGTAAAAACGACTTAACATTCAGATCCGGGTACTTCAGTTTACCTTTTTGGAAGCATTCGATTCCCAAAATACAAGATCCATCGCCAAGTGATTCCAAACTCTTCCTTTTTTTCAGACATGTTCATATAGTAGAATATAATGGAAAATAAAAAGAAAAAACGAAAAGCAAAAACAAATGGTAGAGATAATATATATATAAATAAATATATATATATATATATATATATATATATTATATATATATATATATATATATATATATATATATATATATATATATAGTTAAAACAAGTTAAAAGAGGAATCTTAAAACTATCTACAAATTTGTTTCAAGCGTGTTGCGCTGTCATCAGGATGGTTTTTGGTTTGCCCACCGCCGATGTTATATAGCGTGTGGGCTCCCGTTTGCGGTTGTTTGCACGTGCGGGTTGGCTGCGCGTGTTTTTTGGGGGCTTTCAGGTTTTTGTTTTGGGTGTGTTCACTAACAACGATTTCCATTTATGCCTGCAGTTGTTTACTATTTCTGTTTTGGTGTTTAAAGTTGCTAAGTGTGGTTTGCATAGTATTAACCATTTTTCAGTTAAACATAGGTTGCACCTTTTTGAAACATTGCTGTATGGTGATGCTCTTTTTATGATTTTCCAGGATATATTGTAGCTTGTTTTTGCGTCTTTAAGTTTCCAGATATATTTGCTCAGTTCTGTTTGGTTTTTATATTTTTCTTTATTAAATGACTGTTTGTGGTTTGCATATCTGGTTTTGAAGTGGTTTTCAGTGATCCCTATGTATGTTTCTTTTTCATTTTCTGATGTCACAGTAGCCTGGTATACAATGTTGTTGTGAAGACATTTATTGTTTAGTGGGCACTGCTCCTTTCTGGTGCAATTGCAAGATTTCCTTTCTTCACCCTTCTTTGCTGTGTTGATTTTCATTTTGTTGGATGCGTCAATTAGGTTTTTGAGGTTGGGCATACATGAGTACGATAGTTTGACAGTGTTTTTGTTAATATTTTGGACAGTTTGTGTTCTTTTGGAAATGAAGTTGTTAGGATTTTGAAGAATTCTTTCCCTATGTTTGTTTTGAGTTTCCCGTCGTATGGGGGGTTATACCATATGATTTTTCTTTTTCCCATTTTTCTTGCTTTTATTTGTGTTGTTGTCTGGGTTGTATTGTAGTTTGTAATTGTATCCACTTGTTTGTAGTGCCTCCTGGTATTTTTAGGCAGTCAACAAAAAATATACCGTTTTCAAATCTGCAATCACATATAAAAAAATTAATAGAACAAACAGAAAAGTTGTACATAATATGAGATGGAAAGCATTCTTTTTTCTGAACCCAAATGCAAAAAAGAGGACAAAAACACCTACGATTTCAAATCATGGCGATCACCACCAGCCATAGACGAAATGAAACCCTTTGAAGATCAAATGAAAAGAATGATAACCAATATTGAATTCAAAAAATCTAACAACGGTTTCCAAACAACACTAAAAAAACAAATAAAACAAGTACAAAATGACAAAAATATTTGTGAAGGCTGATAAAACTAGCAATTACTACAAATGAACCAAAAGAATACTCTCAACTCCTTGACAAAAACATCCAGAAAAACTACAAAAAAGCCGACAAAAATATACATGACAGTATCCGCACTAAAGAAAAAGAACTTGCAGAGCGCATAGACCTAAGTGACAGGATAGAAGCGACAGCAACAAAAGAAGCTTTCATAACACTCAAAGACCACAAGCCCAACTTTCAAAACAATCCAACATGTAGACTAATAAACCCATCCAAATCTGAATTAGGCAAAATAAGCAAGAAAATTCTGGAAAAATAATAAAGAACGTAAAATCAAACTCTGAATACAACCTCTGGAAGAACACATACGAAGTTATCCAATGGTTCAAAAAACTCAATAAACAAAGTAATACAGTATTCATCACATTTGACATAGTAGACTTTTACCCATCTATAGATGAGGAACTACTCACCAAAGCCCTGAAGTTTGCCAGTAACCACACAGACATAACAGGGTCAGAAATGGAAATCATTCTCCACACCAAGAAAACATTACTACACAGCAAAAATGAAACCTGGATCAGGAAAACCAACAGAAACTCAACATTCGACGTAACCATGGGATCATATGATGGTGCAGAAACATGTGAACTGGTCGGACTATTCATGCTGTCCAACATCAAGAAAAACTCGGAAAACAAGTCGGACTATACAGAGACGATGGCCTTGCTGCACTAACCAACACTCCAAGAACCATCGAAACAAGAAGAAAGAACTATGCAAAATCTTCCAAAACCACAACTTAAAGATTACCATTGAAGCAAACAAAAAGGTAGTGAACTACTTAGACATAACACTGGATCTCAACAATCACATATATAAAACCATACAAGAAACCAACGATACACCTCTTTATGTACACACCAAAAGTAACCATCCACCATTTATATTTAAAGACCATACCCCATGGCATAAACAAGAGACTATCAAACCTGTCATGCAGTGAGAGAGTGTTCAACAATGCAGTAGTAGAATACCAGGAGGCACTACATACAAGTGGATACAATTACAAACTACAATACAACCCAGACAACAACACAAATAAAAGCAAGAAAAATAGGAAAAGAAAAATCATATGGTATAACCCCCCATACGACGGGAAACTCAAAACAAACATAGGGAAAGAATTCTTCAAAATCCTAACAACTTCATTTCCAAAAGAACACAAACTGTCCAAAATATTTAACAAAAACACTGTCAAACTATCGTACTCATGTATGCCCAACCTCAAAAACCTAATTGACGCATCCAACAAAATGAAAATCAACACAGCAAAGAAGGGTGAAGAAAGGAAATCTTGCAATTGCACCAGAAAGGAGCAGTGCCCACTAAACAATAAATGTCTTCACAACAACATTGTATACCAGGCTACTGTGACATCCAGAAAATGAAAAAGAAACATACATAGGGATCACTGAAAACCACTTCAAAACCAGATATGCAAACCACAAACAGTCATTTAATAAAGAAAAATATAAAAACCAAACAGAACTGAGCAAATATATCTGGAAACTTAAAGACGCAAAAACAAGCTACAATATATCCTGGAAAATCATAAAAAGAGCATCACCATACAGCAATGTTTCAAAAAGGTGCAACCTATGTTTAACTGAAAAATGGTTAATACTATGCAAACCACACTTAGCAACTTTAAACACCAAAACAAAATAGTAAACAACTGCAGGCATAAATGGAAATCGTTGTTAGTGAACACACCCAAAACAAAAACCTGAAAGCCCCCAAAAAACACGCGCAGCCAACCCGCACGTGCAAACAACCGCAAACGGGAGCCCACACGCTATATAACATCGGCGGTGGGCAAACCAAAAACCATCCTGATGACAGCGCAACACGCTTGAAACAAATTTGTAGATAGTTTTAAGATTCCTCTTTTAACTTGTTTTAACTAATGTTGCTCCCCAAGGGTTGAGCACTTAAAAAAAATGTTTTAGGCATTTTAAATATACTGATATATATATATGTACCCATCGTCAACACAGCGCAGGCCTCCAGGGGTGGTACAGGACTGCTCTAAGGGCAGGTGAAGACAGTGCTTCTCTGGGTCCTCCCCAGCACCTTCGGGTGTTTCTTTTTCTTCTATACTGATATATATATATATATATATAATATATATATATAATATATATATATATATATCAAACATAATGATAATACCACTTTACATTTTGAAAACAAAAGGTCAGAACATCTTTACGTGGTACAGAGAGAGAGAGAGAGAGAGAGAGAGAGAGAGAGAGAGAGAGAGAGAGAGAGAGAGAGAGAGAGAGAGAGAGAGAGAGCACGAAAGGCCAGCCAAATGTATTACGAAATTTTACATTTTTTTAAAGGTCATGTACAATGTCCAATGGGTTGTTTTAGGCGATTTAACAGTTCCAGGCAGCTATAATCATATCAATACTAATATAACGTACAATGTCATAATCATTCATATTCATTCTGGGTCTGCTAACATCGGCATATATGGGTGCCACTTGGAAAGAAAATCTGTATATACAAATTCTTTTCGAGCAATATTCTCTTCAGTTTTATACCTGCATTTTACCTTATTGAGAAATGAGATTCCAAACTCTTCTGTATTGACGCCCGAAAACAGCTATTGCTCAAGAACCCTGGAAGCCTCCATTGTCGAAGACAGGTATGGGAGCATACTAACCTCAAAAGGTGTTAATTTATGGGAGCATACTAGCCTGAAAAGGTGATAATTTCCCTTTTCCCGGAGGATCAAACTGTTTGACGTATACGGTAATGGCTGTTTTTTTTCCCCTTAAAGAATCACGAGTGTTTTCCCTTTTTTTTTTCCCTCCCAAGGAAGACAGGTATTTCCGGTGTTATTCGCAAGGATCACAAATGATTTTCCGCATTTCCGCCGGGAAAACATTTATTACCTTAAAGAAAACAACGAGAATATGGAAACATTCATGTTCCTCGGGGTCACAACTATTTTCCCTATTTTCCACAGCCCATTTGCGCTTGTCATGGTGAACAGCTTTCGTGGTTATTTTCCATATTAAGGACGCCTTTTTTTTTTAAATCGCGATAATACTTGCTTTCCTCAGGAGGAAAAAGGACAACAGCTATCACCCGAGAAAATAATGGAAACAATTATAATCGTCAGGGAAACAGAGGCAAAACAACTATGATCATAAGGAAAACAGTTCTGATCCCAAAGAAAAAGAAAATGAATTTTAAAAGGAATTTGAAATACGTCCGCCTGTTAACAGGGGCAAACACATAACAAGACAAAAAACGACGCGTTTCCACCTCTTAGGTCTTCTTCAGGCAAGATAAACAACACTCAGGACAACAAAAATGAGGAACGAGCAATCACTTATATCTTCTCAAATCCGGCGCAAGATGGGCGTTGTTGACTCTTGCGCCCACTTTGAGAAGGGTATGTGATTGCTCGTTCTTCCTTTCCGTTGTCCTGAGTGTTCTCTCTTGCCTGAAGAAGACTTCAAAGGTTTGTCTTGCCTGACAGAGGCGTCACAGCCAGGACATGCAAGACACGAGCAACATTTGTCACGCTGGATAACATTTGGGCCTTCGTAAGCATCACTACAAACGTAAAAAAAAATAATTTAAAAAAAAACAAAAAACAAAAACCTGGGCATCTCGAATGCCAGATCGGTCTTGCTGTAGAGGTTCTATCTGACACCTACTGCTTTTACGGCTCTGAGTAGAGACGGAGAAAAAGATCAAAGCGATGCCGCAGAAGGTACAGACATTCATTAACACCTGTCTGAGGCACATTTTATAACATCCGGGGGCCTGACAGAACGATTAGCGACGAGGCAAAGGGCAGTACCTGTGCAGTGCCGCCCGGAAATGGTGAGTGACTTTGGGCGAACGCAGGGGACTGCGGCAATGATGGTGTGGAAACGAGAGGAGGTCAGTGCTCTCCCTTCGATCTGCGCCTAAATGAAAACATACACCCTTCGCTGGTCAGGTCAGGTGACACAAATACATAAATAAACAAATAGATAAATAAATAGATAAACGAATAAATAAGTAAAATAAAACACCCTTTGTTTCAATTTCTTCCGTGAAATAGAATTAATTAAATTGCAGCTAGACGCGATGTGAGATTAAATTAGAACATGAAACTCACCGCGGATAGCACATTTCACAATCAAAACAGTATAATTCTGTTCGAACAGCCGCCACTTTTTAAAACTAATTCACGCACACACTTAGCTGCCGCTATGTTATATACATTGTACGCACAAAATGTTTGTGTCCAGCTATGTACATCGGGGTGAAGAACGGGAAAGAAAGGCGTAGAACGAACGCTAGAGTGAGAGTCGGGAGACAGGAATCGTGAGAGGGGAGGACAACATGTGTCTGTGGATCATTCTCTTTTAATTTTGCCAAGAACAACTTGTGGTTGTGTCGTGGAACCATTCCTTGCTTGAACTCCTTTTCTATCCATCGGACTTTGAATTCTCGTCTCCTCTCAAAAGAGAAATACTCCAGAACCACGAATACGGTCTGGAGAAGACAGAAAACGAATAAAAACAAACCAGAAATAACAACTTCCACCACCACCAAAAGCCCGGGACTCGAACTACAAATTTCTTTCGCTTTCAGGAGGACTTAGTCACACAGTCGCTTCTGGGTTCTTCTTTCCTACTAAACAGTCTCTGCAATTCCTCGTTTCCTCTCATCCAGGAGGACTTTTATCTTGTCATAATTATGACCTAGCTATGCGACCGAGAAGATGGGGTGGGGTGGGGTGGGGTGGGATGCAGATAAGGAGGGAACAGGGAGAGGATTGAGAGGGGACACACACACACACACACACACACACACACACACACACACACACACACACACACACACATACATACATACATACACACACGCGCGCGCGCGCTCAGAGAGAGAGAGAGAGAGAGGATGGAGGGAGATGGAGGTGGAGGGAGATGGGGGAGGAGGGGCAGGAGATCTGCATTTCCACACAGAAAATAAACCAGCTCAGCATTCTTTTTGGGCGTTATGCGGCAGTAAGAACACTTCTTTAACACTCTGTCGCCTCCACCCCCTCCCACCCCTTCTCAACCTTTTCACTCCTCCCCCCCCCCTCCCACAGCTCTTTCCTTTTTTTCCCCAAGTGTCACGACTACCAATCGACCTCTTACGTCTGTTTCCGTCTCCCTCCCTCTACCCCCCAAACGCAACCTCCCCCCCCCCAACCAAAAACAGTTAATGTAATTAACCGGTGTGTGTATGTGTGTGTGTGTGTGTGTGTGTGTGTGTGTGTGTGTGTGTGTGTGCGTGCGTGCGTGCGTGCGTGCGTGCGTGCGTGCGTGCGTGCGTGCGTGTGTTTGTGTGTGTGTGTGTGTGTGTGTGTGTGTGTGTGTGTGTGTGTGTGTGTGTGCGTGACGCGATATGGTTTTAGGAAATTGCTTTCGAATGATCAAAACACCCCAGTTATGAATAAACCTTATCGTTTGGTTTCGTACATCTGAAGGCCTCTCTCTCTCTCTCTCTCTCTCTCTTCTCTCTCTCTCTCTCTCTCTCTCTCTCTCTCTCTCTCTCTCTCTCTCTTGTCCACCCCCCAACCCCCACCCACTATAACCCCACGCCCTTCTCTTTCTCTCTCTCTCCACCCTCTCTCTCTCTCTTGGTTGCACCAGTGGTCTGTCTCCTACCACCTCCTACACCCCCCTCCCCCCTCTCTCTCTCGCTCCTGTGACTGTGGGGATGCCATTTAACTTATTCATTTTCAGTAAACAAGTGGGGTATGTTTTGCTCCCATAAGGAAACCTAACACAGAGTAACTTTTATTCAAGACTGGCACAGCCTTTTAAACTTGAATAAAGTCAGACAAATACATTGACGAAAAAACAAGCGCAGGTCAACAACTGAACTGTCTGGCAAAAATGTTACAGATATGAAAACTCTTCTCTAGCTGCATAAGGGAACCATCGCAATCCCTTTTGAAGGCAGATATATTTGTATTGCCTGTTTATGGGAGCAAAACATACCCCACTTGTTTACTGTTTATCGTTTACTGCTCCCTACCTCATTTCATTTCCGATTTTATTCATTTCATTTTGCAGCTTTTGACATGACCAGT
>CM031620.1:14649429-14651929 GCA_018398815.1 Conus ventricosus | reverse complement strand
TAAAAAAAAATGTCTCAAATTCTGTGGCCCTTCATGCCCTGCTCTCATGGTGACCTCAATTTCGATGTCCTCTCCACGTCTGTGGCTTTGGTTTGGTTCCGTCGGGGTCACCGGTATCGGCGAGTCCATGGGGGTCTGTCGGTGGACGGACGTGGTGGCGCCCTCCGGAGGGAGAGCTCACTCACGCCGGCTCCGCGACTAAGCAATTATTGTCGTCAGTAGGGGCTTAGTAGGTGGTGTCCTGCGTATGTTAGATCAGAACAGGCGCCACTGAACACCACCGAAGTGACTCGGCAGCAGTGCAGTGTCTCCTCCGGTGGGTTGCCTCTTAACGGCTTGACATTGAGTGCTCCCTGTGGATTGCCGGTGCCGGGCTGCGGCGGGGCCGACCGGCTGTGGCTGTGGACGGGGTGTCGGAATGAGCGGCGTGGGTGTACTGCTTCTGAACAATAAATAAACAATAAAAAAAAAAAACCTCGAGATCCTCTATAAATCCTCGTGGAGTAGGTTAACTTTACAGATGATTTAGCACTGAGCGACTAAAAATGAAACAAAGTTCACCCTCACTTTGTTAAACAACTCAAACGACGTACAACTGCTTCATTCCAATCATTCCTGTGCCTCTGACAGTCAGCAACGAGAGAGAGAGAGAGAGAGAGAGAGAGAGAGAGAGAGAGAGACTGACATGTTAACGTGCACATAAACATTAGGTAAGAAACGCACACTGCCGACGCAAGTTCTCACAAGACCAAAAAAAAAAAAAAATTCTACAACACAAATAAATAATGGGCGCATTGAATGTAAAAAAAAAAGCGAAGAAAGGAAGAATTAAAGAACAAGAACAAAAGAGAGAGAGAGAGAGGAGAGAGAGAGAGAGAGAGAGAGAGAGAGAGAGAACAGGAAAGAAAGACATATACTGAGAACGAAAGATAGACAAAAGGCAGGAGAAAACGAAAAGAAGAAAGAAAGAAAGGATGAAATACAAGAAAGATACGAACAAAGAGAGGAACAAAAGAAAGATGGATGGAAAGTGGAAGGAAGGCAGAAAGGAAGGGGAAAGAAGGACAGGATAAACGATAGAGAGATATAAAGAAGGAAAGAAAGAAAAGAAAACTCATTCTAATTCTTGTGTAACCGCATACAGGTTAGGTTTTACAAGCATAGCTCACTCTGAAGATTATCTCTTAATTGTCAACGCGTCTCTGAATGTTCTTTATATGGAAAGCCTATCCATCCTTTAGTAACATAAAAGCGATGAACGAATGAATGAATGAATGAAAGGAAAAACGAGAAGGTACAAAGCTGTAAGTCACCCTCCAACGTCCAAGACAGAAGAACTGCCAAGCTGTCGAATCCACGTATTTTTGTCTGCATCCATTAGAGCACCTTCTACAAAACGAAACAAAAACAAATAAACAAAACAAACAAAAACAGAACAAGAGGTGGACATGTTACGAGGAAACTTGCGCGGGCGGTACTTTGAGAGAGAGAGAGAGAGAGAGAGAGAGAGAGAGAGAGCATTTCCTTTCCCAACCGAAGACGCCTTCCGCACCGAGAAAAAAAAAATATCTGAGTCGGCATTATTTTGTCTTTGGTTGGATCTTTCATGAAGGGGGTGGGGGGCAGGGGGAGGGGGTATCTCCACCTCCCTCCTTCATGATGTATTGTTTAAAAAAATAAAAAGAGAGAGAGAGGTGGTGGTGGTAGTGGTGGTGGTGGTGGTGTGCACAAACGAAACCAAGTGCTGACTTCAACAGTCGAGGTATCACAAATCGACAACTCCTGCACTCCTCATTTGCATACTACCCCTGTCACTCACCGGAGCCAGACAGCTGCCAAAAATCCCCCCCCCCCACCCCACCACACACACACACACACACACACACACACACACACACACACACTTCCCCTCCAGCCTCACCTCTACCTTCCTGTTCTCTCCATGAGTATCTCCACAACATAATCACCCCCGTCCTCCATCACCTCTCTCTCTCTTCTCCACCCGCCATCCAACTTTTTTTGACTGACAGCCGCTCGAGGGGGTCTTCCCGAAGCGGTTTTGCAAGGCGAACCGCGATTGGCCGAGCTCGAAACGTGGCCAGATTAAAACTGGAAGTTGGCCTGAGCAAGTCGTTGCTGGCAGTTCTGGTGGTTCAGAGCTGTGCCGGCGGACACAGCTTGGACCACTTCTACACCACCACCCCAACACTCCACACAGCCCCATCACCGCCTGCTCCACAGCAGCGCGGTTGACGCGGGTCGGAGAAGGATCGAAGCGTTGCTGGAGAAGGGGGTCGGTGGTTCCAAACCTCCCCGACCGCAACGCGACGAAACTCGAGAGTTGTTCGGTTGGGACGGGACGAACGAACTTGAGGCATTCGCTTTGGCGTTTTCCCCGCTGATTCTTGTGGGATTTTGCAGAAAGCGAGGCCTGCCCTTCCCTCCATCCCTCTTTTTTTTCTTCTGCCGCCTCCGAGGTTCCTGGAAGACCAAGTCTACC
>CM031620.1:14594429-14644429 GCA_018398815.1 Conus ventricosus | reverse complement strand
AACTTTCGAAAAAAAAAATGTTCATGCATGTCCCTTTGCTCCACACGTGACGGAGCCGCACGGTTTGCATCAATTCTGTAACAATCCAGGCTGAAAGAAAAAAATAAAGAAAGGCAGCGATTCACACGTGATTTGAAGCACCTGTCGGTCAGTTTTCGGTCTGGGGAATGTGTGTGCCATCCAGGCAAGGGAGATAATCAAGGTGGCTCAGGCTCCAGACGTGGCACCCACGAAATTTTGACAATTGCAGCTGCGGTTGCTGCTGATGTTGCAGCTGCTGCTGCGTTTTGAGTGCTGATGTCAGTTGGTGGGGGTGGGGGGGAGGTGGAGGTCGAGGAGGGGGAGTGGGGGCGGATGGGGCTGGGGGATGGGAGATGGAGTAGGAGAATTGGCTGGAGGGAGGGGGTGGGGGTGTGGTGGTAAATATGCGAGGAGTTGTAGGCGCGGGGGGGGGGGGGGGGGGGGGGGGGGGGGTGGGGGGGGGGGAGTATGTGGAGGAGGGAGAAGGTAAAACGAAAGCGTTTGTGGGATCGTGAGAACGATTGGAGAGAAAGGTGGATTGGGAGGGGGAGGTGTAAGTCTGAAGGGCTTTCACACAGACACACACACATACACACACACACACACACATGCACACACACACACACACACACACACACACACACACACACACACACATTCTCACATAAGGTGTGTGCTAAGTTTAATGTATTTGTCTGGTGGGTTCACGCTGGGTGTCATATTTAACTCATCAAAGCTGTGCACACTAAATGTGTTATTGGTGTTGGTTTGCTCGCTCTCTCTCTCTCTCTCATCTCTCTCCTCTCTCTCTCTCTCTCTCTCTCTCTCTCTCTCTCCTTGCCAGTTGGGATCCCGTTTGAAGCCTCTTAGTTTAGCTTATTTGGCGCTGGTTTCCAAACATTATCCTTGGAGCAGTCCCAACGCCCCGTTAGCATAATGACTGTTTTTGTTTTATCAACACAGTCAGCATTTTTTTGGTTTGTTTGCTTATTCTGTTTTTTTCTTTCTTTTGTTTTGTTTTACAACCATGTTTAAGGCCCACTTCCATTTAAAGTGATGTTTGAAGACAAGAATAACCATCACCGGAAAGTGAGGTTAGAGGATCTTACAACACATTGATAACCACCAGAACGGCAGCGCGTTTAGAGGGGGCCGCGAAAATGACCTTTTTTAATGTTATGACGCCCGCGCAATCGGAAAATGGGGCCAAACAGAGCTTCCCAGCTGCCCTAACTTGCTAAAGTCTGACGTGGTAAACACATTTAGCCAAACCGGGAGTTTGAGGGAAAGCTCTCCTACCATTGCCAAGTCTGCTTTTTAGTCTTTTACGTCATCAATCACTGGAGGTAATGTGATCGACAGGGTCATATGAACGACGGGGTAGTGACCCCAGTGATGTTGGGGTCGACGATCGAGTATCAGCGCTACGCTTGTGTAACCAGAAGGAAATAAAGTTGGTAGGAGATTTGTCAGTTTTTATGCTGAATGCCAGTTGATTCGAATCGCGAACACTAACTGCGACAAACCCTGCGCGCTATCACTGAGCCAACAAGGCGCATTCAGTCAGCTTTGCAGAGCAGTCTTTATACTTTTATTTTTGTTCATTGGAGAAAGAGAGGAGGGGCGGGGGAGAAAAAAGGCGGAGGGGGAGAGAGAGAGAGAGAGAGGGGGGGGGGGCAAAGAAAGGAAGGAAGGAGGGGACGTACAGATAGGGTGAGGGAGGGACGGGGGGGGAAGAAGAGAAGGGAGAGAGAGAGAGAGAGAGAGAGGTAGTCGGAGAGAGGAGGGTAAGGGAGATAGAGGGAGGAGAGAGAGAAGGGTAAGGGAGAGACAAGGAGGGAAGAATGAAAAGAGAGAGAGAGAGAGAGAGAGAGAGAAGAGAGAGAGAGAGTTTCGGAACTTTCTTTCAACAAGCAGGCAGTTTTTTCCCCGCAAATTCTCGGTTGCTACAACGTTATCGACGGTTATATCACTTCAGAATTGTAGGTTTTAATACATTTTAACCATTTCTAAATGAAGAGATAACACATGCTCCATGTGAATGAAAATGGACAAGTGATTATTGGACAAGAAATCAGTTACTTATCTCTTGGAATGTTCACCAAGTGAGTCAGGGAAAATACTGGTGTGTGTGTGTGTGTGTGTGTGTGTGTGTGTGTGTGTTTCAGTTAGAGGTCTAAGCCAGTACAAGTGCCAACCTTACTTTTACGGGATTCTTCTTCATTTTCCGTTCATATCTTCTCAAGAGTTAGGAAAGTAATATTCACCATTCCCTCTTACTTTCCAGAGGTGTCTGTGTGTGTGTGCGCGCGCGCGCGTACAGTAATCGCACTATACCACCCCGAAGAAACAGTCAGAAGTGCGCTACACCTTGACAGAAAACGGTGAACGCGAGCGGCTGCTGTGGCGCGAAATCTTCGGGGCCACGCAGTTGGCCAAGACGAGGATTCTCACGGAACGAGAGGCGACGCGGAGAGTCAACAAGCATAGGCAGGGAAACGGTTTCCTTGGAAATGGAAGGTCGAGGCAGTCGGAGGGGCGCAGAATGTGTACCGTGCGTTCGGAAGTAGGCGGGTGGCGGGGTTGCCACGTAGGCTTACACGTTTTCCCATTGCCAGTCATAACAGTTTCTCTCTCTCTCTCTCTCTCTCTCTCTCTCTTCGGCTGTAGGGCTGTTGTTTGGTGGTGGTGGTGATAATGGTGGGAGGGGAAAAAAGGGGTGGGTGTGGGTGGGTGGTTAACATCTTCGAGAGAGTGGAGTGGGTTGTGGGTGGGGTGCGATGAGTTGGAATCGTCTTTCTACCCCTCTCTCTCTCTCTCTCTCTCTCTCTCTCATCCGCCATCCCCAGGGGTTTTATTGCTGAGTGGACATTAACTCTCTCTCTCTCTCTCTCTCCTCTCTCCTCTCTCTCTCTCTCTCTCTCTCTCTCTCTGTCGTGGGCTCTGCCTCTAATTTTTGTCTTTTCACACACATCTGTCTTTGCACCACGGTCAGTGGTCACAACATCAGCAGCTGATTTACACTTATTTTGCCGAATTTCTTTGTTGTCTAGCATTTGTTGTTATTTTCTTCTTTCAAAATACATACTCTACAGGGATAGTCTTTTTCTCCCGCTTGTAGCGAACCATCCACTGATGAAACCTGGCCATTACCGCTTCTACTTCTACTACTACTTCTCTCCCTGCATAGTGTCAGGCTGACTGTCCCGTCTTAGTCGTCTATGGACGTATTTTACGACTCCACTCTTATACCGTGGAGGCTCAGTAAACATTTTTTAGTATATGCACCTGACAAAAACCAGTATTGTGTGATTCTAAACACCTATATTGTAGTGCGATTAGAAACGACCAAAAATAAGGCTACAACTTTGAATTCCCGCGGTTAAATGTTGGAACAGTGGGGACTAAATGTACGAGTGCTAAAGAACTCCAGTATAACAATACGCTTCAAAATAACACTGGTTTGAGTTGTTACAACGCCGAATGACAAAGATCAGTGGTTCGAGTCCCAAGAAGAAACTTTTTTGTTGTCGTCCCGGAGACTGTCTCTGTCAACATATGCATTGGGCTGTACAATTTGCTTTCTTATGATTTGTTCATGAAACCAGCCGGGAAAAAAAGCATGTATCTGTTGCCCCTACCCATCCTCAACAACACTCTAACATCCTCGCCCACCTTCCACCCCCCTCCCCCCAATCCTGACATTCTCCCCTTTGCCCGTCCCCCCCCCGCACCCCACAACCCTACCTGACATCCGTGTCCAACCTCAACTCCATCCTGAGACCACTTCCTGCCTACCGTCAACCGCGTTCTGAATCCTCCAACAGGACCTCCAAAGACAGATGCTTCAGAATTTTTTGTAGTTTATGTAACATCACATTAAAAGCCTAAATACCCACGCAAACATGACAAAATCGGAATCCGACTAGCATCGCCGCCATTTTGTTTCTCTCCGCCAACAATCTCTGTGGACCGCCAAAGAACGGTTCAAGCGCTCGCGGCAAGCGTGCCGTCGTCCGAACAATGCGCCAAACTTGCTGCAGAACGCTGTCCCGGGAAACGTGCCCCAACTTCCGCCTTTGTGATTCAGCTCTGTCTCCAGCTCCACCCTTCGTGTGTGTGTTGTGTTGTGTTTTAATCTGATTTGTCTCTCTTCTTTTTTTTCCCCTTTTAAACCCAACCCGTTTCAGGTCTCAGTTTACCCCCTTCTTTCCTTTTAACAACGTGGCAGCAGAGAGAGAGAGAGAGAGAGGACGTGCGAGTGTCGACGTGTCAAAGGCGAGGTAATTAACGAATGACTTCTGGAAAGCGTTTCCTCTTGAAGATGTCCCTCTCCCCCCCCCCCCTCCCCCCCCCCCCTCCCCCCCCCCCCTCCCCCCCGACAACCACCACCCTCCTTCAACCTTCTCACCCACTCCCTCCTCACCGTGACGCACTTCACCTCCAAGACAATAAAAAGTGGGAGGATTGTAAGGAAAGGAGGAAACGATTTAGGAGAGGGAAACGCAGAACGAGGCGCCCCGTCGCTTTAACACATTCAAAACGCCACGCAGCATGACTCTCATTCTGTGTCTGTGATCAACGCTCTTTCAAGGGAAACTACTACTGCAGTCAAGACTAACAATACATTTTTGAAGATGTTGAAAGAAGAGAAAAACCCATCACAGATGGAAATTTCAATTGTTTCTCTTTATAACAGATCTCAATTGTTTCCCTTTATCCAACTCAAACTAGCGAGATAATTACTTCGAGTCCGATGGAGCTACAGGTCTTGGAAGACAGCGACCACAAAATCTCAAAGACAATAACAACACCCCCCCCCCCCCTCCCCAAAAAAAAAAAAAAAAAAAAGAAGGAACAACAATCAACAGAAGGTACTGAGAATAGAGAGGAAGTTTTCTAGCCCATAGGCCAGACATCAGCAGCAACATGGAAAACCTCTGGCAGGGAACGCACCAACTACCAGCTGATGACGAGATAAAACGATGAGGATGGATCGGATTGGAGACAGTGGCAGGCAAGAAACCTGCGTCAGGCATGACCAGACTGGCTTTGAAGTAGAAAGGCAAACGGATGTGAGGCCGACCTAAAACTTAACACCTGTCGCATGGAACCTTGATGCAGACGCCCAAACAGGTGTGATAACACCTGAGCACAGAGAAGAAGAACCAGGACAGAGGGGTATAGGGAACCGTTGATGACAGGGTCTATGCTCTGGAAAGGGTTACTGGTGATAATGTCATAGCCACTCTGAATTTCATTACATCTCGTTGAGAAAGGGTTAATGTGCAAGGGCTTTTTTGAGGGTGGGTGGGTGGGGGGGTAGGTAGGTAAATCACCGACGCTACAAAGTATCAGAGAGGGCGAGAGAGGTGGTGAACGACGGTAGATGAGTAAATTTCCCGGTGCGTGATCTCGTCTTTTTATATTATTTATTTGTCTGTCTCACCTCCGCTTGCAAAACGTTTCCTGAGTCAGGGCCGAGTCAGGACTGAAACATTTCAGGGGAAGCTTCTCCAGGTGAAACTGACATGACACACCAGCTTATATGATGGTGTCGTGTCGATCAAGCTCACCCTGGCCGGAAATGTAATGGTATTAGTTAGGCAAAGCTGTTACAGGCGCGAGTGTTTGCCGTCAAAGCGTGTGTGTGTGTGTGTGTGTGTGTGTGTGTGTGTGTGTGTGCGTGCGTGCGTGTGTGCGTGCGTGTGTGTGTGTGTGTGTTGTGGATGAAGGGACGGTATAATCTCTCTCTCTCTCTCTCTCTCTCTCTCTCTCTCTCTCTCATCTCAAGCTCTAAGCTTGTCTCTTCAGCTGTGCTAACGTCTTACCGTGTCCTTTACCTGTGACACGCCTTTCCAACCACTCTCCCCCTACCCCTATCCCCATCAACTGCTGCAGATGTGACACTGACAGGAATGTATGTGCATAAGTATCAATTAAAAGAGAGACAGGCCAAATAAAATTCAGAGTGACAGCTAAGCGGGAAGCATAAGTCCTAAAACTAGATCTGTATAAAACAAGATACAGATACACAGAGAGGTACTGATTGTAGACCACACACAAGCACACACCTGCACGCACACTTGGAGACAGACTGAGAAAGTGAGAGGTGGATGGGCGTGGGGGTGGGGGACAGAGGGTACAGAAAGGAGGGAGAGGGTACACAATGGACGAACACGAACATTGGGTGGAAATGAACTGCCTACCTTAGCTTGCTTGAAGGAAAATATCCCACTCTTTCAGCGAATGCCCCCAGTATCCTTGGGCTGCTTGTACAAGATGTCTTGTCACCAAGAGACTTGGAATGATTGTTCCAGAAAATGTTCACTGCTGGTCTGACACATTTGGCTGCCGTCTCACCACGGTCTACACTATACCACAGCCCTCATATTGGGTTTTGGTCCTAACCAGTTCTGACAGCCGACGTAAGGACAAGTCCATGATCGGTGCCCTCTGATTGCCATAGAAACCTGAAGTGTTCCCGTCTCCGCCCCCCCCCCCCCCCCCCCCCCCCCCACCCCCACACACACCACACACATTGAAGCGAATGCATTCCTGTGATTCTGTTGTTGTCCGAGATGACACAGGTGACTGCATCCTGTTGTCGTGAGCGTTTCCAGAACTTGCAGGATCATGTCATGCAACAGGCAGGCGTTGATGTTGTTGACTGGGACAGTGGCTGCGACATCTTTCCATTTAGACAGCAAAGGCGCTGTCATGAATACTTGAGCTGTACTGGCTTCACTGACACCTGTGGAACAATCTGAGGCTGAACCTTCCAGTTTGCCTTCTTTGTAAGATATATGATGTGCTACATGAATTTCGTTTGACATGAAACGATGATTTTCTCCTTCAGACACATTTTGGCATTTTTGTGTCAGGTACTCTGCATGAAAGCTAACTTGTTTTAATCCACTGCTGTTGTTGAATGCGGAAGTAAGTTTTTTTTTTTCAAATATCATGTATGTGGTAGGGTCAAAGGGAGTCTTTTATCACAGAACAGGTTTGAGAGGCTGAAGCGAAAATCTGAAAGGCCCAAAGCAAGGTTTCACAAGAGGACTTGTTTACTGGAAATGTAAACAGTTTCGGTTGTTCCACTAAACACTTAAGTCTTTCTTTGGGTCCAGAATCCGTCTCTTTATCTTCACGTTCAGTCTTCTTGCCTGAGAACAAGTCTTGCAGAGCATCAACGAAAAGCGGCATCTTTTGCCTTATGTCAGTGCCCCTCCCCCTCCCCCCCTCCCCCTTGCTGCTGTTGAGATATGCGACAGAAAAGTGTTGAACTATGACCAAGATGTTGAAAGTGGAGAAGGCTTCTGTCAAAAAAAAATCTGTCTGGCGCCCGTCCTGGAAAAAAAGAACATTTGAATATGAGGGAAATACATAAGCATGCATGTTCCTCTCATAGGCACGAACAAGTAAACACACACACACACACACACACACACACACACACACACACACACAACACACACACACACACACATTACTATATACCGACACACACATAAGGAAACACACAAACACACGCACGCGCACACACACACACACACACACACACACGCGCACGCGCGCGCGCACGCACACACACACACACACACACACCACACACACACACACACACACACACACACACACATGACTTTCCCTTCCATCCTCTCCTATCCCTCCCTCCTCCCTACAATTGTCTCCTTTTCGTCTTCTTGATGACGAAGAAAAGATCGACCAATAATACTGCTCATTGAAAACTGTCAAAGCAACCATCTCGTGGCATATCTGTAGCCATGTTGTTTCTGCTCATTAACGTCGCTAACATCCATGAATCGGCATAATTCCTACAATTAAAAAAAAAGTAACGCATAAGTCTCATACTTATGAAAACGTGAATTATCACATCCATGTATTGGCATATTTGCTACGGTTAAAAACAGAAAGTAACACCAGAAGTCTCGCACTTTCGCACTTAACAAATCCTTAATTTCTTTTTCGGGCATAATGGAATTGTCGGCGTGTTTGTGTGTGGCAGATGGAGAGGGCTGCATTGTCAATGGCGAGAAGGTTGTGCACGGGTCAGTCTGGCCTGACCCCACTGACCCATGCAGAGAGTGCACGTGCCTGAACGGAGAAATCGACTGCGTCTTCCTGGCCGACTGCAAGGAGAACAAGGGTAAGACAAACGCCAATAAATGGGTACATGATTCAGTTCATGGAAGGATGAAGGGGGATGAAAGAGTCTTTAACCCTTGCTGTGCCAGCGTGTTTGACGTAGCTTTATGATAAATCGATTCTGCTCCGCGATTAAATCCTTCTTCCGTCTCCCTGTTGATGAGCAGGGGACAAAGCAAAACTGACTGATGAAAAGGGGTTCTTTAAGGGATGTTCTGTATGGGATCATTTTCAGCTGAAAGGAACCGCGCGAACAAAAACCGATTAAATGTCGAGTCAATGTGCTGCGCGAAAGTAAATGTATGTGAGGTGATGGATGAGAAATTGAGACGTTCATCGTCTTTATCAGGGTGAATGCCTCGTCTGTACCATTTTCTTTCCTTCGCCGAAATAAAGAGGTACGGATTTTGTATGAAGGAGTGAAAGATGGAAGGGAAACAGGCTTTCCAGAGAGAGAGAGAGAGAGAGAGAGAGAGAGAGAGAGAGAGAGAGAGAGAGGAACGAAGATTTCATTTGTAGGGGAAAAAGGGTTGAAAAACCGCACAGGATTTGCGTCATCCTCTCAGAACGTTCTATTCTGAATGGAACGGTTTTCATGTCCGTCTTTACCTTATACATTGTATGTTATAGTTTGGCCACAGGAATTTCCTGTCGTACCCCCCCCCCCCCCCCCCCCTCCTGACAAGGGGTTCTTTCTGCAAGAATATTGACTCTTGACTAATCAGGTGGAATGGTTAAGTATTGACTGTGACTTATCATATTCAAAACTATTGTATGATTCATTGTGAAGTGAAAGCATTATCAGTGTTTCCGGCAGTCAAACTGTCCTTGATATTTGACAGAAAGAAGCGCTCGCTCAGGAGGCTACGAAAAGAAGTCTTTCTCTTCGATCTCATTTGTTTTCATGTTTGTTTCAGATGAAGAGCAGCGTGGAGACCTGGGTATGACAGCCGAGATGGTGAGACCCTGTCTGTATTCTCTGTTTCTGTCTCTCACTCTCTCTCTCTTTTGCTGTGTCCAGTTCTTATTAAGCCTTTTCAAACTTTTCCTTCTCTTCCGATTTTCTTCTCTCATTTGTCATCAAATCTTTGTTTGCGGTGACTTATGACGGGATGGAAGTTCGTACATGCGTGTGAGAGGAACTTGGGGGAGGGGGGGGGGGAGAGGGAGGAGTGAGGGGATGGAAGGAGAAGTAATGTGAACCCATTCACAAAGGGACAGGCCACGAATGGATCAGACGCAACACAAAGATTATCAAAATAGAGATGACTGAATTCAGTTTAGAAAGATCATGATGTACTAGACGAAGAGAAAGAAGAGGAGAGAGAAATTAAGCTGTCTTGCGTAGTAAGCACAAAGCCGAGTTTCGAACACTATTTTAAAATGCTTTTAGCAAACACAGTCTGAAAAAACAACAACTTTGCAATGAATATTTCATAGGTAGACGGTTTCCGCAAAGATCATTCAGGAGAACAGAGCCTTTCTAAGTAAAAACAGATTCCATCCTGTTTTGAACTTATAGACTGTGAACAGACCAGATGAATAATGCATACGTTGTTAGTAAAGGGAAGTATGGACATTCATTTTTGATTGACCGAATCATGGTTAAGAGTGTGTGTGCGTCCTTGTGTGTGCGTGTGCATGTGTGTGTGTGTGTGTGTGTGCGTGTGTGTGTGTGTGTGTGTGTGTGTGTGTGTGTGTGTGTGTGTGTGTGTGTGTGTTTGACGAGAGAGAGAGAGAGAGAAAGAGAGAGAGAGCGAGAGAGAGAGAGAGAGAGAAAGAAATGCAGATGCAGATATGATATTCTTCATATTTTTCTTTCAGGAGGAAGTACCCCCTGAAGGCTCCATGGCGGGCTCGAGGACGAGCAGATGGTAAGAGTTCATCATCATAGACATCAGTTGAGCGCTAGAGGTTGATTCGTAATTACAGCCCACATGCACAGACGTGCTGGGTCTCCTGTCGAAGGTGCCCTCCTGGCACTGATCATTCTCTAAGAACTGGAGACACTGGAAACGCAGACAAAACACAACCGGCTTTGACATGTGTGTGCAACTCAGATTCATACCAATTGCCATTCTCGGACTTAGTCACGAGAACTCTGAAGGATCTTTAGATACAACTTGGTTATTGAAGTACTGAGACTGATCATGGTGTACACTTGACCAAAGATTCATATGACTCCATACACCGTGCGGTTATTGTCCTGTGTTTTTTTTTTATATTGACGCGAACATGGATACATTTAGCAGAGAAAGGACTAGTAGATCACCATTGCAAATTATTTTACTAGGATATCATCTATGTTATTTTGGGCCTAGTATATCGCAACAAATTCTTCATGTGTGTGTGTATGTGTGCGCGCGCGCACGCGTTTATGCGCGTGTGTGCGCTTGCGCGCGCGCGCGCGCGTGTGTGTGGGTGCGCACGTAAGTCGCAATATGCGATTCGTTTTGATTGATTGAACTGACTTGACTTCATTGATTTGATTTGATTTGACTTGATTCGATATGAATTCATTCAATTTGATATGACCTTATTTCACTTGGCTTTTGTCGCCTCATTTGACTTGACTTCTTTTGATGTAATTTGATCTGACTGGGTCTGATCTGAATTGTCTTGACTTTCGTTACTGCACTTTTTGATATAGTTTGACTTGACCCGATTCGATTGTACATCCTTCGATTTTGACTTGGCTCGATTGAACCTGACGTCTTGATTTGATTTGACTTGGCTTGACCAGATTTATTTGTCTTATCCTCCCTTGACTGGGCTTAGTTTGAATCGATTTTACTGACTTCCTTCGAGTTGACCTGCTTTTACTTGACTTCATGGAATTTGACTTGACCAGATTTGACTTCCTGTGATTTGGTTTGACTTGATTTGACCTGAATTGACCTGTCCCCTTTCATTTGAGTTGGTTTGTCTCGGTTTGATTCGAATTAACTTGACTTCCTTCCATTTGATTTGACTTAACTGATTTGGTTCGGTTTGACTTGATTTAAGTCAACTTTATTTGGTTTAACTTGACCTGATTTGACTTGATTTTGATGTGGCTTGATTCCAGGGTCGACCCGATTTGTTTTCACTTCTTTTGATTTGACTTCGCTTGACTTTAATGATTTAATTTTATCTGATTTAAAATGAAATTCAATTCCGTTGATTGATTTGAAAAAAAAAAAAATCATTGGGCTCAGTTTATTTTCATTTGAGGTGAATTAATTTGGCACTTCACAAGGAAAAGCATGTGAGATTTCTCTTACTTTGTCCATCTGGGTATGGAATTGTACATAACTGACTTTCAGCCCTGATATGGCCTTCGTGGTCGGCACGTCTATAAACGTGAGTTGACCTGAGGGGGTGTTTCTTTGATGTGCAGATGGCTCAGCAGGGCTACAATGGCTACTACCGCAACATGGGAGGGAAATCTGCCCCTGCCTATGGGCCGCCACAAGTGGTATGTATGTGTTCCAGGGGCGGATCGTTTGTCCTGGATGGGGGGTGGGAGGCATGTGGAGGGAGGGGGTGGGTGGAAGTCTGTTTTCTGTTTGAACTGTTAACCGGCACATTGGTTATATGGTGGAAGAAATGGCTGATCTTCTGTCTATGGCTTTTTCTTGTTCTATTGTACGGTGGAAGAAATGGCTACTGTTGTGTGTTTGTTCGGTTATATATATATTGAGAGTACCATTGGTGAAGCTTATTTTGTGCCTGTGACAATTTTTATCCGATAGGTCATTGACTGTCGGCAGGACAATGTAATGAATATGGGAATGTTAAATGTGAATGTGAATGTGTTAGTGTGTGTGTGTGTGTGTGTGTGTGTGTGTGTGTGTGTGTGTGTGTGTGTGTGTGTGAGTTAGTGTTTGTGTGTGTGTGTCTGTGTGTGTGTGTGTGCGCGCGCGCGTGCCCCTGCCCGCGCGCTCATGCACGCGCTTTGATCAGTATTGTACAGCACTTCTTCAAAACCAGTCTTGTTGCTGATGCTTTTGTTTCTCTCTCCCAGGGTCCCATGGGTGCGCGTGGTCCCCCTGGTCCTCCAGGAGCCAATGTAAGTATGACGACATTCTGATATACCCCCCAGCCCTAATGACGTCACTCAGGGCTCTCGATCTGACAGGAGTTTTTATAAAAATTATGTTGATTATCTGAGAACCATCAAAGTAGCTCTCCCTGTTTCTTGTTAGTTGGTGTGTTGCTCGCTTCTTTGTTTATTAGTTCGTTTATTGGTTTTATTGTTGGTTTTGTTTCCAGCTTCATGGGTTCCAGAATAGCTGCATAGAAACTGATGCATACTTTTTGAAGGTTTATATGTACTGGTTCTAGAATAGCTACACAGGTATTGATGTATGTATTGTTAAAATTCGTTTGTTGTTGGTTCCAGAATAATAACAGGTAGGCTATTACTGCATGCTTTGTGAATTTTCATCTGTATTAGTTGCAGAATAGCCACACTTGAACAGGTGCGTGTTTTGTGAAGATCTAATTGAATTGGTTCCGGAATAACTACACAGGCACTGATGCGCACGTTTAAGATCTGTTTGTATTGGTTTCGAAATAGCTACATAGGCAATGATGCAGGGTGTGTTAAGGCAATAGCTACACACATACCAGGTCATCCGTACGATTTGGCCGTATTTAATACACATGTTGAACATGTTGACGAAACGACGGATTTGGGAAGGAAAAAAAGCCGACAATGAAATATAGGCAAAGAACTTGAGTGGTAATTGGCGTGTGCAGAATTTAACCATGTTGGTGTCTTGTTGTGCGCTCACCAAAGAGCGACACTTCTGGCTAACTCTCATGCGGGAAATCGCGTCTGGTTGTGTCAGATTTTCCAACCACATGCCAATACGAAGGAACAATAGCGGCGACTGCAGGCCCAGAAATTTAAAAGAAGGGAAAGAGAAAGAAAGAAAGAAAGAAAAATTTGGGAGCGTCTGAAGTTGTGTCCAGATATACACATGAATTAGGTTTGAAAGTATTTTGTGTTGGATGAATGTTTTTTCCTCTTAGTTTAGTTGAGATAAGATGAAGTATTCCTGCCGTGTGAAGGCAGACGAGGATGAACCACCCACCCGCTTTTCCTGACAAAACTCTGACACATGGACACCTCTCCTCCCCGTCTACCGTTTGTACAAACATTTGGAAGATTTGGACACATTCTCTGCAGAAAATGCACCTGATTTTTTGTTAAAAAGTACACTACTAGCAGTTTTAGGATAAACAGATTTGCTACATAGGTATTGATCCATGCTTTGCTAAAAGGTAGTAGTGACACATACTGATGCATGCTTAATCATTTCCGTTTCTATTGGTTCTGAAGTAGCTACAAAAATCTAGCAGATTTGTACACATATCCTACAGACAATAGGGGCCTACACCTATTTTGTTGTTGTTGAAAAATACACTGAAAACAATTGTAGGGTAAACAGACCTGCCGTTACACAGGTTTTGATGTCTGCGTTGTTAAGGTAATGGTCACACATATATTAACGTATGCTTGTGTATTTTCGATTGAATTGGTAGGTGATAGTAATGCATGCTTTGTTATTTCCGTTTGTATTGGTAGGTGATAGTAATACATGCTTTGCTATTTCTGTTTGTATTGGTAGGTGACAGTAATGCATGCTTTGTTATTTCCGTTTGTATTGGTAGGTAATAGTTATACCTGCTTTGTGATATATCTGTTTGTATTGGTAGGTGATAGTAATGCATGCTTTGCCAATTCCGTTCGTATGGGTAGATCATAGCGACACAGATATTAATGCATGCTTTATTTTTGTTAGCTTTGGTTCTGGAATAGCTACACAGGTATTAATACTTGCTTTGTTAAGGTTGTGTGCAATGGTTCCATAATAGCTTTATTTGTGCCACTGCACCAGTGCATGTTTGTTTTGAATTATACCTTTGTGTTTAAAACAAAATAAAGGAAAACAGCAGCACCTGCTTTGTTCTAAAGTATCGGTATTGGGTTCCAGGGTCCTCAAGGTATGTCGGGTCCACGTGGTCAGCCTGGTGATCCTGGTCCTCCTGTAAGTGTGTGTGTGTGTGTGTGTGTGTGTGTGTGTGTGTGTGTGACAGTAGAGGTTGTGTGTGTGTGTGTGTGTGTGTGTGTGTGTGTGTGTGTGTGTGTATGTGTGTGTAGGATTAGAGGATGGGTGTGTGTCTATGTGTGAGGGGGTGTTTTAATGTGCGTATATGCATAAATATGTGTGTACCAGAGAGTGAGAAAGAGAGAGAGAGACAGAGGGAGGGAGAGAGAGAGAGAGAGAGAGAGAGAGAGAGAGAGAGAGAGACTACAGCCAGTACTCGCAGTGAAAACTGTAATTGAGCAAGTCAAAATTCAAATGTCGGAGCAGCCAACTCCAGCTGCTGACGCCGTCAAATCAAGGACGCAAAGTGAAAGTCAAAGAAGGCACTTTGAAGAAGGAGCTCAGAGTCAGCCTAGAGTCAGTCAACATCCAAAATGTGTGAGATGTGGCAGAGACTTTTATAAACGAACTACTGAATGTCCAGCAAAGGGAAAGATGTGTAACCAGTTGTGGAAAACGTCGCTGCATGCTGTAGAGGAAAACGTCAAACTCTTTCAGCTGTAGAACATGTTGCACAAATGAAGAGCACACACACACACACACACACACACACACACACACACACACACACACACACACACACACACACGTACACAAACCTGGAGAAACTGAAAGCACTGTAGCATATTTTCTTGGATCTGTTGAAGGAAATAACAAGCCCTTGTTCACTTATTTTATTATTAATGGGGGAAGTGCCAATTCAAAATAGAGACTGGAGCTGATGTATCTGTAATTCCACTTGGTCAGTACAAAACACAGGTGCCAAATCTACACTGAATAGAACACGTTCTGTCTTGAAATCATCAGGAGGAATGATGGAATGTCATGGTCAGTTTGTCACACATGTTGGACAAGAAAATGACTATAAATATGCATTACGTCTTTTTGTTGTTGATGCTGACAGAAAATCTGTTGAGTAGAAGTGCAGCAAGTGACCTTAACGTTGTCAAGATAGTACAAAATATTAGTGACATGAACAGTTATCCTTCAGTCTTTGGGGATTTGGATGACAAACCACTAAAGTGCAAACCTGTGAAAATCAAGCTGAAAGAAGGTGCAGAGCCATACAGCTTATTTACAGAAAAAAGGGTTTCTATTCTACTGATTGACAAAGTCAATGCTGAAACTGAACGAATGACTTCTAATGGCATAACAGAAGAAGTAACAGAGGCAACAGACTGGTGCGCAGGAATGGTTCCAGTCATGGAAAGAAATTGCAAGATTCGAATTTGCACAGATTTGGAACGCTTGAATGAGAATATCAAGAGCGAAAGATATGTCATACCGACACTTGATGACATGTTGCATAAATTGTCAGGCGCAAAGGTTTTTAGTAAACTTGATGCGACTTCAGGATTTTGGCTACTCCCTCTTGATGAAGAATCTGCAAAATTAACAACTTTCATTACTCCCATTTGCTAGCCATTTCTACAAAAAGCTGCCATTCGGAATTTCAACCGCACCTGAAATATTTCCAACGCGGAATGGAGGAGATTCTGGCGAAGAACAAAATGTTTGTGTGCTATTTCGACGACCTTCTCGTCTACAGTGACGATCATACTTCACACGAAAAACAGTTGGACAGGTGATAAGTGGCATTCTGCCTGACCCTACAAAAGTTTCTGCTATCAAAATCATGCCTGATCCACAAAACATCTCTGAACTCGAAAGAATATTAGGAATGATCAGTTTTCGCGTCACGTAGCAAGTCCCACTGTCCGTTACGAGTAGTCTTCACCAGATGTCCACGTGGAACGACAAGAACAGGTTCATCAAGAAAATTCCAGTCATACCTCCACTCCAAGAAGGATGACAAGATGGGGAAGAATAATTAAAACACCATTGCGATTCAAAGACTACGTGGGATGGTCATGAATTATTGAATACGCGTTCGTGACGTTTAGCAGATGCGCGTTCAAGTTGAACAATTTAAGCTGAATTCAGTTTATATTCAGACAAGCAGTGATTACTGGTGTAGTCGTTATTTCGGTGATTGAAGTTCTAACAAAGAAAGGGCATTAGGACCAGTTTAAAATAAATGTAAATAACAAACAAATAGGGTCACTCTTGCTCCCATGATGAAATAAATACACACTCCAGTCAAATGCTGCTAACGACACCGAATCACCTAGCAGATATAAGAGCGCAGAGCGAACAGAACAAGCAATATATACCCTGTACTGGACACATCTGCTCAGCAACAACAACTGGAGAAAGGAAGAAATATAAATTAACATTTAACTGTTTTTCAAATGTTCATAAACAAGTGAGGAGAATGACAAACGTACCTGCTTTGTTCACAGAAATATTTCCGAATAAACTGAACGTGCCTGAATACAGTATTACTAATCCTTTAAAAGTGGGGAGATTTAATTAGATGCAGAAGACGACAGTACTTCTTCCGCAAGTCTCATGGGAATTTACAGATCACGGAGCATGCGCAGAGCCTTGCCAACGATGTCCCAAGCTTGCCAATATAACCCGCTCTGGACACATTTACACAGCAACAACAACTGGAGAAATGTAGAAATACTAATTAACATTCAATTTTTTTTGCAAATATTCATAAACAAGTGAGAAGAATTACAAACGTACCTGCTTCGTTCTAACCGAAATATTTCCGAAAAACTGAACGTTCTTGAACACAGTATTAATCCATTGAGAACTGGGAGATATAATGATATGCAGCAGACGACAGAACCGCTTCGGTTAATCTCACGGGAACTGACAAAAGTCACGGAGCATGCGCATAGACTTGCAAACGATTTCAACAACGGGCTGATCAAACGTCATGGATCAAGAAGACTGCTGAAGTACAATCAAATTCAGACTCGGATCACGTTAGAGTGAGAGTGCACGGGTGTGTGTGCGTGCAAGGGGGTATATTTGGGTGTATGTATTCGCGCATATATTTGTGTGTGTGTGGCAAAGACGAGGCTGCGCGTGGTGTACATATCAGACTGTCTGTGCATGCATAATGATGAGCGAAAGGGAGTGAGTGAGTGACTCTGTATTCGTCAATGCGCACATGCATATGTATTTGTAAGAAGAATGCCAGCGCTTGTGTGTATTGTCAATGCCAGCGCTTGTGCGTATATTTTTAGGGTGTTCTTGTGCTTATGTTCTTCTCTTCGCCCCACGTCTCTCTCTCTCTCTCTCCTCTCTCTCTCTCTCTCTCTCTCTCTCTCTCTCTCTCTCTGTCAGTCTCTCACTCGCCCCCTCTCTCTCACTGTCTGCTCTCTGTCCCACTTTCTCACTCTCTCTGTCTCTCTTACTCTCTCTCCCCCTCTCCCTCTCTCTCACTCTGTCTCTCTCTCTCTCTCTCTCTCTCTCTCTCTCTCTCTCTCTCTCTCTCTCTCTCTCTCTCTCTACTTTCTCTGTCTCTGCCTGTCTCTTTCTCACTCACTCTCTCACCCTCTGTCTCTTTTCTCTCTCTCTCTCTCTCTCTCTCTCTCTCTCTCTCTCTCTCTCTCTCTCTTCGACGCTCTCTCTCATTCTCTACGCTCTCAGTCTCTCTCTCTCATTCTCTCTCTCACTTTCTCTCTCACCGTCTCTGTCTCTCTTACTCTGTCTCCCCCTCTGTCTCTTCTCTCTCTCTCTCACTCTGTCTCTCTTTCACGCTCTCACTCACTCTCTACGCTCTCTGTCTTTGTCTCTCTCATTCTCTCTCTCTTTCTTTCTCCCTCTCTCACTTTCTCTCTCACTGTCTCTGTCTCTCTTACTCTCTCTCTCTCCCCCTCTGTCTCTTCTCTCTCTCTCTCTCTCTCTCTCTCTCTCTCTCTCTCTCTCTCTCTCACTCTGTCTCTCTTTCACGCTCTTACTCACTCTCTACGCTCTCTGTCTCTGTCTCTCTCATTCTCTCTCTCTTTCTTTCTCTCTCTCTCGGTTTGTGTAATAAAACAAAATGACGGTCACCTGCAGGGCCCACCTGGCAGCCGTGGTGAACCAGGTCCTCCAGGACCCCCCGGTATTGAGGTGAGTGCTCACTGAGCAGTGACTGAGTCGGTGAGTAACTACACAATCCTGTGTGTGTGTGTGTGTGTGTGTGTGTGTGTGTGTGTGTGTGAGAGAGAGAGAGAGAGAGAGAGAGAGAGAGTGTGTTTGTGTTGTGTGTAAGAGAGAGAGAGAGAGAGAGAGAGAGAGAGAGAGAGAGACGTGGATTATCATACGTATTTGTAAGAATGCCAGTGCATATGTGCATGTTTTAAAGTGTTCTTGTGCTTGTGGTCTTGTCTACGTCCATGTTCGTGTGTGTGTGTGTGTGTGTGTGTGTGTGTGTGTGTGTATCTGTTTGTCTCTGTGTGTGCACCATTTTGAATAATTTTTGGTGGGTTCTTTTGTTATTATGTTATATCAATCATTTAAAAGTTTTAGTGCCAGATGATTATTAATTTCTTTTCTTTTTCTTGGCCTTTTAAGTGATTTTTGTAAAGTTTTGTTGTAACGTGTTTAGATAAATGTTGTTCATATAATACAGTTTGACTGATGTTATACTGTAATTCATTTTTATTCAGTATGTTATATATTTACTGGCTGCAAAAGATTTTTTGTTGTTGTTGTAAATTTACTGTTTTGAAAAAGCATATAAACAAAACTTTGATGGCAGTGTTTCGCTGTGATCTCATTTTTTTCTTCTTAAAAGCAAACCGACAAAGCAAAACATAAACAATAATCTGAAAAGGAGAAGTGAATGTATTCACACGTAGTTTTGGTATGAGTGTATGTCTGATGTTCCCCCAAATCGTGGCAAATATGTTTTAATTAGCATGTAATTTTAATAAAACTTACTGGCCCCCCTCCTTTCTTTTTCTTTCTTCATGTGTCTGTCTGTCTGCCTGTCCGTCTGTCTGTCTGTCTGTCTGTCTCTCGCTTCATCTCTCATCCTCCCTCCCTCTCTCTCTGTCTATCTGTTTTTCTGTCTGTCTGTCTGTCTCTCTTTGTGTGTGTGTGTGTGTGTGTGTGTGTGTGTGTGTCTGTCCGTCTGTCTGTCTGTTTCTCTCTCTTTCTCTTTCCCACAAGTGTTGACAATGTATTTGAAAATATTTTTAAAAGGTGAACATTTTGGCATTTGTTGCCTTTATTGTTATTATTATTATTATTATTATTATTATTATTATTATCATTATCATTATTATTGTTATCGGTATATAAATAAGATTTTATGCCATGATGTTTCAGGGGGATGCTGGACGCAATGGTGAGATTGGGACCATGGGATCACCTGGACCAAAGGTAAAAGAACTGAGAAAAACTCTCTCTCTTGCTCATTGTCTGTCTTTGTCTCTCTCTCTCTTTCTCCTTTCTTTTCCCATTCTCTGTGACTGTCTCTCCCTGTCTCTGCCTTTCTGCCTCTGTCTGTCTGTCTGTCTGTCTCCCTCTCTCAGCTAAAGTTAAACAAAAATCAGAAACAGAACTCAGAAAAGTGTTAGAGGATTAGATTTTGTTGCCCCTTTCCTCTCCTCTCCTCTCCTCTCCTCTCCTCTCTCTCTCTCTCTCTCTCTCTCTCTCTCTCTCTCTCTCTCTTTAGTTATGGAAGGGTATGCATTGTTATACTATTTATACACACTTATGCTTTCATCATGTTCTCTTGTCGAGATTCTGAATAAGCCACCCCCGCCGCCCCCTACCACGCCCCTTCTCCCCTCCCCCTCCCCTTCTCACTTTGTACACCATTTACATGATGTATCACCAGTTAAATGATACGTCCGTCATGATGATGTTTTTTGTGGTCTAATAGGGTTCAGCAGTATGGCTTACACGTCAGTGGTGGGTTTGTTATATTTTGATATTCTGTCAAACAAAGTTTTTAATTTATTTGATGATTTATTTATTTATTCGTTCATTCAATCATTTCTTCTTTTTTTATTATCTCATTTTAGTTATTCAATTAGTTGGTTAGTTAGTTAATCAGTTAGTTACTTCTTTGCTTACTTAGTTAATTAGTTACTTACTTAGTTCCCGTGAGTGAGAGAGAAGAGAGATTTAGTTAGTTACCTTTATTGATATTCTGTTTGTTTCTCCCGAAAGGGTCCGTTGGGGTCACCGGGTATGCCCGGAATGCCAGGAATGAAGGGCCATCGCGGCTTCAGCGGGTTCCCAGGCAAACGGGAGAGCAAGGACCTGCAGGACCCACGGTGAGTGATGCCGTAGATGAAGAAGGGACAGGGCAGGACCCACGGTGAGTTTGTTGTTGTTGTTGTCGTACCCTGGGAGTGATGCCCTAGATGACGAAGGGACAGGGCAGGACCCACGGTGAGTGATGCCGTAGATGAAGAAGGGACAGGGCAGGACCCACGGTGAGTGATGCCCTAGATGAAGAAGGGACAGGGCAGGACCCACGGTGAGTGATGCCGTAGATGACGAAGGGTTAGGGCAGGACCCACGGTGAGTGATGCCGTAGATGACGAAGGACAGGGCAGGACCCACGGTGAGTGATGCCCTAGATGAAGAAGGGACAGGGCAGGACCCACGGTGAGTGATGCCCTAGATGAAGAAGGGGACAGGGCAGGACCCACGGTGAGTGATGCCCTAGATGAAGAAGGGACAGGAGCAGTATCCAAAGTAGAAAGAAACTTGTGGAGAGCGTGGCAGCAGAGAGTCCTCAGAAGAGAAGCCCCCTTCAAGCAAGTGTTTCGGCCCTTATCTCCTGACACTCTAGGGGGGTTGGGCCACACCCGTTCATGACTCCGGATGTCCCTCTGCTGCCCCTTTTTTTCCCCCATCTTGGGACGAGCCATGGCTGGGATTCGAACCCATGACCCTCTGGACATGCTCATTTTCTACTTAATGACTCGCGCTTTAACCACTGAGCCACAGGGACACCTGATATTTGTAGGAAATTAAGCCTTATGAAGTTCACTTTTGTTCCTCCTTGACCAGATCCAGCTTGAACAACCTCTCTGCCGCTTCTGCCATTGCTTTCAGGGCTCTGGTTTTTTTCCTTCCCTGCAACTGAGAGCTGTTTCATGAGCTGTATGCAGACGTTCCTACAAATCCCCTAGCTCAAATTTCTGCAGTGGGACTTTGACCTGATAGCCTTCTCTCCTCAGGCTGTTTGCCAGATCAGCATACTTTTCAGTCTTGTAGATTTGAGCTGCCTCCATTCTGTTCTCATATGGCACCGTGAGCTCGATCATGATCAGCTGCTTGGTTGACTTAGAGTGGACTACTATGTCTGGTCTCATGCCACTCTTGCTGATGATCTCTGGGTGACTCTTCCATTCTGGGAGGTCTGCAGTGCACTCCCAGTCATCTGCCCCATCCAGCAGACTCTGCCTGCATGTTTCGAGTGGCACTGTTGTTCTTGGCCATGATTTGCTGCCTCCTGCCGTGAAGAATGTTGCGGGTGCTTTTGGAGTCCTGATTCTCCCTTTTGTGGTGTTGGTACTAGCCCAGACTACTTGTACAATTTCTTTGAGCACTTGGTTGTGCCTCCATGTGTACCTTCCTTGAGCCAGGGCTACTTTACATGAGCTTAGAACATGCTCCACTGTTTGTTTTTTATGGCAGAGGGGGCATGCAGGATCGTCTGTTTTCCCCCACTTCACCAGGTTTGCATTTGAGGGCAGAAGGTCATATGCAGATCTGAGAATGAAGCTGATCCTGAGAGGGGCCATGTGCCAAATGTCATTCCAAGTTAGACTTCTTTGGAGTGCATTCTCCCACGTTGTCCATTGCCCTTGCTGGCTCTGCTGGACTGCTTTTTGGAGTCTTTTTTGGTCTTCTTCTTTTCTCATCTCCTGAATCATCATGTCTCTTTTGGCTTTTCCTTTGGCCTTTGACCACCATTCAGTTTTGGTCACCCCAGTCCTTGTCTGTTGGTCTGTGTGTGTCTTGTTATTTCTCTGATCTTGAGACTTTCTTTTGCAGAATCCATCGCCTCTTGAACTTTCCATTTTCTGCCTGTCTTCAGCTGGGGCTTGATTGCTTCTACCACCTTGTCTTCTGAGTCCTCCAGCATGCTTTGAAGTCTGATCTTCCCTGCTTTGTATTCCTCCAGGATGGATTTCAGTGGTAGTTTGAGCTTTGCTTGGCGACAGTACAGCGCGATGTCAGTCAGACAGGGTGGGACACCAAGCCATTTCCTTGTGAACTTGTTGATTTTGGCTTCCATTGCCTCCACTCTGCTGGTGCAGATGTCGTATATCATCAGAGGCCATAGGAGCTTTGTATCAGCATGAACTGCAGACACCAGACCTTGTATTTGCCAGGGAGCCCACACTGGTCAATGGTCTCCAAGCCTTCTTCCGCCATCTGCTTGGTTTCTTTTGCTCTTTGTGTGTCTTTCAGCGTATCATCATACCATCTTCCAAGGCTCTTGACTGGTTCTTCTGTGACTGTTGGAATGGCCTGGTTGGCAACACTGAAGACCACAGATTCGGCCACTTTTCCTTTCCTCAGTGAGAGACTCCGTGATTTCTTTGGCTTGAACTTCATTCTGGATGAGGCAACTATGTCGTCCAGCCTCTCCAGCACATGGCGTGTCTCGTCTTCTCTGATGAAATCACTGTAGTGTCATCCATGAAGGCCTTGAGAGGAGGCATCTTGTATCCATTGCCAAGGTCTGTTTGTCTCGCGTTGTTTGTTGCTGCTTTCAAGATGAGTTCCATTGCCAGCACGAACAGTATCGGGGAAATTGCACAGCCCATTGCAATGCCCACTTCCAAGTTGATCCAATCAGTTGTGTACTCCTTGGTAGAGAACCGCATTGAGAAGCCATTGAAGTACTTCTTAAGCATGTCGCGGATGTTCTTTGGCACATGGTACATCTCAAGAGCCAACTGTATCATCTCATGGGGCACAGATCCATATGCGTTTGCCGATCAAGCCACACTACGTCCAGGTCTCTCTTTTCTGTTTTTGCTTTTTGGATTGCGTCCCAGATCATTGTGGCGTGTTCTACACAGCCAGCCACGCCTGGGATGCCACCTTTCTGGACTGACACATCCAAGTACTTGTTTTCCATCAGGTACTTGGTCAGCCTTGCTGCCATGACAGAGAAGAAGATTTTCCCTTCGACGTTCAGTAGTGATATTGGCCTGAACTGGCTGATGTCACTTGAGTTTTGCTCTTTGGGGATGTACACACCACATCTGCCGTCATCCACTGGCCGCTGACTTCTTGGTTTCTCCAAGCCGATCAGCAGCAGCCTGTGGAGCCACTCCAGCACCTTGGGACATTTTTTGTAAAGCTGGTAAGGTATTCCGTTTGGCCCTGGTGATGATTGGCTCTGGCTTTGTCGACCACCTTCTTGATTTCCGCCAACGTTGGAGGCTTGCCATTGAACTGTTCCTCAGGGTTGGTTGGCCACACCAGATCTTGAATGTCGAGTGGTGCTTTGCTCTGTGAGTCAGAGTATGTTTTCCTCAGATGCTGCTCAAGAACTCCTTTGTCCACACTTAGGGTCCCAGATTTTGGCTGCTCAAACAGTGTTCTGGCAAACTGGAAGGGTCTCTGAAGAAGCGCTCTTGTGTCTTCTTCTTTTTGCTCTTCCTCTTCCTCGCAGATTCCGCTTTGCTGAGGGCGCTGTGTTTTTCTTTCAGGTCTTCCCACAGTTTTTCCAAGCCTTGTTTTTCAGCTGGCAGTGCGGTCTTCATTTGCTTCTTGAGGTTGTTCTTTTGGACTCTGATCTTGTCCATCTTTTCTTGGCGTCTGGATTTCTTTGGAGGTGTTTTCTCTTTGGTTAGTTTTACTCCATAAGGCGTCTCTACATGTGGCATACACAATGTCCCCATATGTGGCTAGTTTGTGTTCCAGGGTGTTTTCCCTATCAGTGCATCGAGTCTTTGGACGATTTTTGCATCCAGTTTCTCCCAATCTTCAGTTTCGTTTGCTCGTGGCAGGTTGAGTTTCAGGCGCCTGGCATCGAGGGCCTGTGCAAATTCCTCATCCGAACCAACAGCGTGAATGTCCTTGCACTGTGGTTTAAATCCTGGCCTTGGTCTTCCGACGTCTTATCTGCTGATGCAGTGCGCTGCTGCTCATTCAGATGAGTCTTCACACATCCCATCTTTGTTCTGTGGATCTTCATGCCACGGGTGGTAGCGAAACGCTTTCCACAGACATGATATTCCATTTGGTCCATGTCATAGTCCGTTTGGGATTTGCAGTCGTGATTGGTTGAGCACCGATGGATTCATCATTCTCTCCCCCTTTCGGTGAATCCTGGAGCAGAATGAAGGGAGAGAAAAAACACACTAAAACTTGTGTGAATGACATTGACTGAATGAGTCGAGAAATGACGGAATCTAGCGCCAGCGAGCAGCTCTTCAGTAGGCTCTACCCAGGTAGACAGCCCCGTTTGTGTAAGTGAGAGTGTGGATGGTAAACGTGCGTAGAACGTGGTCTCTGACCGAGGATAGGCGCTATATAAGTAAGTACTCTTAATGATGAATGATGATGATGATGATGATAATAGTAATGATACCAATCATGACGATAACAAAACATAATGATGATTAATGATGATGATGATGATACGGGTTAGCTTAGAGTGCTTAACCTAGGAAACAATGGAGTAGTTAGGTTTGAAGGACGGGCGAGAGAGAGAGAGAGAGAGAGAGAGAGAGAGAAAGAGAGAGAGAGAGAGAGCAGGGAAGTGACATAGATATGTAACTGCATACTAAATTGCATTCATACTTGCATCAGCAATATTGGTATTAGATAGTAGTGATGAGAGTGGGAAGTAGAGGTAGTAGTGGTTGTTGTTGTGATAGTGTATTGTTCACATGGTGTTAATGATGTAGGTAGAGATTAAACAACAATAGTAGTAATAGCAGTAGGAAGCATGCACCCACACCAACCCTCCACACACACGCACACACACACACATACACACATACACAACACACACACACGCATACACACACACACACACACACACACACACACACACACACACACAAAACACACACACACACACACACGCACACACACACACACACGCACACACACACACGCACACACACACACACTCGCACACACACACACACACACACACACACACACACACACACACACACACACACACACACACCTTTTTTCTAATCATTGATCTCCACGGTGTTTGAACAGGGACCTGTGGGAGCCGTCGGACCCGCTGGGCCACCAGGACCCCAAGGCCCTCGTGGCCCCACCGGAGAAAGAGGCAGCGACGGATCCCCAGGGAAAGACGTAAGTGCTGGCTGACTGGCTTTCTGTCACCTAAAACAGACAAACAAACCAACAAAAAACCGGTAAAGAGTTCCCATCCGCTTTCCCTCCCACTCCCCCTATGCATATCCATACCCCCATCCCCACTCCCCCACTTCCCCCTGCCCGCTACTCCCTCCCGCCCCCCTCTCCGCCCCAATCCCGCCTACCATTTGCTCTTTAACACGAATCAATGGTTGAGAAAGTTTTGACAATTCCGGGGCCTGTCGGCATGTCATGTAGGCTAGATCTTCAATTCTAGAACACGCACATAAATAACAAGAAATGAATACGAACAAGAAAGAAAAGAAAGAAGGCGAGCGTGTGAGGCTATTAAAAAAAAATAAAAGAAGAAAAAGAGAAATGAATGTGAAAAAAAGAAAAAGGAACAAAGGCGATGACGGGTGCCTGTACAAAGGCAGTGTCTTTCACGTTCAAAGAGAAGGAGCATTGGAGTGTCAAAACAAGCCGTAGTTTATCAGAGCAATAGAGTCATCTGGCTCTGTCTCTCACTATTAGCGGAGGCATTTGTGCAAATGTACTACTACTACTACTCTTGCCTTCGGTATTCAACGAATGTCCACCAGTGTCAGCTTGTTTTTGATGCCATTCATGATGTAATAACGTGCGCTTACACTCACTTCAAGTCCGCATCGGGTTTGTTTGGTTCAGGGTTTTGGTGACATGGTTTTGGGTTCTGTTGGTTACATGGTCTTGGGTTGTGTGGTTACATGGTCTTGGGTTGTGTGGTTACATGGTCTTGGGTTCTGTGGTTACATGGTCTTGTGCTACATGGTCTTGGGTTCTGTGGTTACATGGTCTTGGGTTCTGTAGGTTACATGGTCTTGGGTTCTGTAGGTTACATGGTCTTGGGTTCTGTAGGTTACATGGTCTTGGGTTCTGTGGTTACATGGTCTTGGGTTCTGTGGTTACATGGTCTTGTGTTACATGGTCTTGGGTTCTGTGGTTACATGGTCTTGGGTTCCGTAGGTTACATGGTCTTGGGTTCTGTAGATTACATGGTCTTGGGTTCTGTGGTTACATGGTCTTGGGTTCTGTAGGTTACATGGTCTTGGGTTCTGTAGATTACATGGTCTTGGGTTCTTTAGGTTTTATGGTCTTGTGTTACATGGTCTTGTGTTCTGTGGTTACATGGTCTTTGGGACTGTGGGTTACATGGTCTTGGGTTCTGTAGATTACATGGTCTTGGGTTCTGTGGTTACATGGTCTTGTGTTACATGGTCTTAGGTTCTGTGGTTACATGGTCTTTGGGACTGTGGGTTACATGGTCTTGGAGTCTGTAGGTTACATGGTCTTGGGTTCTGTAGATTACATGGTCTTGGGTTCTGTGGTTACATGGTCTTGTGTTACATGGTCTTGGGTTCTGTGGTTACATGGTCTTTGGGACTGTGGGTTACATGGTCTTGGGTTTTGTAGATTACATGGTTGTGAGCTCTGTGGTTACGTGGTCTTTGGGACTGTGGGTTACATGGTCTTGAGTTCTGTGCGTCACATGGTCTTTGGGACTGTGCGTTGCATGGTCTTGGGTTCTGTAGGTTACATGGTGTTGAGTTCTGTGCGTTACATGGTCTTTGGGACTGTGCGTTACATGGTTTTTGGGACTGTGGGTTACATGGTCTTGAGTTCTGTGAGTTACATGGTCTTTGAGACTGTGGGTTACATGGTCTTGTGTTACATGGTCTTTGGGACTGTGGATTACATGGTCTTGTGTTACATGGTCTTTGGGACTGTGGATTACATGGCCTTAGGATCTACATGTCTTAGGTTCCGTGGGTTGCATGGTCTTGGATAACTGGATTACATGGTGTTGGGTTACTGTGGGTTAAAATAGTCTTGGGTTCTGTGGCCACATTATTTTCAGTCTCAGAAGGTTACTCAGGGGCAAGCGTACGACCTCCCCCCTCCCCTCGCCCCCCGCTCCCCCCCCCCCCCCCCCGCCAATGAACGAATGGGTGGGTCATCTCCAATAACACGAGTGACAACCAGAAAGTGGATGAAACTTACCTGTGCATGGTTCCAGTCTTCCCATTTTGGACATGAGAGTCACGCTGTTCAACACGCCTAGGCAGATACCGTTTGGGGCAGCAGAATCTTACAAATGTAGGACTCGTACAAGCTTCCCACTTCCTCTGCCCTCCCCCCCCCCTCCCCCCACCATTCACCTCCACTCTTCTACCACTACTACCACCACCTCATCATCACCTTTCCTGTCCCGTAAAAATGATAATAATAATGATCACAATAATAAGAATGTAATATAATAGTATCATTTGCTGCTGCTGATAACGATAATAACAATAATATTAATAATAATAATAATAATAATAATAATAATAATAATGAATGATAATGATAATCATAATAAAGATGATGATAACAATAATAGTAATATTCATTTATCTATTAGCTGCTGCTAGTTTCTTTCTCGCTTTCAGGGTGCCAAAAGGTAATAGTAATAATAATGATAATGATGATGATGATGATGATAAATATAAAGATTCATTTGCTGCTGCTTTCTTCCCTGTCCATTTCAGGGTGCCAGAGGTACTACTACTACCACTACTACTGCTACTATTACTAGTAATAATGATAATAACAATAATAATAAATAATAAGAATGATTATGATAATAGTAATAATGATAAAGATTCATTTGCTGCTGCCATCTTCCCAATCGCATTTAGGGTTCCAGAGATAATAATGATAAGAATAAGAAGAATAAGAAGAAAAGGTTCATATTCTGCTGTTATTTTGTCTGTGGTTTCCAGGATGCCAGAGGTAATAACAACTATGATAATAATAATGATAAAGATAATAGTAATAACAATAATGCAAGATTCATTTTGTGCTGCCATTTTCTCTGTGGCTTTCAGGGTGCCAGAGGGAATGATGGGACCCCCGGTCAACCAGGTTCCCCAGGACCTGTGGGAGGCACTGGGTCTCCTGGTACTCCCGGTATGGCCGGTCCTAAGGTCAGTCTGTTTATTGATCGATTTATATATATATTGATCGTGCATACGATTAGCGTAGCGTAAGTTTTTTTTATTTGAAAAGTTCTTTTTATATATTTTTTAATTCATTTTTTTTTGAAGGAGGTTACAATTTTATCAAGAAATCGAGATAATTTTGAACAATAGCGACAACAACAAACCACACACACACACACACACACACACACACACACACACACACACACACACACACACACACACACACACAAAAGAACAAATATATCAATCAATGAAAACATACCAGACATCAAGAAAATGATAAAGAGACAAAAAGACAGACAGGTCTTTAAGACAGTCGGAGTCTTCATGAATGGACAATCAAAAATAAACTCTCAGGATATATCCCAATAAACAGTTAAAACAATCATGACCCTGCCGGCCAAAAATCATCAAAGTTCGCTGTCCTAGCTTCACTTTAAATGACATAATGTCCACTGTATTTTACCTGTCATTATAGTAGTAAGCTTACCTCCTACTTTTCAATGCACAAATCTCGGAGACTGATAAACCTAACTGAATTTGCACTCGCACGCGTGCGTGTGTGTGTGAGTGTGCGTTGTGTGTGTGTGTGTGTGTGTGTGTGTGTGTGTGTGTGTCTGCGCGCGCGTGTATATATATATTATATATATAATATATATATATATGTGTGTGTGGGGCGTGTGCGTGTGCTGCGCGCGCGTGTATATATATATATATATATATATATATATATATATATATATATATATATATGTGTGTGTGTGTTGTGTGGTGGTGTGTGCCTGCGCGCGGCGTGTATAATATATATATATACAACAAACTAATAAATTCCAAGGATAAGTACCGAGCACCTTTCCCAGCAACTTACAGAGCAGCTTGGTGTTGCAATGACTGCAAGAAATATTGAATTATAAACAAAGCTTGCTCTTATGTCTTAGATTGAAGAAATAGGGGGAGATACGCATTCATATCTGCAGTGGTAGATGATTCTGCCTAACTAACAGTATGTGCTTGAGGGGGTTTAAAAATAAAATATATGCTTCTCAAAATGAGCCTTCAGCAAGCTTATATTCTCCAAGGGGGCAGAGACATCCTCCAATAGGGAGGGAAACTCACTAACATATAACTCCTGGTCATATACCGATATTTCGAAACTTGGTTGTTTCTCCTCAGTGACCGCGGAAAGTGGTAATTTGACTCCTCTGCCTTTTCAGTTTTAAGAAGAATCCAGAAAAGGCTGGTGTGCAATACCGTAGTATGTTTGTTGAGTTTTCAAAAAACCAAGCAAAGGTGCCATCTAAGAAGCAAAAGAAAATCATGAAAGAGCAAAACGAGCTACATTTTCTTGTGAAAAGTAGAAAATATATTAAACTGAAAAGGCAGAGGAGTCAAATTACCACTTTCCGCGGTCATGAGGAGAAACAACCAAGTTTCGAAATATCGGTATATGACCAGGAGTTATATGTTAGTGAGTTTCCCTCCCTATTGGAGGATGTCTCTCCCCCTTGGAGAATATAAGCTTGCTGAAGGCTCATTTTTAGAAGCATATATTTTATTTTCCCCATTCACCCACTCAAGCAATACTGTTAGTTAGGCAGAATCATCTACCACTGCAGATATGAATGCGTATCTCCCCCTATTTCTTCAATCTAAGACATAAGAGCAAGCTTTGTTTATAATTCAATATTTCTGCAGTCATTGCAACACCAAGCTGCTCTGTAAGTTGCTGGAACGGTGCTAGGTACTTATCCTTGGAATTTATTAGTTTGTTGCATTTTAGTCCCCTTTCGGATTCATTCCAAGAACTGGCCCTCAGCACTTGTGTCTTTGAGGATATCTTTTTATATTTTCTACTTTTCACAAGAAAATGTAGCTTGTTTTGCTCTTTCATGATTTTCTTTTGCTTCTTAGATGGCACCTTTGCTTGGTTTTTTGAAAACTCAACAAACATACTACGGTATTGCACACCAGCCTTTTCTGGGATTGCATTCTTCTTAAAACTGAAAAGGCAGAGAGTCAAATTACCACTTTCCGCGGTCACTGAGGAGAAACAATCAAGTTTCGAAATATCGGTAATGACCAGGAGTTATATGTTAGTGAGTTTCCCTCCCTATTGGAGGATGTCTCTCCCCTTGGAGAATGTAAGCTTGCTGAAGGCTCATTTTGAGAAGCATATATTTTATTTTTCCCCATTCACCCACTCAAGCACATACTGTTAGATAGGCAGAATCATCTACCACTGCAGATATGAATGCGTATCTTCCCCTATTTCTTCAATCTAAGACATAAGAGCAAGCTTTGTTTTAATTCAAATAATTATATATATATATATATGTGTGTGTGTGTCCTTCTGTCTCAGTCCCCTTTCTTGATGTACTGTTGGTGTTCCTCGTGGGCAGGGTGAGCGAGGCACCTCGGGCCCCAAGGGTGGGGACGGACCCCAGGGCGCTAGAGGAGAGAACGGAATGCCCGGGGCGCAGGGGAGGTCGGTATGCCAGGACCCTCAGGAATGCCTGGTGCCTCCGGAGAGGACGGTCAGATTGTAAGTGTCACAATCCGTGCCCCTCCTTAGTCGACGTGTAAATGACGTCATGTACTCCAAACCTGATTACGCACACAAAAAAAAAAGACCAAAAAGAGAAGAAAAAAGGAAAAGACAGAAAAACAAAGCCAGTGCCTCTTATCCTAAGCAAATTTATCTTTTAGGAAAATCGAGAAAAGAGATATATAAACAGGTTCTTTTTTTTTAGGACCTGATTACAAAAAACAAAAAAGGAAAAGAAAGAAAAACAAACCCAGTGCCTCTTATCCTAAGCAAATTAATCTTCTAGGAAAATCGAGAAAGGAGGTGTATATAAACGGCTTTTTTTTTTTTTAAACCGCTTTGCAGTTTTTGAATATTCATTTATTCAGTAAAGAAAGAGTCTGTTGACGTCAGAAAATTGAGGAAAATCGAGAAAAGGGGCATATCAACGGTTTTTCGTTTTTGAAATGGCATTGTAGTTTTGACTATTCATTTGTTTAGTGTTTCACTTGTTTCTTAGTTTTGCGAAAGAAGTCGATTTGAAGAGAGTGCGAATGTTCGAACCAGCTACTTTGTACTTTCTAATCAATGTTTCCACTTTACCTTGCTAATCATGAACCAGTTCAGTGTGTGTCTTTGATTAATTCCTCCTCACACGAAAGGGAGCAATGGTAATAGCTTGGAAAGAACATACGAAGCATGCGTAGGGAGAGCGAGTTGAGAGTGAAAAATCAGCATGCTGTTTTGGGAGTGAAAAATCAGCATGCTGTTTTGGAAGTAAAAGATGAGCATGCTGTTTGGGGAGTGAAAGATCAGCATGCTGTTTGGGGAGGGAAAAATGAGCATGTTGTTTTGGGAGGAAAAGGAAAAAAATGAGCTCGCTGTTTTGGAGGGAAAAATCAGCATGCTTTTTTTAAAGTGAAAAATCAGCGTGCTGTTTGGGAGTGAAACATCAGCAGGCTGTTTTGGCGTGACAAATCAGTCTGCTGTTTTGGGAGGAAAAAAAATCAGCATGCCGTTTTGGGAGTGAAAAATAAAGAATGTTTTTTGGGGAGTGAAAAATCAGCTTGCTGTTTGGAAAGGAAAAAAAAAACAGGTACTGTTTTTAGGAGGAAAAAATCAGCATGCTGTTTTTGGGAGGGGAAAATCAGCATACTGTTTTGGGAGGGAAAAATCAGCATGCTGTTTAGGGATGGGGAAATCAGCATGCTGTTTTGGAAGGGAAAAAAATCGCCATGCTTTTTTTGGAGGGGGAAATGAGCATGCTGCTTTTGGAGGAAAAAATCAGCATGCTGTTTTCGGAGGGGAGAAGATCAGCATACTGTTTTGGGAGGGGGGAAATCAACTTGCTATCCTCATTTGCATTCACTCTGTTTTGGCCTTGACCTCTAGGGTGACCCTGGCCTTCCTGGTCCCCCTGGATTCGGTGGTCCAGTGGGTCAACCCGGTCCCCCCGGTCCTCCAGGACTGTCTGGTCCCAAGGGTGCTGCAGTAAGTGTTCTTCCTAGCCTGTCTGTCATATCTGTGTGGTCTGTCCAATTGTCTGCTTTAACTGTCTGACGGTGTATTCTCTGAACTTGGTGACTTTTGTTTTTCTCTGTTTTGGATACAGTGAGTGAAAGACATATGAATTGATATGTATGGTATTTGTATGCATGTAAGGCAAACCTGTGGCCTTGGGTGTTAATATTAACGATTGTCATAATGATAATAATGATAGTTATAATGATGATGATAATGACGAGGATGATAATGACAAAGATGATTACGATAGTAGTAATAATGAAAACACAAATGATAATGAATTATATAATATATAAAATTCAGATACAATAATTTTTCAAAATATCTTTGTGCATGTACCATTCTTATATAATAAGATGTTAGTAATACATTCACGTTTCGGCCAGATTTTGATTTTCACGTATGGGCATAAAACAACATTTTTGCCATCAATCTTCGTGCTAGTTTTGAGTAAGTAAGTGACATGAAAGAGAATACAATACAATATAATACGATACGATGCGATACGTTGGAATACCACACAGTGCACAGTGATACATTTTGGTTCTAACAGGATAACCACCATGTTTTCTAAATATCCAAACCCTAACTTGTAACATATTGATCCATAACATCAACGCGTCCCTGTGCCTTTTGCCCTTTGTCATCAGGGGCGACACGGAGCAATGGGCTTCAAAGGTCAGGCTGGAGAGAGGGGATCCAACGGACTACCTGGTGAGCCAGGTCGACCCGGCCGTTCCGGCTCTCCGGGACGACGAGTGAGTGATGCAAATCATGTGTAACCCCGTATTTCAGATACGAGTTGTTCGTTTTTGATTTGTTTGAGTAACGTGAATAATGCACACCTCCGTATTTCAAATACCAGATGTTTGTTTTTTGTTTTGTTTCAGTGACGCAAATCATGTGTACGCCCTGTATTTAAGATATTTTGTTTGTTTTTATTTTGTTTGAGTGATGCAAATGATGAGTACCCCGTACTTTAAATACGACTTTTTGTTTTTGTTTTGTTTGAGTTATGCAAATCATGTGTACCCCCGTATTTCAAATACAAGTTTTTTTGTTGTTTTTTGTGTGTGTGGAAATACTGTGTTTGGTATATCTTACTCCTTTCCTATATCCGGGTCACTCAGCACGCTGGGAGGTGTTGACGCGATGTAAATCAAGTGTTCTCTTTCCCCATGTCAATGTACTTCTTAAAAGACTCTTTTCTTTAAATACGTGAATGATGATAATGTGTGCTGTGGCATTACAAACAAATCATGTCTCATTGATAATTACACAGACAGGTGTTGGGGTTCGAACTGTACATAATGGACGCACTGCATTTTTCAGGGTAACCGAGGACCCGATGGACCCATTGGCAGCGTTGGGACCCAGGGAGAGAGGGTGAGTGCAGTGGATGTACATAGAGTTAAAAAAAAAACTATATTCAGGTGAAGCAAACACATCCTCGATAAATATTGTGGCGAAGAGAGAGAGAGAGAGAGAGAGAGAGAGAAGCTAGCTGCCTCATCGTATGGAGATAAGGGACACAACTCGCATTATATATAGCATAGTGGGGGTAGGCGACACAGCTCACGCGAAACTTCTACCTCCAGAACAACAACACATTCGGACAGGTCTCAAACATGGCGTTCACGCCTGGCACCAGTGGGATTTGAACTTTCACACACGCCCCGCCCCAAACTGTCAACTTGTATCACACCGGCTACACATGTTACTCGTGGAGGTACATGAAAGCGCACATCATGTTTCGCATTGCGCTTATTGTCATGAGATTCCATTGAAGGATGGATGTGCAGCAGTTTACCTGTTCTTCTTTTCCCCTAGAACTTGGGCAGTTAAAGTGCTTTTTTTGTCTTCTCATCTTTGTTTTTTTTAATTTTTGATATATATTTTTTAGCGTAAGAATGTAATGTAATTTCAGACGAAGAAGAGTGTCATCACATTATCAGGTGATTAACATAGGGGGACTGCAGTCACATCAACGTCAACCCAGGAGTGTCATTTCACATAAAACATGTATCAAGCAGGAGTGTCATTTCACATAAAACAGGCATCAAGCAGGAGTGTCATTTCACATAAAACATGTATCAAGCAAAAGCTTTACCTCAATTATTATCATACTTATTGCGTTAGAAAAGTTGGATTTAGTGTCAGCGTCATAAACAACTACTTCTACTACTCCAAAGAAATTAAAAAGGCAAAAGCAAACGGTAACAAACAGCGTCAAAAACAACAACAAAATGACCCTCATCTTTGGTTTCATTTGGTGAAATCTAAAGGGTAACAAACAGCTTCTAAAACAACGAAAAAATGACATTCATCTTTGGTTTTATTTGGTGAAATCTAAACGGTAACAAACAGCTTCTAAAACAACAACAAAAATGACATTCATCTTTGGTTTTATTGGGTGAAATCTGTGTCTGAATAAGCAAAATTTGCTAAGCAAAATAATCAGGTCATGTATTCATCACCTTTCGTCTGTATCATCAAAGCCAAAGAAGATTAATTCAAAAGTTAGCTGCACTATTTCTTTGCTTCTGTTTTTCTTTCAGTTATTACCACCAAGTTATTCAGTTTTTTTGTTTTTTGTTTATTACCACCAAGTAACTTAGCAGTTTAGACACAAATGTTTTTCCCGTGTGTGTGTGTGTGTGTGTGTGTGTTGATCTCAGCTCGCTGGTATTGGGATAAACAAAAACGAAAACAATAAGAAATAAAGGCAAAAAATAACGGTTTTAACGGTTATTTAACCGATGTACACTTTTGAAACTGGTATTTTAGTCCTCACTGGGCTAAAGCCTGTGTACATACCAAATTTCATCCAAATCGGACATTATGTCAAGAAAAACGGTTTTTAAACGGTCAGGCATCATCCGTGACGCATAATGAACATACCTGCTAAATTTCATAAAGGTCGGCCAAGTACTTCTAAGATATTCCATAAAGAAGAAAAACCGTTACAGGCCGTTACAGCCGTTAGTAATGGCTATAACGAGGTAAACTAAAACATCGGGCATCATCCGTGACCCATAATGAACGTACCTGCTCATTTTTACAAAGATCGACCAAGTACTTTCTGAGATATTCGGTAAAGAAGAAAAACCGTTACAGGCCGTTACAGCTGTTAGTAACGGCTATAGCGGTAAACTGAAACACTGGGCATCATCCGTGGCCCATAATGAACATACCTACACATTTTCAGAAAGATCGGCCCAGTAGTTTTGTCTGGAGCGAGTGGAACACATTTTGACCACGGACACACAGACAGACAGACAAACAGACGGACACACAGACAGCATTTCTTCGTTCCCATTCAAAGTACTTCCCTGTTCTATAAGAACTGGGAGTACAAAAAGAAGGAAAAGGAAAAGAAAAAGCCCACACTACTATAAAGAAATATAAGTTAGAAGAAAAAAATGCAGTTGATGTGTAGGTATTTTACTGTGTGTGTGTGTGTGTGGTGTATGATGCGTCCGTGTGTGTGCGTGTGTGTGTGCGTGTGTGTGTGTGTGTGTGTGTGTGCGCGCGTGCTATATGATGCATGTGTGTGTGTGGTGTGCGATGCATGTGTGTTTCTCTCTCTGTCTGTCTGATTGTCTGTGTCTCTATGGGTGTCGCTATGTGTGTGTCTGTGTCTCTATGGGTGTCGCTATGTGTGTGTCTGTGTCTCTGTGGGTGTCGCTATGTGTGTGTCTGTGTCTCTATGGGTGTCGCTATGTGTGTGTGTCTGTGTCTCAGGGGTTGCCAGGCAGCCGAGGAATGCCCGGATCGCCCGGTGGCCCTGGCAACAAGGGTCCCGACGGAGAGGTGGGCCCACCTGGTGCCCGCGGAGAACCTGGAGCATCCGTGAGTCCCTCCCGTCTTCCTCCTCCTCCTGCTCCTCCATCATCACCGTCATCGTCGTCACTGTTACCGTCGTTGTCCTTTTGTTGTTGTTGTCGTCATCATGTCCACTGTTGACGTCATCATCGTCGTCGTCATCATTGTCATCATCATCAGTATCATCGTCATCATCATCACCAACATCATCATCATTATCATCACCATCACCATCGTCATCATCATCATCATTATCATCATCAACATTATCATCATCTTCATCGACGCTAACGTCCTTGTTGTTGATGTCGGCGTTGGCATGACCATGGTTGATGTGATTGTTGATGTCTTTGTTGATGATCGACAGCTTGGCGTCGGCACGATGTGCAAGTGGTTGAATTTGGTTGTTGTTGTTGTTGTTGTTGCAAAACAGGTGTACTATGTTTTGCTGTGCATTAAAGGAGTGTTGGTTGTTCTGCTGTTCAGGGCGAGAGGCGAGACAGGTGTATCCATTTTGTTGTGCATTAAAGGATTGTTTTTTGTTCTGCTATTCAGGGCGAAACAGGTGTATCAAGTTTTCTTGTGCATTAAAGGAGTGTTGGTTTGTTCTATTGTTCAGGGCGAGACAGGTGTTGCAGTTTTGTTGTGTATTAAAGAATTGTTAGTTATTCTGTTGTTCAGGGCGAGAGAAACGTATCCATTTTGTTGTGCATTAAAGGATTGTTGGTTGTTCTCTTGTTCAGGGCGAGACAGGTGTATCCATTTTGCTGTGCATTTAAGAATTGTTGGTTGTTCTGTTGTTCAGGGCGAGACAGGTTTACCAGGTTTGTTTGTGCATTAATTAAAGGATTGTTTGTTGTGTTGTTCAGGGTGAGATTGGTCAACCTGGACCCCCTGGAGTACCCGGTGAAGCTGTGAGTATATACTAATGTAGGTTTTTCAACATGCATACAGATGTGCATACACACACAGACACAAACATACACACTAACGCATGCACACACAGGCGCGCGCGCACACACACACGCGCATACAAACAAACACGCATGCACACGTCACGCGTGCACACACACACACACACACACACACACACACACACACACACACTCACACACAAACTCGCACACACATGTATTCGCGGAGTGCGTGCGTTCGCTCGCTCGCTCACACACACACAAACTCACGCACACACACAAACTCTCTCACACACACACACACACACACACACACACACACACCACACACACACACACACAAACTCTCACACACACACACACACACACACAGACACACACACACACACACACACACACACACACACACACACACACACATTGACACACATTGACACAGCAGTGATGAAAGAAAAATCCACTTGCGTTACACACAGTGACTGCCTGTGGTTAATTTCATGCAATTTCTCTTTTACATGTAGGAAATTATTATTATTATATTATTTTTTTTTGTTATCATCGGTGCTTCTTTTTATCTTGTTTTGTTCATCATTTTATTTTAACCTGTTGGTTTGAACATACTGTCGTATATTATGTCAGTTTGTTGCTTTTTTTTTTCTAATTTCAAATAGCAATGGATGACTGTGGTGGCAAGATTTATGCTGTTGATAAACAATGTTTTTCACACCTGTCGGTCTTATCAATTCTCTTTATATTGACAGAACATTGCATGGTTTATAATCAAATACCGTGCAAAGATTAAACCCTGCATGTCGTCAGCTCTAGAGGTGACGTCTTTTGCAGTGAGGTCATTTCAGTTATTGTGACGTCATGGTGGTGTGTTTGTAGGGTTCCCAAGGCGCCCCAGGTGCCAATGGCAACAACGGTCTTCCCGAGAACCTGTGAGTGTATTTTGGCGTGACAGCCTGTCTGTCTCTCTCTCTGTCTGTCTCTCTCGTATTTCATATTCTCTTATTACTCTCTCCACTGCCACCATTCTTTCTCTGTCTGTCTGTCTTTCTCTCTCTCTATCTCTGTCTCTGTGTGTCTGGCTGACTGTGACTCTATCTGCCTCTGTTTCTCTCTATCCCTGTCTGTCTGCCTGTCTGTCTATCTGTCTTTCCCCCTCCGTGTCTGTCGCTCTGTCTCTGTTTGTCTGTATGTCTGTCTATCTCTTTTATTTTAGGGGGTTTGTTATGTTTTTTTTGGTTTGTTTTTGTTCATTTTCCCCATATGTTATTATACCTCACATTCATTATGTGCAACGTGAAGCCTAGTACTGAGGAACCCGCTGCACCAAAAATGTTCCTTCCATGTCATGCGCCCGTTAGCTCTCTTTCAGTCACTCTGTCCACCTTTCTCCCTTCCCCTCTTCCCGTCCCTGCCCCATCCCTCCACCCTCCGTGTCTATCTGTCTGTCTGTCTGTCTGTCTGTCCGTCTCTCTTCCTCGCCCTGTCTCTCTGCTTCTGTCTTTCTCTGTCTATAAGTCTCTGTCCGTCTCTCTCTCTCTGTCCCCCTTCTCTCCCTATCTTTGTCTGTCTGTCTCTCCCCCTCTCTCTTTATCTCTCTCTCTCTCTCTCACTCTCTCTTTCTCTCCCTCCTCTCCCTGTCTGTGTCTGTCTGTATGTCTCTTCCCCTCTCTGTCTTTATCTCTCTCTCTCACTCTCTGTTTTTCTCTCATTGATAATGACCATGCCTCGCCCATCCTCCCGTGAGTACCCAACAGCCTGGCGACGAAACACAGCTTTTTGTGTATATCATGTATAGCTAGTGTTCCACCAACCCTGCGCTGTTGTCCTGTGTATTAACGTTGGGGCAGCTTATACAACACTGACAGCCAGCACGCTGGACTGTGGCAGGGCCCCAGTGGTGCTGACGGCAGGGCTGGAGAGAGGGGCCCCTCGGGCCAACCCGGTCCACAGGGACCCCAAGGACCGACCGAGCCCCCGGAGAGAGGGTCAGTTCCCGGTGGTGTGGTGGTTTTTTGTGGGGTTTGGTTTTGGTGTGGTGTGTGTGTGTGTGTGTGTGTGTGTGTGTGTGTGTGTGTTTCTTTTGGTTTAGTTCACCTAGTTTCTGGTATACCACGTCTCTCTCTCTCTCCTCTCTCTCCTCTCCTCTCTCCTCTCTCTCTCTCTCTCTCTCTCTCTCTCTCTCTCTTATTCTCTATATCTGTCTGCCTGTCTGTCTGCCTCTCTCTCTCTCTCTCTCTCTCTCTCTCTCTCTCTCTCACACACCATTGTCCGTATCCTTATAGAGATCATGAAATAGATGTTCGAAGTTCTGACTTTCGTGAGGGAAAAAAAATGAGAGAGAGAGAGAGAGACAGAGAGAGAAAGACAGAGCGACCGACTGAGAGACAGAGACAGGGAGAGTGAGAGAGAGAGAGACAGAGAGAGAGAGAGAGACAGAGCGACCGACTGAGAGACAGAGACAGGGAGAGTGAGAGAGAGAGAGAGACAGAGCGACCGACTGAGAGACAGGGAGAGTGAGAGAAAGAGAGAGAGACAGAGCGACCGACTGAGAGACAGAGACAGGAGAGTGAGAGAGAGAGACAGAGACAGGGAGAGAGAGAGGAGAATGAAGACAGACAGGCGGTGACGAACTATCCTCGGTGTTGGGCTCTCAGGGATCCTCCGGCCCTGAAGGTGCCTCCGGCGCCCCAGGACCCCGCGGCGTTGCAGCGACGTTGGGCGACCCGGCAACGTTGGACCCGCCGGAGCCCCCGGACCCGAAGTGAGTAATAGTAAATAGCTAGAAAAAAAAAAGTTTTTTTCTTTGAGTGCGAAAAGATGTCGGCTGATCACAGTTTGTTTATAAAGCGAAACTCCAGCTGGTTTACACAGAGTATGTCAGATCTGAATGCTGAATGGAAACGGATGAGAAGCTTGAACTACATGAAAGTAGGTTTTTAACGGGACAAAAAAAACCGCCGGAGTTTGGTCTAAACAGGGCAAGGGAGCGGGATGGGGGTGGGGACGCTAAGGAGAGACGGAAGCCGGGTGGGGTGGGGGTGGGGTGGGGGTGGGGATGTTTGGAGAAATGACATTCATATACAGCATTTACTGCTCTTGCGATGTGTCCCTTTACTTCCATACTTCAATCTGCCGACATTCCTAGTTCTGTACGGCTGTGGAACTCACTGCCGGGTGCCATCAAGATTGCCACAAATGCAGTCTCATTTAAAAAACAAATTGATACGACAGTTTTGAGATCTGCATATTGACGATTTTCTATTTTAACTTCCCCAGATATTTTACTGTTACCTGGGCCTGAATTTGGCCATTGCTTTTAACTTCTTGAATATCGAGTGCGACCCCTTGTTGCCAAATTTGCTCCTGGGCCAACAGTCTGAGTCGCACTATTTTATGTCATTTTATTTACTTTTTAACATGCGCGCTGGTGACCTACTCGTTTTTGAGTGAACCAGTATTTTAGGAAGAAGAAGAAGAAGAAGACTGTCAACTCCATAAAAGCTTGCAGAAGTGCTCTATGCTTTCCCGTCGACATACTCTTTCCACGAAGGCGCACACATCTAGCCGCCACCAGGAACGAGCGAAACATGAAATAAACCTGTGATGTGTGTGTGTGTGTGTGTGTGTGTGTGTGTGTGTGTGTGTGTGTGTGTGTGTGTGCAGGGGAGCTAGGACTCAAGGACCTCAAGGACCTCCAGGAGCTACTGGATTCCAGGTGAGTCGGATGAAGCCCTCTCTGCAGTTGTTTGTTTTCAGGGTGGGGGTGGGGGGGGGGAGTATGCGTAAAGGGAGGTAATTGTTTTGTTGTTTAAAGCTGGAAGGAGTGGTTCTACGATCAAACAGATAGTAACACGATCAACATAAGATTTAAAGAAAATTAAGGGCTTTAGGGAATTAAACACACCAGAGCTACTTCACTTTTATGCCTGTGGTCCCGAAACTATCCCTTGCCCCCCCCCCCCCCCCCCCCCATCCCCACTGCCACATAAAGGTCTGAATGCATCTTTTCTTTAAAATGTACTTTCCAAGGCGAAAAAAAAGGCAAAACAGAATGATAAAAATTTTGCAATAGAAAATAATTATGAGCAAAAACAGATGGATGACAGGACATCCAAATAGGCATTTGTACCGTTGTGTGTGAGAAGAGAAAAAAAAGGTGAAGGCTGGGCAAAACTCCACGAAGGAGAAGTGTAGCAGATGAAAGTCCATGCCCCCTATCAGTAATATTATAAAGACCCCCCCCCCCCCCCTCTTTTTGTGTCCCAGGGACCTCCTGGACCTGCCGGACCCCAGGGAGAAGCAGGGCGGGATGGAGAGCCAGGACCCGCTGGTGAGGCCGGTCAGCCTGGACCTAATGGATACACGGTGAGTGAGAGTGCTCTCCCCTTGGTCATTCCGTATGATTTCCCTTTTCTTTTTAGGACTGCCGCGCCGTTTGAAAGCTTCTGTCGTGTCCATGTGTGTGTTGTGCGCGCGCGTGCGTGTGTGCGTGTGATTTTTTTCTTCTGGCTTTTTGATGAAATACTTGGGAGTTTTTGTGACCGTGTTCCTCTGTCTGTCTGTCTCTGTCTGTCTGTCTGTCTCTCAGAGATGACAAGTTCCCCCTGTCTGTCTTCATTTCAGTCCATCTCCATCCCATTCCTCACACACTATCGCATATGAACTTGTCCACTCCTGATTTTTTTTCTCTCCATAATTGTAACCGAAGGATGATGTATGAAAGCATTTGTGAGTTCTAAGGTCTGACTCTGTCTCTGTCTGTCTATCTGTCTCTTTCTCTCTTTATCTGTCTGTCTGTCTGTCTCTCTATTTGTCCCTCTTTGTATGTCCGTCTAAGTATCTCTCTCTTCTCGCTCTCTCTGTCTCTTCTCTCTCTCTTCATCTCTCTCTCTCTCTCTCTCTCCCCTCTGTGTCTCTGTCTCTGTCTGTCTGTCTCTCTCAGGCTGATCTTCCTTCCTTCCTCCCCGACTTCCCTCCATTCCCTCCTAAACCATTCTGTCTTTTCTATCCACGTTTTTCTTTCTTTCCAATACGTGCTGTTAACAAACAGGCCAGGCAGAACTGACCGACTGACTGACTGACTGACTGACTGACCTAGGGAAGGAATGATTGAGGATTGAAGTTGACTGACTGATTAATGTATGCGTCCTCTCCTCCTCCCCCCCCCCCCCCCCCCCCCCCCTGGGCAGGGAGAGCGTGGGTTCCCTGGAGCGCGGGGTGAGCCGGACCCAGTGGAGAAGCTGGCCTCCCTGGCTCAGAAGGTCCCTCCGGATCAGATGGACCTCGGGTACGTACGACACACAGAGATCCATGAGTTGGGAGACCTGAACAAGAGTGGTGCTTTATGTTGTGTCCATTGCGTCCCTGTCTGCATTGAGTTTGTGTGTATGCCTGTCTGTGTTCTCTTCTTGCTGCCCTATCTCTTTCTCACTCCCTCTCTCTCTTCTGCTTTCTCTCTCTTTCTCCCTCCCTCCCTCCCTCCCTCCCACCCTTTCTCTCTCTCTCTCTTCTCCCTCCCTGCCTCCCCCTCTTTCCTCCCTCCCTCTCTCTTTCTCTCTCTCTCTCTCTTTCTCTTTCTCTCTCTCTCTCTCCCCTCTCTCTCTCTCCCCCAACCCTTTTCTGTCTCACTCGCTTTGTATGCACGGATTTGTAAGCATTGTACGTGTTCATGTTTGTGTGTCTGTGACTATTGCCGCTGTCGTTGGGGGGTGGGGTGGGGACGGGGGGGGGTGGGGTGCATGATAATGATGATTATTATGATTGACTGTTGCCGCTGTCGTTGGGGAGTGGATGATACTGATGATTATTATGGTGACTATGGCCGCTGCCCTTTGGGGGGGGGGGGGGGGATGAAAAGGGATGATTATTATGGTGACAAATTTGCCGCTGCCCTTGGGGATGGGTGATAATAAAGATTTTTAAAGGTAAAAAATTGCCGCTGTCGCTGGCGGGGGGGGGGTGTTTAAAGGTTTAATATGTAAATATTGCCGCGGTCTTTGGGGGAGTGGGTGATATATGATTTTTTATGGTGACAAATTCCGCTGTCTTGGGGAGGGGGTGAAAAAGATGATTTTTAAATTATTAGGGACTTTTTCCCTGCTTTGGGGATGGGTGAAGTGATGTTTATTTGGTGACTATTCCCCGCTGTCTTTGGGGGGGGGGGGGGGGGGGGGGGGGGGGGGGGGGGGGGGGGGGGGGGGGGGGGGGGGGGGGGGGGGGGATAAATAAGATTATTTTTTGGTGACTATTGCCCCGGGTCGTTGGAGTTTGGGATTGAGTTGTTTGGGGGTGATAATGAAGAAATTTATGGTGCCAAAAGCCGCTGTCTTTGGGGGATTTCTGGGGTGATAATTAAAATTTAAAGGGTGACAAATTGCCGCATGTGTTGGGGGGGGGGGGGGTTGGGGGGGGGTTTTGGGGGGGGGGGGGGGGGGGGGGGGGGGGGGGGGGGGGGGGGGGGGGGGATGAAAATATGAAAAGATAATTTTTTAGGGGAAAAATGGTCCTCCCCTTGGGGGGGATTAAAAAAAGATTTTTAGGGGTGACTATTCCCCCGGGGGCCCGGGTGTGTGTGTTTTGGGGGGGGGGGGGGATGATAATGATAAATGTTAGGGGAAAATTTGTCCCCGGCGGGCCCCCCTTTGGGGCGGGATGATAATGAAGATTTTTAATGGGCCCCTTTTTTTGCGGGTTGCCCGGGGGGTGGTGTGATGATAGTGATGATTATTAGGGGAAAAAAAATTGCCGCGGTCGCTGGGGCCGGGGATGAAAATGATGTTTTTGGGGTTTAACAAATTGGCCGCTGTCTTGGGTTCGGGGAATGAAAATAAATTAATTTTTAAAGGTGACAAATTACTGTTCTTTGGACGGGGATGGTAAAGAAAAATTTTATTTTTTGACTATTTGTGCCGCTGTCAAAGGGGCGGGGGGGTTTAAATGATGATTTTAAGGGCCCGGGGCAGGATGATAAGATGAAAATTTAAAGGGACAATTGCCGAGCCCAGGGGCAGGGATGAAAATGTTTGATTATTAGGGTGTCTTGGGCAGGGAAAAATGATGAAAAAGGGTTTACTTTTGGGCCGCGGGTCGTTGGGCGGGAAAAAGAAAAATGATATTTTTAAGGTGTCTTTGGGGAAAAGGAAATGAAAATGATGATTATAATGGGGGTCTTGGGGCAGGATGAAAAAAACATTATAATGGGGTCTTTGGGCAGGGTGAAATAAAAAAATGGTGACGTTGCCCCCGGTCGGGGGCGGGGAGAAAAAAAGAATGTTCTGGTGACTGTTGCCGCTTTTCCTTTGGGGCCCAGGGATGATAATGATGATTTTTAATGGGACGTTGCTGCTGTCGTTGGGCAGGAAAGCCCCGGGAAAAAGGGGGCCCGGGAGTCCAGGGAGAAGCCCGGCCCCCCCTGGCCCTCTGTGAGACTGAAACTTTGTGTCCTCCCCTCATCGGGTCGGGAAAATTGTGAAACATTTAGCGCCCCCGAAAACCCGGGGGTTTGGGGGGTTACGGTGGAAAAGGGTTAAGACGTTCAAAACCTTTTTTTCCCAAATTTAAAAAAACCCCCTTTGGGTGGCATTGAAAAAAAAAAAGAAAAAAAAAAGGGGTTTTCCCAAAAAGCGAAGAGTGTGTGAAAACATTCCGAAATTTCTGTAAAAAAGGGGGGGGGTTTTTGGGGTTTGAAAACCCCCGGAAGCTACCACAATGTTTTTTTTGCCTTTTCCCAAGGGGAAAAGTGGGTTCCTTCAAATTTACAATTACCCGATCTACTTTGGCACGAGCTCAACTCTCTTCCCGGGTTTTTTTCTTTCGATGTTTAAATGGGGGGTGTTGGGACAAAACAAAAAAAAAAAAAAAAAAAACAGAAGCTGCGGGGAACCTGCCCTTCACGCGGGAATTTAGCAAAAGTTGTCGCTCTTTTGTCGAAAAAGGGCCTCCCCAAAGGGTTAAACCCCCCCAAAATTTTTAAACTAGGGCCTCAAAAATTTCTTCAGTTTTTTTAATTTTTCGGGTTCTTTTTTTTTTTTGTATGGGTTTCGTCTTTTTTTTCGTTCGTTTTTTTAAACCAAAAAAAAAGGGCTGGTACAAAATTGGACAAAATCGTGTGGAAAAAATCAGGTCGGGAACTAGCTAAAACCCTGAAAAGGGGAAATATAAGCAGCCCCCAATTTGTTTTCCTTTTGGGGGAAATAAAATTTAACGTTTTTCGTCTTGCATTTTTTCCCCTTTTTATTTTTTTTCCCATTTTTTCTTTTTCCTTTTTGGGATTTTTTTTCCAAACGAAGAACATGTAATAATACTTCCCTTGGTGACGGACGGGGGGGGGGGGGGGGGGGGGGGAAGGGGGGGTAAAAATTTATTTCACGCCTTTGAACAAACAAAAGGCCCGTTTTTATAAAATCAACCCAAAGGGTAACCAAAGGGCATTTCACTCAGTAAAACCCTTTAAAAACTTTTAAAAAACAATTTTTATTGCGGAAAGTGAAAATGTTTTTTCCTTTTTTCAAACCTTTGGCCAAAAATGTTTTGAAACCGGTTTCGTTAAGGAAAAAAAAACAGTTTTCCCTAAGGGGAACCCACAACAAAATATGAGGCAAGACTTAATTAAATAGTTGATTTTGAAAGAAAGAAAAAGTTTACTTTTAAATTTAACCCCGGGCGTTCCCCCCAAAAACCCATGGTACAAACTGACAAAACAAACCTGCCTTTTCGGGGACCCATAATACGTCACGTCCAAAAAAATTTTAATTTCAACATTTTTATCCTATGAAAAAGAGGCCTATGCCCGTAAAAACAAAAAATCAAGAATTTTTTCCCGGGAATTTTGGGGTGTTTGGGTTTTATGATAAAATTTACGATGGGCGGGATGGGGATCATTTTTGTTTTAAAGAAGGTGATGATGATTTTAAAGTTTTATTTTATGGTGTTAAGGGAAGGTGAGGGAAAAAATAAAAAATGGGTGGGGAAGATTGAAATGATGGCATGATGTTATGGGTATGAGGCGAATTTTAAAAAGATTTCAGTGCTGGGCTGCTTTATTTGGGGAGAGAAGATGAAATTTTGATCATTTTTCCAGGGCCCCCCCCGGTGAAAAGGGGACCCCCCTGGCCCAAAAGGAGAAAGAGGGAAAATCCCTAAAAAGAAACCCCCCCCAATTTCCCCCCCCCCCCCAGCCTTCCCCCCCCCCCCCCCCCCTTCCCCCCCCAAATTTCCCCACCTTTTTTAAACAGGACCCCGTTTTCCCCCCGCCCCTGTCAAACAAATTTGGGTTTTTTGGGTTTTTTTTTTTGTTGTTGTTGTTGGGGTTTTTTTTTTTGTTTGCATTTATATGGTAAAAATTTTTCTTTCCCTTTTGTTTATTTCACTGAACCCCAAACCCCCTGCCCCGTTCTTTTTGGCCCCAGTTCATTTTTGATCACCCCCCCCTTTTACCCTTCCAATTTAAAATCACGAACCTCTTTTTTAAAATGTGCGCTAGAAAGGAAACCCCCCCCCTTTTTTTTAAAGGCCCCCTTCCCCCTGTTTTCAAAACGTTTCCCTTCCCGCTCGTCTGTGTCCCCCCCCCTCCCCCCCCCCCCCCCCCCCCCCCCCCCCCCCCCCCCCCCCCCCCCCCTCCCCTCCCTCCCAGCCCCCCCCCCCCCCCCCCCCTTCTCCCCCCCCTTTTTTCCCCCCCACCCCCCCCCCGTCCCCCCATTTCCCCCCCCCCCCCCCCCCCCCCCTTTCCCCCCCCCCCCAAACCCCCCCCCCAACCCCCCCCCCCCCCCCCCCCCCCCCCCCCCCCCAAAACCAACCCAAAACCCCAACCCCCCCCGGTGAAACCAACCCTTCCCAAAAGGCACGAAACCCCACCCCCCCGGAGGAAAAATTTCCCCCCTTTTAAAAAAGGGCCGGCCCAGAAAGGGGAGGCCCAGGCGCCAAGGGTCCCAGAATGTGGGGGGGTTGTTTTTTTTTTTTTTTTTTCATTTTATTTTTAATTTTTTTGGTTGGGGGTGGGGTTAGGGTTTTGGGGTTTAAGGGGTGTTTGGGGGGGGTGTGGGGGGGGGGGTTGGGGGGGGGGGGTGGGGGGGGGGTTTGTAGGGGGGGGTGTGTGTGTTTGTGTGTGGGGGTGGGGGTGTTTTAGGGGGGGGGGTTATGTTGTGGATTTTTTTTTTATTTTTTTTTTTTTGGGTTTTGTGCAATTTTTGCGGGTTATTCGATTTCAAAAGCAGCGGGTGGGGAGAGAGAGATAGAGGAGAAGATGAGAGAGAGAGAAAAAAGAGAGAGGAGAGTGTGCAAGACGGGACTGAGTTTGAAAACCCCCCTTACACTGAATGCTTTAATCAAACCCTCCCAAAAACCCCTAATGTAAGTAAGTAAAACCGCTTCTAAAACGTTTAAAAAAAAAAGAAAAAAGAAAAAAAAAAAAAATCAAAACCAAGATAAAAAAAAACACCACACTTTCTTTCTGTCACTCACTTTTTTCTTTCCCGGGGGCCCCCGGCCCCCCAAACTGGGGCCCCCTTTACCCAAAGGGGGACTGGCCCAAACCGGAGTCAAAGGGGGGTACTCCTCGGTTTTTCTCTCTGTTTTTTCTTTTCGCTTACGCAGGCTATACTCCTGCGGGCACCCCCTTTTATAACAGGGAAGGATTAATCCCTCTAGCTACCCAAAAAAAGGGAGTGGAGTTTTGGGGTGTAAGGCCGTTTTTTTTTTTTTTTTTTTTTTTTATCCCCGCCAATTTAAAACAGCCATACTCCAACCCTTCGGGGGAAAGGGGCAAGCTATTTTAAAAGGTTTACCCATGCCAACGGCCCCCCAAATGGGGGCCCTTTTTTCCAAAAGTTGGTGAAAGGGATTTTTTAAAGTTTTGCAAGAAGTTATTTCGTGCGTTCAAAACGCGGAAACCCCCGGGTTTTTAGCCCTTTTTCGAAGGGCAGTAAAGGGAAAGGGGTCGGGAAACCCTTGTTTACTCCGAGGGGAAAAATTTCCCCCTTTTAAAACCCAAAACGGGGGCGGCGGGGGGGAAAATTTGAACCCCAAAACCCCAAGATTAAAAGGGGGGGGGGCCCCCCGGGGCTCTAACCCAAGGCTATTCCCGGGCCCCCAAAATACTCCTGTGAAGGGCAAAAAACGTGAAACAAAGGGGACAGACTGAAATGAAAAATCGTTAAAAAACAAAAAAAGTAAAAATGGAGAGAATACCGGTTTAAATTAAAAACCCAAAAGGCCGTTGTAAACGGAGTAAACTACAGAGAGACATACTCGTTAGACTTAGCCGAGAAATCGTTGAAAACGAAGTTAACTAAAGAGATATGCAGGTGAGACTTAACGGAAAAATCGTTGTGTACGAAGAAGCAAGCTAAAGAGACATACAGGTGACATTTAATTGAAAATCGTTGTAAACGAAAAAATGAACTAAAGAGACATACAGGTTCGACTTAACCGAAAATCTGTGTAAACGAAGAAGTAAACGAAACCTAGACATACAGGTTAGACTTAACCGAAAAAATCTTGTAAACGAAAAAATAAACTAAAGAGACATACATGTTAGATACATGTTAGACTTAACCGAAAAATCAGTTCAAAACAATGAGGAATACTAAAAGAGAGATACAGGTTCGACTAACGGAAAATCGCTGTAAACGAAGAAGTAAACTAAAAAGACATACGGGTTAGACTTAACCGAAAAATCGTTGTAAACGAAGAAATACACTAAACAGAGACATACAGGTTCGACTTGACCGAAACATCGTTGTAAACGAAGTAAACTAAAAGGACGAAACGGGTTATTGTTGAGCGAAGAAACTAACGAGGACGATGGTGTAGAAGAAGAAGAAGAGAAAGAAAAAAGGAAGAGAAGAAGAAGCCAAGAGAGAAATGGACAGTGGTTGCCACAGAAGAGGCAGAATAAAGCAATACAGTTCTGTGGTGTCACGGAGATAGTTGCTCTGGCATTTTTGGTCGGGCGGAGCGCAAGCAACATTGCACGAAAAAGATGATAAACAAGTAAGGTGGTACTCTTGCTCCCATGGTGGAATAACCACTCGCCCGTAATTCCAAACGAATGCTTTTTTTTTTTTTTCCACACCGAATCGCCTTATGCCTAGCAAAAAATGAACACACACACACACAAGCACACGCACACTTATACCACACGCACACGCGCGCGCACAAATAACCAACACTCTCTCTCACACATTCACAACATACGCACTCAAAACAGACACACTCACACACACAGTCCCCCTTTTTTCATTCAGCACGGTCTTGTTTGTTGCATTGATTGTTAATGCATGCATGTGTGTGTGTGGTGTGTGTGCGTGTGCAGGGTGAAGCTGGGAACCTGGAAACCCAGGAGCTACTGGTCGCCCAGGAAACCTTCAGTAAGTACACCCACAACTCCCCACATCTTTTGTCTGTCTGTCTGTTGTCCTGTTGGATCTCTTTAAGCTTATTTGATGTTGCTGTGCATCCCGTTCTTTCTTTTTTCCGAGTCAGTATTTAGTCATAATTTATCTGGTTCGTAGATCCCATGTGTGTGATTGGGGTTTGTGCGGGTGTGTGGTGTGTGGGTGTGCAAGCGTGTTTGTTTAAAGTATTTATTATAAACAATAAACAATGGGGGTATGTTTGCTCCCAAAGGGAAACCTAACACAGAGAACTTTTGTTCAAGGACTGGCAAAAAGCCTTTTAAACTGAAAAAGTCAGACAAATACATAACGAACAATCT
>CM031620.1:14581929-14589429 GCA_018398815.1 Conus ventricosus | reverse complement strand
GAGGCCTACATGAACAAATCATTCATATATTGTACATTTACCCCTTTATGAGTGGCTGAGGCCTACATGAACAAATCATTCATATATGTACATTTACCCCTTTATGAGTGGCTGAGGCCTACATGAACAAATCATTCATATATTGTACATTTACCCCTTTATGAGTGGCTGAGGCCTACATGAACAAATCATTCATATATTGTACATTTACCCCTTTATGAGTGGCTGAGGCCTACATGAACAAATCATTCATATATGTACATTTACCCCTTTATGAGTGGCTGAGGCCTACATGAACAAATCATTCATATATTGTACATTTACCCCTTTATGAGTGGCTGAGGCCTACATGAACAAATCATTCATATATTGTACATTTACCCCTTTATGAGTGGCTGAGGCCTACATGAACAAATCATTCATATATTGTACATTTACCCCTTTATGAGTGGCTGAGGCCTACATGAACAAATCATTCATATATTGTACATTTACCCCTTTATGAGTGGCTGAGGCCTACATGAACAAATCATTCATATATTGTACATTTACCCCTTTATGAGTGGCTGAGGCCTACATGAACAAATCATTCATATATTGTACATTTACCCCTTTATGAGTGGCTGAGGCCTACATGAACAAATCATTCATATATTGTACATTTACCCCTTTATGAGTGGCTGAGGCCTACATGAACAAATCATTCATATATTGTACATTTACCCCTTTATGAGTGGCTGAGGCCTACATGAAAAAATCATTCATATATTGTACATTTACCCCTTTATGAGTGGCTGAGGCCTACATGAACAAATCATTCATATATTGTACATTTACCCCTTTATGAGTGGCTGAGGCCTACATGAACAAATCATTCATATATTGTACATTTACCCCTTTATGAGTGGCTGAGGCCTGCATGAACAAATCATTCATATATTGTACATTTACCCCTTTATGATGGCTGAGGCCTACATGAACAAATCATTCATATATTGTACATTTACCCCTTTATGAGTGGCTGAGGCCTACATGAACAAATCATTCATATATTGTACATTTACCCTTTATGAGTGGCTGAGGCCTACATGAACAAATCATTCATATATTGTACATTACCCCTTTATGAGTGGCTGAGGCCTACATGAACAAATCATTCATATATTGTACATTTACCCCTTTATGAGTGGCTGAGGCCTACATGAACAAATCATTCATATATTGTACATTTACCCCTTTATGAGTGGCTGAGGCCTACATGAACAAATCATTCATATATTTTACATTTACCCCTTTATGAGTGGCTGAGGCCTACATGAACAAATCATTCATATATTGTACATTTACCCCTTTATGAGTGGCTGAGGCCTACATGAACAAATCATTCATATATTGTACATTTACCCCTTTATGAGTGGCTGAGGCCTACATGAACAAATCATTCATATATTGTACATTTACCCCTTTATGAGTGGCTGAGGCCTACATGAACAAATCATTCATATATTGTACATTTACCCCTTTATGAGTGGCTGAGGCCTACATGAACAAATCATTCATATATGTACATTTACCCCTTTATGAGTGGCTGAGGCCTACATGAACAAATCATTCATAATTGTACATTTACCCCTTTATGAGTGGCTGAGGCCTACATGAACAAATCATTCATATATTGTACATTTACCCCTTTATGAGTGGGTGGCCTGCATGAACAAATCTTCATATAGTACACCTTATAGTGGCTGAGGCCTACATGAACAAATCATTCATATATTGTACATTACCCCTTTATGAGTGGCTGAGGCCTACATGAACAAATCATTCATATATTGTACATTTACCCCTTTATGATGGCTGAGGCCTACATGAACAAATCATTCATATATTGTACATTTACCCCTTTATGAGTGGCTGAGGCCTACATGAACAAATCATTCATATATTGTACATTTACCCCTTATGAGTGGCTGAGGCCTACATGAACAAATCATTCATATATTGTACATTTACCCCTTTATGAGTGGCTGAGGCCTACATGAACAAATCATTCATATATTGTACATTTACCCCTTTATGAGTGGCTGAGGCCTACATGAACAAATCATTCATATATTGTACATTTACCCCTTTATGAGTGGCTGAGGCCTACATGAACAAATCATTCATATATTGTACATTTACCCCTTTATGAGTGGCTGAGGCCTACATGAACAAATCATTCATATATTGTACATTTACCCCTTTATGAGTGGCTGAGGCCTACATGAACAAATCATTCATATATTGTACATTTACCCCTTTATGAGTGGCTGAGGCCTACATGAACAAATCATTCATATATTGTACATTACCCCTTTATGAGTGGCTGAGGCCTACATGAACAAATCATTCATATATTGTACATTTACCCCTTTATGAGGGCTGAGGCCTACATGAACAAATCATTCATATATTGTACATTTACCCCTTTATGAGTGGCTGAGGCCTACATGAACAATCATTCATATATTGTACATTTACCCCTTTATGAGTGGCTGAGGCCTACATGAACAAATCATTCATATATTGTACATTTACCCCTTTAGAGTGGCTGAGGCCTACATGAACAAATCATCATATATTGTACATTTACCCTTTATGAGTGGCTGAGGCCTACATGAACAAATCATTCATATATTGTACATTTACCCCTTTATGAGTGGCTGAGGCCTACATGAACAAATCATTCATATATTGTACATTTACCCCTTTATGAGTGGCTGAGGCCTACATGAACAAATCATTCATATATTGTACATTACCCCTTTATGAGTGGCTGAGGCCTACATGAACAAATCATTCAATATTGTACATTTACCCCTTTATGAGTGGCTGAGGCTACATGAACAAATCATTCATATATTGTACATTTACCCCTTTATGAGTGGCTGAGGCCTACATGAACAAATCATTCATATATTGTACATTTACCCCTTTATGAGTGGCTGAGGCCTACATGAACAAATCATTCATATTGTACATTTACCCCTTTATGAGTGGCTGAGGCCTACATGAACAAATCATTCATATATTGTACATTTACCCCTTTATGAGTGGCTGAGGCCTACATGAACAAATCATTCATATATTGTACATTTACCCCTTTATGAGTGGCTGAGGCCTACATGAACAAATCATTCATATATGTACATTTACCCCTTTATGAGTGCTGAGGCCTACATGAACAAATCATTCATATATTGTACATTACCCCTTTATGAGTGGCTGAGGCCTACATGAACAAATCATTCATATATTGTACATTTACCCCTTTATGAGTGGCTGAGGCCTACATGAACAAATCATTCATATATTGTACATTTACCCCTTTATGAGTGGCTGAGGCCTACATGAACAAATCATTCATATATTGTACATTTACCCCTTTATGAGTGGCTGAGGCCTACATGAACAAATCATTCATATATTGTACATTTACCCCTTTATGAGTGGCTGAGGCCTACATGAACAAATCATTCATATATTGTACATTTACCCCTTTATGAGTGGCTGAGGCCTACATGAACAAATCATTCATATATTGTACATTTACCCCTTTATGAGTGGCTGAGGCCTACATGAACAAATCATTCATATATTGTACATTTACCCCTTTATGAGTGGCTGAGGCCTACATGAACAAATCATTCATATATTGTACATTTACCCCTTTATGAGTGGCTGAGGCCTACATGAAACAAATCATTCATATATTGTACATTTACCCCTTTATGAGTGGCTGAGGCCTACATGAACAAATCATTCATATATTGTACATTTACCCCTTTATGAGTGGCTGAGGCCTACATGAACAAATCATTCATATATTGTACATTTACCCCTTTATGAGTGGCTGAGGCCTACATGAACAAATCATTCATATATTGTACATTTACCCCTTTATGAGTGGCTGAGGCCTACATGAACAAATCATTCATATATTGTACATTTACCCCTTTATGAGTGGCTGAGGCCTACATGAACAAATCATTCATATATTGTACATTTACCCCTTTATGAGTGGCTGAGGCCTACATGAACAAATCATTCATATATTGTACATTTACCCCTTTATGAGTGGCTGAGGCCTACATGAACAAATCATTCATATATTGTACATTTACCCCTTTATGAGTGGCTGAGGCCTACATGAACAAATCATTCATATATTGTACATTTACCCCTTTATGAGTGGCTGAGGCCTACATGAACAAAATCATTCATATATTGTACATTTACCCCTTTATGAGTGGCTGAGGCCTACATGAACAAATCATTCATATATTGTACATTGTACCCCTTTATGAGTGGCTGAGGCCTACATGAACAAATCATTCATATATTGTACATTTACCCCTTTATGAGTGGCTGAGGCCTACATGAACAAATCATTCATATATTGTACATTTACCCCTTTATGAGTGGCTGAGGCCTACATGAACAAATCATTCATATATTGTACATTTACCCCTTTATGAGTGGCTGAGGCCTACATGAACAAATCATTCATATATTGTACATTTACCCTTTATGAGTGGCTGAGGCCTACATGAACAAATCATTCATATATTGTACATTTACCCCTTTATGAGTGGCTGAGGCCTACATGAACAAATCATTCATATATTGTACATTTACCCCTTTATGAGTGGCTGAGGCCTACATGAACAAATCATTCATATATTGTACATTTACCCCTTTATGAGTGGCTGAGGCCTACATGAACAAATCATTCATATATTGTACATTTACCCCTTTATGAGTGGCTGAGGCCTACATGAACAAATCATTCATATATTGTACATTTACCCCTTTATGAGTGGCTGAGGCCTACATGAACAAATCATTCATATATTGTACATTTACCCCTTTATGAGTGGCTGAGGCCTACATGAACAAATCATTCATATATTGTACATTTACCCCTTTATGAGTGGCTGAGGCCTACATGAACAAATCATTCATATATTGTACATTTACCCCTTTATGAGTGGCTGAGGCCTACATGAACAAATCATTCATATATTGTACATTTACCCCTTTATGAGTGGCTGAGGCCTACATGAACAAATCATTCATATATTGTACATTTACCCCTTTATGAGTGGCTGAGGCCTACATGAACAAATCATTCATATATTGTACATTTACCCCTTTATGAGTGGCTGAGGCCTACATGAACAAATCATTCATATATTGTACATTTACCCCTTTTATGAGTGGCTGAGGCCTACATGAACAAATCATTCATATATTGTACATTTACCCCTTTATGAGTGGCTGAGGCCTACATGAACAAATCATTCATATATTGTACATTTACCCCTTTATGAGTGGCTGAGGCCTACATGAACAAATCATTCATATATTGTACATTTACCCCTTTTATGAGTGGCTGAGGCCTACATGAACAAATCATTCATATATTGTACATTTACCCCTTTATGAGTGGCTGAGGCCTACATGAACAAATCATTCATATATTGTACATTTACCCCTTTATGAGTGGCTGAGGCCTACATGAACAAATCATTCATATATTGTACATTTACCCCTTTATGAGTGGCTGAGGCCTACATGAACAAATCATTCATATATTGTACATTTACCCCTTTATGAGTGGCTGAGGCCTACATGAACAAATCATTCATATATTGAAACATTTACCCCTTTATGAGTGGCTGAGGCCTACATGAACAAATCATTCATATATTGTACATTTACCCCTTTATGAGTGGCTGAGGCCTACATGAACAAATCATTCATATATTGTACATTTACCCCTTTATGAGTGGCTGAGGCCTACATGAACAATCATTCATATATTGTACATTTACCCCTTTATGAGTGGCTGAGGCCTACATGAACAAATCATTCATATATTGTACATTTACCCTTTATGAGTGGCTGAGGCCTACATGAACAAATCATTCATATATTGTACATTTACCCCTTTATGAGTGGTGAGGCCTACATGAACAAATCATTCATATATTGTACATTTACCCCTTTATGAGTGGCTGAGGCCTACATGAACAAATCATTCATATATTGTACATTTACCCCTTTATGAGTGGCTGAGGCCTACATGAACAAATCATTCATATATTGTACATTTACCCCTTTATGAGTGGCTGAGGCCTACATGAACAAATCATTCATATATTGTACATTTACCCCTTTATGAGTGGCTGAGGCCTACATGAACAAATCATTCATATATTGTACATTTACCCCTTTATGAGTGGCTGAGGCCTACATGAACAAATCATTCATATATTGTACATTTACCCCTTTATAAAGTGGCTGAGGCCTACATGAACAAATCATTCATATATTGTACATTTACCCCTTTATGAGTGGCTGAGGCCTACATGAACAAATCATTCATATATTGTACATTTACCCCTTTATGAGTGGCTGAGGCCTACATGAACAAATCATTCATATATTGTACATTTACCCCTTTATGAGTGGCTGAGGCCTACATGAACAAATCATTCATATATTGTACATTTACCCCTTTATGAGTGGCTGAGGCCTACATGAACACAATCATTGAACATATATTGTACATTTACCCCTTTATGAGTGGCTGAGGCCTACATGAACAAATCATTCATATATTGTACATTTACCCCTTTATGAGTGGCTGAGGCCTACATGAACAAATCATTCATATATTGTACATTTACCCCTTTATGAGTGGCTGAGGCCTACATGAACAAATCATTCATATATTGTACATTTACCCCTTTATGAGTGGCTGAGGCCTACATGAACAAATCATTCATATATTGTACATTTACCCCTTTATGAGTGGCTGAGGCCTACATGAACAAATCATTCATATATTGTACATTTACCCCTTTATGAGTGGCTGAGGCCTACATGAACAAATCATTCATATATTGTACATTTACCCCTTTATGAGTGGCTGAGGCCTACATGAACAAATCATTCATATATTGTACATTTACCCCTTTATGAGTGGCTGAGGCCTACATGAACAAATCATTCATATATTGTACATTTACCCCTTTATGAGTGGCTGAGGCCTACATGAACAAATCATTCATATATTGTACATTTACCCCTTATGAGTGGCTGAGGCCTACATGAACAAATCATTCATATATTGTACATTTACCCCTTTATGAGTGGCTGAGGCCTACATGAACAAATCATTCATATATTGTACATTTACCCCTTTATGAGTGGCTGAGGCCTACATGAACAAATCATTCATATATTGTACATTTACCCCTTTATGAGTGGCTGAGGCCTACATGAACAAATCATTCATATATTGTACATTTACCCCTTTATGAGTGGCTGAGGCCTACATGAACAAATCATTCATATATTGTACATTTACCCCTTTATGAGTGGCTGAGGCCTACATGAACAAATCATTCATATATTGTACATTTACCCCTTTATGATGGCTGAGGCCTA
>CM031620.1:14536929-14576929 GCA_018398815.1 Conus ventricosus | reverse complement strand
TGAGTAACAGAAAGAGGGGGGGGGGGGGGGAAGGCTGAAGAGAACGGACGGTGAGTAACAGAGGGGGGGTGGGTGGTGGGGTTAGAGCTGAAGAGAACGGACGGTGAGTAACAGAGGGGGTGGGGGCGTTAAGGCTGAAGAGAACGGACGGTGAGTAACAGAGGGGGGGTGGGTGGTGGTGTTAGAGCTGAAGAGAACGGACGGTGAGTAACAGAAGGGGTGTGTGTGTTAAGGCTGAAGAGAACGGACGGTGAGTAACAGAGAACAGGGGGGGGGGGGGGGGGGGGGGGGCATTAAGGCTGAAGAGAACGGACGGTGAGTAACAGAAAGAGGGGGGGGGGGGGGGGCCGTTAAGGCTGAAGAGAACGGACGGTGAGTAACAGGGGGGGGGGGGGGGGGGGGGGGGGGTTAAGGCTGAAGAGAACGGACGGTGAGTAACAGAAGGGGGGTGGGGGTGTTAAGGCTGAAGAGAACGGACGGTGAGTAACAGAGGGGGCGGGGGGGGGGGGGGGTGTTAAGGCTGAAGAGAATGGACGGTGAATAACAGAGGGGTGGGGGGGGGGTTAAGGCTGAAGAGAACGGACGGTGAGTAACAGAGGGGGGGGGGGGGGGTGTTAAGGCTGAAGAGAACGGACGGTGAGTAACAGAGGGGGGGGGGGGGGGGGGTGTTAAGGCTGAAGAGAACGGACGGTGAGTAACAGAGGGGGGGGGGGGGGGTGTTAAGGCTGAAGGGAACGGACGGTGAGTAACAGAGGGGGGGGGGGGGGGAGGAGGTGTTAAGGCTGAAGAGAACGGACGGTGGTAACAGAGGGGGGGGGGGGGGGGAGGGGTGGTGGTAAGGCTGAAGAGAACGGACGGTGAGTAACAGACGAGGGGGGGTGGGGAGGGGGTACAGAAGGGAGAGGATCCATCATGAGGAAGATGGCTTTTAAGGAAGGAGATTACAGATGCACGTTATAGTTTATTCAGACGAAGGTTCAAGGATCGGAGCGAATCCCTGCCAGTTAAAATGTGTGGCCTATTCTAGAAAGTGTTCGAAAGATGACGTAGCCCAGCCACACAAAAGGCGTGGTGTATCGTAGAAACGATTTCCGAAAACCCGCCAGGGAGCTGTTTAGTGCCTCTGGAAAGTTCTGGCAGTATCAGAAAGGGTCTGGAACCGTTACGTATTTCTGTCGCCTGTACATGTCATATTGGAAAATAAAATGTCATGTGTGAACAAGTCTCTAAAGAAGCTAGAGGCAAAACTCACCAACCAAGAATGTAAGGCTGACTGGATCGTTCGTAACAATGTGTAATAGTAGTACTTTCATTTTTACGTCTTTTCACAAAATTGTGTGATATTAGACGAGAGAGAGAGAGAGAGAGAGAGAGAGAGAGTGTGTGTGTGTAAGAGTATGTGTGTGAAGCATAGGTGTGTGGAAGTGCATGCAAAATATGGAATAATTACTACTTATAACATTACAGTAAATATCTAACAGGACTACATATTAAACAAAAGGTAACTTTGAAAGCAAAATCAATATCAGAAAAAAACATAAGTCACAGTCATGCCTAATAAACATGGTAAGTATGCCTTAAGAGTCACACAATCAAATAAAACGTGGGCTCTCGACACGTTTGCCTTACCACATATGCATTTTGTTCCTGCACTATATTTCGTTCTGAATGCGTCGAATTTCAGTCAATAAAATACTGAAACAAAGTTTCTGTACCGATGCATATCACGAACCTGCAGGTGTTCAATGCCTTCAACCTGATCACAGCTGAGAACATGGCTATTTCGAGCATTAACCCGTAAATAAGGGATGTTCTGGTTGTTTCTAAAAAAAAGTCCCAAGCCACTTGTTTTAAAATTTGATGACACTCTTGTAAAGTCAAGGGGACAGAAAGTGACTGTGCACTCGTGTGTGTGTGTGTGTGTGTGTGTGTGCTTTCAGGGAGAGAGAGGGCCTGATGGATCACGTGGCCCTGCCGGATCCAGAGGCCCTGCTGTAAGTGGTTCAAATCAAATTAGTCTCTGACTTTCTGTTGATGTGTCCGTATCTTTGTGTCTCTGGCCTCTCTCTCTCTCTCTCTCTCTCTCTCTCTCTCTCTCTCTCTCTCTCTCTCTGTGACCCTGTCTCTGTCTATCTCTCTGTTGTCTATCTTCTGTCTCTTTCTCTCTTCTCATTCTATTTTTGTCATTCTCTGTCTGCCTGTCTCTTTCTTCTCTCTTCTCTCTCTATTTCTTCTTCTTCTTCTTCTCCTTCTCTCTCTCTCTCTCTCTCTCTCTCTCTCTCTCTCTCTCTCTCTCTCTCTCTTTTCTCTCTCTCCCTCCTTCTCACTCTGCCTCTTTGTATTTTTGTTCTCCTCCCTCGCTGCCTCTCCTGCATCTCTCTCCCCTTCACACGCTCCTCAAAACTGTTTCAGCCCTGATATGGCCCTTTGCGGTCGGCTGGGCTATAAGCAACATTACCTTACCTCAGTACTGTTTTTCACACTTTGCAATTCTCTCATTTAAAGAAAAAAAACAAGATGCAAAGCATATAAACGTACTCCCAGTTTATCCTACTCCCAGTTTATCCTGAATACACGTGAGATATTCCATAAAGAGGAAAAACCGTCTTGGGCTGGTGTAACCGTTAGTAATGGCTATTCTGGTAAACATCGGCTATCGTCTGTGACCTAAAATGAGCATACTTACAAATTTTCAGAAAGATCGGCCAAAAACTTTCTGAGATTTTCCGTAAAGAAGAAAACCATTATGGGCCGTTAGTAACGGCTATAACGGTAAACTTAAACATCGGGCATCATCCGTGACCCACAATGAACATACCTACAAATTTTCAGAAATATCGGCCACGTACTTTCTGAGATATTCCATAAAGAGAAAAACCGTTACAGGCCGTTACAGCCGTTAGTAACGGCTATAACGGTAAACTAAAACATCGGGCATCATCCGTAACCCATAATGAAGATACCTGCTAATTTTCACAAAGATCGGCCAAGTACTTTCTGAGATATTCCATAAAGAAGAAAAGCGTTACGGGCCGTTACAGCCGTTAGTAACGGCTATAACGGTAAACTAAAACATCAGGCATCATCCGTAACCCATAGTGAACATACCTGCTAATGTTCACAAAGATCGGCCAAGTACTTTCTGAGATATTCCATAAAGAAAAAAAAAAAACGTTTCAGGCCTTTACAGCCGTTAGTAATGGCTATAACGGTAAACTAAAACATCAGGCATCATTCTTGATCCATAATGAACATACCTGCTAATTTTCACAAAGATCGTCAGTAACGCCCATAATGAACATACCTACAAATTTTCAGAAATATTGGCCAAGTGCGTTAGTAACGGCTATAACGGAGCAAACTAAAAAATCGGGCATCATTTGTGACCCATAATGAACATACCTGCTAATTTTCACAAAGATCAGCCAAGTACTTTCTGAGATATTCCATAAAGAAGAGAAAGCGTTACAGGCCGTTGCAGCCGTTAGTAACGGCTATAACGGTAAACTAAAACATCGGGCATTATTCGTGATCCATAATAAACATACCTACAAATTTTCTGAAACATCGGCCTAGTACTTTTTGAAATATTCTCTAAAGAAGAAAACCCGTTACAGGCTGTTACAGCCGTTAGTAACGGCTATAACGGGGTAAACTAAAACATCGGGCATCATCCGAGACCCATAATGAACATACCTGCTAATTTTCACAAAGATCGGCCAAGTACTTTCGAAGATATTCCATAAAGAAGAAAAACCGTTACAGGCCGTTACAGCCGTTAGTAACGGCTGTTAGTAACGGCTGTAACGGTAAACTAAAATGTCGGGCATCATCCTTGACCCATAATAAACATACCTACACATTTTCAGAAAGATCGACCCAGTAGTTTTGTCTGGAGCGAGTGCAACACATTTTGACCACGGACACACACACAACACACACCACACACACCACACACACACACACACACACACACACACACACACACACACACACACACACAGCATTTCTTCGTTCCCATTCTAAAGTACTCCCTGTTCTTTAAGAACTGGGAGTACAAAAAGAAAGTTGTTCATCTGTCTCGTGCACTTATTTCATTTTTACCCTGTCGTTTATTACATCAACCATCCATTCTGATCTTCCATTTCCAGTTCTCTCTTCACATGTCCTACTCTGTGTCTTTTGTCTCTTTCTGTCTTTTTCCCTCTCTGACTTTGTTTTGGCTCTGTCTTTTTCCCCTCTCTGACTTTGTTTTGGCTCTGTCTTTTTCCCCTCTCTGACTTTGTTTTGGCTCTGTCTTTTTCCCCTCGCTGACTTTGTTTTTGGCTCTGTATTTTTCCCCTCGCTGACTTTGTTGGCTCTGTCTTTTCTTCGAAACTCTTCTCCTTCCTCCTCTTACATCTCTCTTCAGATAGATAGATAGACATCAGGCTCACAGATTATATACATGTGTGAATAAAGAAGGAAATGTTTGCACTAATTTAAGTTGGGGGGGGGGGGGAGCACAAAGCCAAAAAGAAAAAACAAGAAAATTACAGAATTAAGGGAAGCAGGGAAAACGAGAGGGGGGTGGGGGTGGGGGGGTGGAGAACTCTTTCTGGGGTTCCTCGGACTCTGATTCTCAAAGCAGACAGGTTGACAAACAGAAAGATATATATCTATATATATCTATATCTATATATATATCTCTCTATATATATATATCTATATATATATATCTATATATATATATATATATATATATATATATATATATATATAGGGAGAGAGAGAGAGAGAGAGAGAGGGAGAGAGAGAGAGAGAGACTTGATGCCTAAGGAGGAATTCATTGGATACAAAATTAAGAGAGAAAAAAGACGGAAACAAAACAAAACAGAACAACATCTAAAACCCGAAGAACTGGCAGAATAAAAGCAGAATAGGCTAAGCGGGAACAATGAAAGGAAAGACTCTGCACATGCACATGAGCATGTTTGCACGCACACGCACGCACGCATGCATGCACGCATCCACCCGCCCAATTACACACACACACACACACACACACACAACGCACAAAAGCGGACGTAACCAAAGCTGATGACGTGCGTCACACGATGATGTATGTACGTCACCAGGGCCCAGAGGGCGCTATGGGCGAGAGCGGTGAAGTGGGAGCCAATGGAGACATGGGAGACAAGGGAAATCCCGGTTACCGCGGTTTGCCAGGGCTGATGGGACCTGAGGTCAGTGACCTTTGAGATGTGGTGAGAATTATGTCCCCTGTCTGTGACAGGAAGTTTTGGATTCCATCCAGATGGTATATTGGAAAGCTGTTTACAGTGTGTTACGTTTTTTGTTTACATGGTGTTTTCACATAAAGGGTTTAGAGCTGTATGTAAGGTGTTTTTGTCCGGTTTCACTTTCTATATGTATTTTTGGTTGTTAACACTTTGTCTTCAAACACTTAACTGAAACACTTAACTGTCTATAAGACGGTTAATATTTTGATTGAAGTGATGACGTCTGTGAAAGTCGGAGAACAGTGATGGTAAGTGTTGCGTTGGATAAACAGTGGTAGCAGTCCAAGCAGATGTGTGATATTTCACATATGACTCATGCTTCAAGCACATTGATTTGGTGCGCAGCATATATGATGCTAATTGCAGTTGTTGTTGTTAGCTGTTTTAACTACTGGTGCAGTTATTAAAGATTTTGGAGTCACAGCCTGTAACCTGCATTAAAAAGTAGTGGCAGTGGTAATGGTAATAAGCTTGTAGTGTTATCAGCAATAGTGGTAGAATCTGGCTCGTTATTGCTGCTGTTATTGTAGTGTGTTTCATCAGCGGAGGATTTTTGTGGTGACGTTTTGTAACATTTACACATACGCATCAGTGAAGGATTTTGTAAAATTTTGTAAATACGTCAACGTGTTTACATGTTAGAGACTGGCTGTATAATACTTTTGAAGGAGGGAATCTTCTCTGTTTTTTTTTTTTCATAGAAGTACATGGAAATGTCTGCTTTACATAAGAAGTTTGTTTCAATAATTAAGTCATAAAGGAGAGAGAAAAATGACCAAAAAAGGCAATTCTACTGAAAATTGTTCCAGCTTGTTTGTCTTTTTTGTTTGTTGTTGTTGTTGTTGTTGTTGTTAACGTAATGTGATGGCGTGTGTGTCCCTTTTTCTGTCACGTCATCATACTTTGCGTCATTTTTTCTGTGACGTGATGTTGAGTGACATTTTCAGGGTCCTCCTGGAGAAGGGGGCGCATGGGACCTCGTGGACCTCCAGGAGGAAGGGTGAGTCGGCGAGAAATAAATCGGTGAAAAAATCAATAAAGAGACAGTATGTACATACATACATACATACATCTCTCTCTCTCTCCTCTCTGTCTCCTCTCTCTCTCTCTCTCTCTCTCTCTGTAGATATATATATATATATATATATATATATATATATATATATATAATATTATATATATATATACATACATATATAACACACACACATGAAATGGATTGTTTCTCATGCTGTCAACCACCAGACTAGCATGTTCTTTCTATTCTGTGTGATTATTTGTATGTCATCCACATCCAATATGGCTCTTTATTTGGACTATGTTGTGCAGTATCAAAGGATTAAAAAAAAAGTTATTGGTTATCGACAGTACCTAATAGCGCCTGTCCTGGGGTAATGCACCAAGCTTCAAGCGCTTTACAGTCCACTCTGTGGTTTACATACACACTGGCACCACCAGCCCTGGGTGGAACCAACTGAAGAACTGCTTGCTGGAGATGATCATTCATTTCCACCTGTAATTGAGACAAATGTTACTTACATCACTTTTTTTTTCATTCAGTATCTCGATTTCTTTTTTTCTCATGGAGGATGTGCGCTACATGTACACATGCCATCTGCACAAATGGCTTTCTCTTCCGAAAGTTGGTGATGGGATTGTACGAGCTGGGCAAGATGATACCGTATGCGTTCACACAGATCATTTGTTTACTTACAATCTCATTCGGTGGACTTTCGAGAAACTCGGTGGGGAAAAAAATCAAAACAAATCTCCCTGTACTCAAAAGACATAGTGGAGATTCGAACCCATGACTCCGGGATCACGAGGATCATGAGTCTGGCACTCTACCCATTGAGCTGTTCCGGACTCCAAGGTGGACTGGTCTGGACGTTTTTGCCATAGTGTTGACAGGATGGAAATTGAAACTGGTTCCAGAACTGATGCGTGTCGTGAGGCAACCGTCGTGTCCACCAGTGCAGTGAACTTGACAGAAGATAGTTTGTGAACAAAATGGAATCAAACAGGCGAATAGACAAAGGAATGAAGATAATTCATAGCTGCCAGCCCTCCTGAATTTTTTTGGAATTTCCCTGATTCAGAAATTATTCTCGAAATCCTAAAATTATTGAATAATTCAGAATTTCCCCCAATTCTACTTTTAAAAAGTAGGGTTTTGCGGTTTTTACTGAAACAGGGATGATAAAGTATTACAGAACAAAGCCTTCATGGTGTTACGTGGATGTTGGCAGTTGTCTGTATGGAAAGTACGTGCAGTGTTATTTTCAAGCTTGATTTGTCTGCTGAAACGCCAAGGGGTAGAAATGCTTCCAGTCAGAAGCGGAACTGTCCCCTCTTCAACCCACCACCCCACTCCCCACTCCCTTCATCCCCTGGTTCCTGAAGTTTGACCCCAGAAAGTTGGAAGCAGTGCTAATTGTATGCTATTTTTAATTGGTTAATTGTTGGCTGCTGTGCTAATTACATGTCATTGTTATTTATTAAAGGCTGACTGCTATGCTGATTGTATATATTGTTATTGGTTAACGGTTGGCAGCTACGCTAATTTTATGTTATTTTTATTGGTTAAAGGTTGGCAGCTATGCTATTTGTATATCCTTGTTATTGGTTAAAGGTTGGCAGCTATGCTATTTGTATATCCTTGTATTGGTTAGGTTGGCAGCTATGCTAATTGTATATCCTTGTTATTGGTTAAAGGTTGGCAGCTATGCTAATTGTATATCCTTGTTATTGGTTAGGTTGGCAGCTATGCTAATTGTATATCCTTGTTATTGGTTACAGGTTGGCAGCTATGCTAATTGTATATCCGTGTTATTGGTTACAGGTTGGCAGCTATGCTACTTGTATGTTATTTTTTGTTTGTTAAAGGTTGGCAGCTATGCTAATTAAACATTATTTTCATTGGTTAAAAGGTTGCAGCTATGCTAATTTCTTTTTTCTTTTTCATTGGTTACATTCACATAAACCTTGAATTTTTGCCTTTAAACTGTCAGTTTTGCCCATGACTTGTTGCCCCCCCCCCCCCCCCCCCCCCCCCCCCCCCCCCCCCTATTTTGTGAGGCAATGATGCTATGTTCTGTTGCCAGTCAGGTGACGTTTTTTTTTAAAAATTGTTGTTGCTTTTTTTCCTCAAGAAAGTGAGCAATCAGAGTTATGTGTCCTGACAGGGCCAAGATGGCCCCCGTGGTCAGATCGGACCCGACGGTGAACCTGGACGTGAGGGACCACGCGGGCCTACCGTAAGTTGACGTTGTCGTGAGGTCTAGTTGCACAGTGAGACGACTGCAGGCGGAAATCTAAACAAATCTTGAATAAATGTTGGCGCAACCGCCAAGAGAAAAGCGACAAACTCTTTGTTTGTATCTTGCGTGAAGAAGACCTAAGAGGTCGAAGCGCGTCGTGTTTTGTCTTGTGACTCGTTTGTCCACGTTTCTCTTGGCGTTCGCTAACATGTATTTAAGATTTGTTGTCGTGAGAGTCGTTTTCTGGGTTGTGTTTTGTCCGATTTTGCCTTTTTTTCTTTTTTTGCTTCATGGAAGTGTGTCTTCAGTCTTACTTGGAGTGATAATTATTATTAAGACGCTGGGCGAGGGAAGAGGGTGGGGGGAGGAAGAGAGTGAAGAGAGGAGGAGGGGCTGGGGGCTCGGGAATTGTAGTGCTTATTCAGGATATGGATAGAGATGTGTGTGTTTGCGTGCGCGCGCGCGCACGCGTGTGTGTGTGTGTGCGCGCGCGTGTGGTTAGTCTGTGGTGCTGACCAAATTTTTTTATGGCATTTCAGGGACCAGCCGGACCATCTGGAGAGAGTGGCCGCAGGGTAAGTGTCTGTCTGTCTGTCTGTCTCCCTCTCTCTGTCTCGTCTGTCTGTCTGTCTATCTGTCCCTCTCACTCTCTGTTGTATTTTTGCTCTTGCTCTATCTGTTTGTCTCTGTCTGTCTGTCTGTCTGCCTGTCTCTCTCTGTGTTTTTATCCATCTGTCTATATGTACATATATAATTGTGCATTGTGGTGCATGTAGGTGTGTATGTCTTTATTTTCCATCAAAGCATGACGTGTAAGAACAAATTGGCTCAGAGCTGTTTCCTGGAAGAATATTATGTATGGGAGTGTTCCGGATCGTACGTTTTGCGCCTGTCTCTCTCCCTCTCTATTTCTGTCTTGTTCTTTGTCTGTGTGTGTTTTGTGTGTGTGTGTGGGCGCGCGTGCGTGGTGTGTGTGTGTGTGTATGCGTGCGTGTGTGTGTGTGTGTGTGTGTGTGTGTGTGTGTGTGTGTGTGTGTGTCCCTCTCCCTGTCTTGTTCTCTGTCTTTCTCTGTCTCTATCTCTGTCTCTCTCTCTCTTATGTCTGTGTGTGTGTGCACGCGGGCCCGTGCGAGTGTGTGTACGTGCGTGCGTGCATGCATGCATGAGTGCGCGTGTGTGCGTGCGTGCATGTGACCCACTTTTTAAAAACGGTTTGCTTGAAAAAAACATTTTCCAGCAAGGGACATAATTTTCCAGCAAAGGGAGAGAAAGCCACATGTACTTTTCCAAGAGAGTGGCTTGTCTCCCATCGTGATAGCTAGCTATATAGTATTGGAGCATTTCTATTGCCGTGTATTAAAGAAAAAAGGCGATCGCTTCGGTAGTTTGAGTAAGAGAAAAACATGTTGTCACTGGAAAATCCTTGTTTCTGTTTCAGGTCGCCCTGGTGAGATGGGTCTGGCTGGAGGTCGTGTAAGTACAAACTTCTTTTTCACCACATGTTGTTCATGCTACAACACAACTAAAATACTAAATACAGTGCATTTGTAAGTGTCATCGTTTGGACTTGTCGTTTTTTCCTTGCCGTCACATTGGCGTTCTTCTTTAGGATTTGATCCAACCATCTTCTCTGATCTTCTCTATAGTTTTATCTAATCCGTTGGTAAATCTGACCTGTTTTTGTTGGTTTGTTTTAAAAGCTAACTTTGACCCACCAATCTCCTCTGCCCTACAACATTCTTGTGACATTTATTTTTTGTACATTTCTATCCTCTGCTTCGCCTTTGCAATTTTTTGTAAACTTCTAAGTCATTTTGACACATCGATTCTTCCTGTTCCTTGTGATTGGTTTGGATTTTTTTTTGGCCAGTACAAACTTTGTGCTTTCTTCATTTTTTGTTTTTAGCGTTGGTTGATAAGATTTTTAAAAATGTTGCTTCCTTGTTTTGGGGGACATCATAACATCTTGTGCAATTGCGTTTAAGCCATTTTTGTATAGAATACTCAAATGTTGTGGGGACCATAGCCGACAGGTACGCACAAGTGTGTAGGGAGCTCAACTACTAGGATACGCATATAGGAGTATCCCAGGGATAGTACTGTTTAGCTAAGAAAAGCAAGTTCCTTACTCGCATACATGCTAGCTGACCACATTTAAAGAACCAGCGATGATTCAACAACATTTTAATCTAAAGCTGCTCCCCAGTCGAGACCGGAAATTAAATTTTTTCCGATGTTTTGTTGTTGTTTGGTTTAAAAAAAAAAAAAAAAAAAGAAACAGAACAGTGGTGATTTTCGATGTCAGATGTAAAATTTTGTCCAGCGGTGACGGCTGACGGTTTAGTTTTCTATCTGTTATGCTTTTTTCCCTTAGTAACACTGCAGTGTGTTTCAGTTTTTTGTCGATGACGGTTTATTTTCTGTCTGTTGGGCTTTCCCCCTAGTAACACTGCTGTGTGGGTTCAGTGTTCTGTCACAGACGGTTTATTTTCTGTCGGTTGGGCTTTTTCCACGAGTAACGCTGCTATGTGTTTCAAGTTGTCTGTCGCTGACAGTTTATTTACTCTCTGTTGAGCTTACTTTCCACTACGACTGCAAAAGGTTTCAGTCTTCTTTTGCTGACGCTTTATTTTCTCTCTGTTGCACCCCCCCCCCCCCTCCTCCCCGCCCATAAAAACAGCAATGGTTTCGGTTTTCTTTTCTCTCTCTCTCTCTCTCTCTCTCTCTCTCTCTCTCTCTCTTGGGCTTTTCTCCCAAATAATACTTTAATGTGTTTTAGTGTTCTGTCACTGATGGTTTACTTTCTGTCTGTTGGGCTTTCCTTCCCCCTCAATAACACTGCAGCGTGTTTCAAGTCGTCTGTCGCTGACGGTTTCAATGTTCTCCCTATGTAGGGCGCTACCCGGCCAGTCCATATATACTGACGTGTCAGTGTTCTCCGTGTTAGGGCGCACCCGCCAGACCATATATACTGACGGTTTCCATGTTTCTCCGTGTGTAGGGCGCACCCGGCCAGTCCATGTATGCCGGGGCCATGAGCAGCTGGTACTCAGAGGCGGATCCAATGGCTACAGCAGCTACAATGGCGGCTACAATGGATACAATGGATACCAGGTACGTGTGTGATTGGAGGAGGAAAAGAAAAGGGAAAGGGGGGGGGGGGAGAGATAGGGAGGGGAGCTAGAGAGGAGAGGGAGGGAGAGAGAGGGAGAGAGAGAGTTAGGGAGAGAGAAAGAAAGAAAAAGAGAGTTAGGGAGAGAGAGAGAGCTAGGGGGAGAGATAAAGTTAGGGAGAGAGAGGGGAGTAGAGAGAAAGAAAGAAAGAAAGAGAGACTTAGGAAGAGAGAGAGAGAGAGGGAGCAGGTCTTAGCAGGAAAGAAATTGAGGGGTAGGCAAGGTGGGGGGGGGGGGGGAGGCTCAGAGGAGAGGGAGACGGTGGAGAGAGATGGGCAGAAGAGGTGGTGGTGGTATTGGTGGGGGGGGGGGGGGGGGCATGAGAGAGGAAGAGAGAAGAAAAGTGAAAGAGAGGGAGAAGATAGGCGAAGAGCGAGCTGGGAAAGGGGGCAGAAAAAGATAGAGCAGGTGCATTTGTCTAATGATCATAGATGCATGCATTTATGTGTGTGTGACGGTGTGTGTGGTGTGTGTTGTGTGTGTGTGTGTGTGTGTGTGTGTGTGTTCTCGCCGTGTTTAATTTTCTCTGTAGTTGTCAAGACATATCGCTTTAATACTTTTGAGATCAACCTGTCGCCATTGCCGTGCATAATTCAAGAACATTTGCTCTTCCTTTTCAGGGTGACGCGCCAGAAGAGGTTAGTAGTCCCTCTTTGATTTTGTTCATCCAATTCAGTTTCATGTAATGGCTTAGTACATTATTCATAGAACAGAGCAAACGAGAGCGAAGAGAAAGCAGTTCAATGCAACGAGCGAAATAGTTGCATTCAGGCTCAATACATTCAACTGTTTGCTGTCTACTGCATTCTTGTTTATTTCGTATTTCTCAGAAATAAATATTAGTTGTATAGACCCCTTGAGACATTACGCAGTTTGTCCAACCTTTATTTCACACAATAATTGGTTCCGACTGAGGCGGGTCTCTGTTTATAGGCAGGATTGAGGTTCGCAGAATTTTGTTTTTAAACGGCTTCCATACTACACTGTGTTAGAAACTGAGTCACAAAATTACGTGTAGGAAATGAGCCCTTTGTGGAAAGTAACTAAGCTTTCTATTTAAAAAAAAGTATTTCTCACATGATCTCCTCTACCATAAAAGGCGAATAAATTAATTCTCTTAATGTTGTTGTTTTTTTTGTTTTGTTTTTTAGTAAAGGAGCATATGAAATGATGAATGTTTTATGTGTACTGTGAAATTTTAACCGTAAAGAGGTGATGGTTGTAGAATTGTTGTAATGTTGTTGTTTTTTTCCGTAAAGGAGCATTTGAAATGATGAATGTTTCATTTGTTCTGTGAAACTTTACCGTAAAGAGCGATGGTTGTAGAATTGTTGTAATGTTGTTGTTTTTTTCCGTAAAGGAGCATTTGAAATGATGAATGTTTCATTTGTTCTGTGAAACTTTAACCGTAAAGAGGCGATGGTTGTATAATTGTTGTAATGTTTTTTTTTTTCGTAAAGGAGATACGAAATGACGAATCATTTGTACTGTGAAACTTACTGTAAAGAGGTGGCGATGGTTGTGATTCATTACGGTTGATGAAAAAATGTTGAGTTGCTGTACTTTCCCACACACAAATTATGAATCTCAATTTTTTTTTTTGTCTGTTGACTTGAATCGTGAGTTTCAACGATACCTGACTTAACAAGGTCTGTTTGTCTGTTTAGCTCTTTCTTTACTCTGCTCGAGTTTCTATCTATTCTTATTCCTGTTATTGTTTGTACCCCCCCTCCCCCAGCCCCCACTGATGAGTCATTTGAATGTCCCATCCCCTAACTTCAGCAGAAGATGGTGTATTAACGGAAAGAAACTTTCTGCAGTATTTGTTGAGGTTCTGTGCGTCCGTGATTCGTCTTTTCTTAAATGGTATGTGTGAACCTGGTTCTAACCTTCTACCCATCCACCCAAGAGAACATAACTCTCATCATCGCGCTGCATATCAGTGGAAACAGACGGTTCCCTCTCATTGAAGTCATATTTTTTTTCGTTTTTCTTTTCTTTGTTTGTTTGTTTTTGTTTTTATTTCTTTCTTCTTGTCCGTTTCACTTGCAAGTCTTACCTGAAGAAGACCAAGAGGTGGAAGCACATTGTTCCCATGTGTGTGTGTGTGTGTGTGTGTGTGTGTGAGTGTGTGTGTTTGTGAGTGTGTGTGTGTGTATTTGTGTGTGTGAGTATGTGTGTGTGTGTGTGCGCGCGCGCCAGCCATTCATTTAGCATTGTTAGTGACTTCTCTCTCATTCTCTGACCTAACCCTGTGCAGGCCAAGCAGACCATGCAGGCCTTGGACCGTGTCGGGGATGAGATCAAGAAGCTGAGGACCCCCCACGGGCAAGAGGGACGCTCCGGTACCACGTGCAGAGACATCGCCATGGCCAACCCCACCTACAAGAACGGTATGAGTTGCTCCGTGTGTGTGTGTGTGTGTGTGTGTTGGTGTGAGGTGTGTGTGTGTGTGTGTGTGTGTGGTGTGTGAGTGTGTGTGTGTGTGAGAGAGAGAGAGAAATAGAGAGAGAGATTAAGAGAGACACAGAGAGAGAGAGAGAGAGAGAGAGAGGTTGTGTATTCGGTTTCATGCGGTTGATGATGATGAGGGCGAATTGGTTGCGATGCGCAGGCTACTACTGGATCGACCCCAACGGGGACAGCACCAGTGACGCCATCAGGGTGTTCTGCAAGATGAAGAAGGAGAGAACCATGACCTGCCTGCAGTCTGCTACCCATGTGGTATGAGATAAAGGGTCTGCTACCCACGTGGTATGAGATAAAGGGTCTGCTACCCACGTGGTATGAGATAAAGGGGCTGCTATCACGTGTATGAGATAAAGAGTCTGCTACCCACGTGGTATGAGATAAATGATCTGCTATTCACGTGGTATGAGATAAAGGGTCTGCTACTCACGTGGTATGAGATAAAGGGTCTGCTATTCACGTGTATGAGATAAAGAGTCTGCTACCCACGTGGTATGAGATAAATGATCTGCTATTCACGTGGTATGAAATAAAGGGTCTGTTACTCACGTGGTATGAGATAAAGGGTCTGCTATTCACGTGTATGAGATAAAGGGTCTGTTACTCACGTGGTTTGAGATAAAGGGTCTGCTACTGAAAGGGTATGAGAAAAAGGCAACAGACAGACAGACCATTAAAAGGGGAAGAGGAGAAACTTAGGGATGAATAGGACAGACAGACTGGTGTGTGGAGGCAGAAAGAGATACGAGAAAGGAGACAGACAGACGAACAAACAGACGGTCAAGGAAGGAGGGGCCATATGGGGATGGTTTAGAGTAGAAGGCGAGAAAGAGAGAGAAGAGTTAGAGAGAGAGTGGTGTTGGAGAAAGAGGATGAGTGTGTGTAGGTATATGTGTGTATCGTGTTGTAATTCTGAGGTGAATGTGTGTGTGTGTGAGAGAGAGAGAGAGAGAGTGAGAGAGAGATGCTGATATTGTGTTATATGAGAGTGAGAGAGAGATGCTGATATTGTGACATATGAAGAAAGAGAGAGATGCTGATACTGTGATATATGAGAGAGAGACAGAGAGAGATGCTGATATTGTGATTATGAGAGAGAGAGAGAGAGAGAGAGAGAGAGAGAGCTTGTGTGATGGTGTGTCTCCAACTTACCAACCATCCTGCCTTCACTGTTGCGCAGTATGACACCAAGCGATGGGCCTTTACCAAGAAGGAAATGGGCTACTGGTCCTTTGCTTCATCTTTCGAGGAGAAGGAGGAGGTTTTGTGTTTGTTTGCTTTTGGTACAAAACAGTCCTCGTTTTCCTGATTCATGTCTTTTTTGTTTTTGTTTCCCCTCCTCCTCCCCCCCCCCCCCCCCCCCCCCCCCCCCCCCCCCGCCGCCTGCTTCTGACTTGTTTGAGTCTCTGTATTGACTGCCTGAATCTCCTGCTTCTGTGGCTTTCTCTGGCGTGCCTCTTTTTTTTGTTTTTTTTTTCTTTTTCTTCCTTTCTTCTTGTCTCTTTTTCCGTCTCTCCTACCTTTCTTTTTCTCCCCCTCTACCTCTGCCCCCCCCCCCCCCCCCCATCTCTCTCTCTGACTCTCTGTCACACTTACCCTCTCTCTTTCTCTGTCTGTCTCTGTCTCTTTCTCTCTCTCTATATCTCTCTCTTTCTCTCTGTCTTTCTCTCTCTGTGTCTCTCTTTTCCCTTCTCCCGCTCTCCTATTTCTGTTTCTCTCTGCTTTTCTCTCCCATCTCTTTCTGTCAATGTCTAACTTTCTTTCTTTTTCTGCATTACATGTCCCAGACTCGTTCTCTCTCTCTCTCTCTCTCTCCCCTCTCTCTCTCTCTCTGCACCTGTCACTGTCTCTCAACATTTGCGCGCGCTTGTCCGTGTGTGTGTGTGTGTGTGTGTGTGTTTGAGTGTGTGCGTGCGTGCGTGCGCGCGCTTGTGTGTGTGTATGTGTGTGTTTGACTGAAAGAGAAATCCTGAAACTAATATAGATTAGAAAAAAAGGAAGATACAGATGAAAACATGACTCAGCTGGTCAGCTTTAAGGCGAACCTTTTCTGGTAATTCACAACTGTTCAACAGCCCCCCCCCCCCCCCCCCCAAAAAAAAAAGGAAAGAAAGAACAGGAAGAAAAAGTTCACTGTAATTGTAAATATCCTGGTCTGCCGCTGTCTACCTATCTCTTGATCTCTCCCATCACCCACAACCCCTCCCCCACCTTACTCTCATCACCCCCCTCACGAAATCGCTCCTGCAACCTCCCCAACTCCCATCCCCTGGTCGAGGTGCGCGCGCGCGCGCGTGTGTGTGTGTGTGTGTGTGTGTGTGAAAATAATGACTTGTGAGTTGATTTGAACGCGATGACAGCCCTGATATGGCCCTTTGCGGTCGGCTGGGCTATGAGCAACATTACCTTACCTTACCTAACTCCGCTCGCACCCTCCCTGTCTTCCTTTTTCTCTCTCTTTCCCCTTCCTCCCAAAAAACAAACAAAATCAAAACCCTCGCCCTCACTGAACGTGTTGCTCATGTTGTGTGTGTGTGTCTGTGTGTGTGTGTGTGTGTGTGTGTGTGTGTGTGTGTTGCAGTTCACCTACGACTCGCTGAGGTCTCAGATCCGCATGCTCCAAAGGCACACCGAGGACGCCCGCCAGCGCCTGGTGGTGTACTGCAAGGACACCATCACCATCTACGACCGCGCCAACAACTCCTACGACAAGGCCATGGTGTTGACCAGCTTCGACGAAGAGCTGCTGACTGCACGCAGCAAGAGGTCCCACCGCTACAGCGTGCTGCGAGACACCTGCCAGGTGAGACCCCACTACCCCATCCCCTCCTCCTAAGACACCCCCCACCCTACCCTCCCCAGTTGTGTGTGGGTTTGGGTCTGTCTGTAGGACGTATAATATGTGGGTCCCTTCTCCCTAGGCTTAACAGCAGTACCATTTCCGTCCATACAGCAGTTCCTCGCCCAAATAGAGCATGTTGCGTTTGTTTTCGGCATGTTTGTCGATGAATTACACATCCGTGTCTGGTAAATTGCTGCACCGAGTACAACACACATGCACACAATCCACCACAAAGAAAGGATGTTTGAAATATGTCTGGTAACACCAAGTACGCACACAATCCCTCAGCAAAGGAAGGGTGTTTGAAATATATGTGTGTCTGGTTCTTGCTGCACCAAGTACACACACAATCCCTCAACAAAGAAAGAGTGTTTGAAATATATGTGTGTCTGGTAATTGCTGCACCGAATATACACACACACAACCTACCACAGAAAAAGGGTATTTGGAAAGACAGTACGATTTCTGTAATGAAACACAGTAATGTACCTTCCCCTCCCCCCCCCCCCCCCCCCCCTCCCTCTCCGACCCAACCTGATGAGTGCACGCATACCATTGTATTGTCTGCTTTACGCGCGTTCAATGAGAAGTGGGTCAGTGCCTCTGTACACACTGCCCCTGGTCACTATGAGAGAGAGAGAGAGAGAGAGAGAGACTACATAGCGGTAAGGACGGTAAACGGCATGATCCCGTGCATGGGAATTTTGCTGAAGGCGCGCGCTAGTTGGAACTGGCTCTGTGAGACGGACAAGAAGTGCCATGCGCGCGGCTGTGGGAAAACAATGAGGGGACTACATCTGTAAGGGAGTGTGTGTGTGTGTGTGTGTGTGTTTGCTGTTCACTTACGGTCAGCTGTTAGCGTAAGCGACTCGCAGACGTAAATGGTTGCGTTTAATGTCCTCATATCATGGATGTTAGAGACGAGTTATGTACTGCAGCTAGATGCGGTACCGTAGAGTCGGTTGTCTGGCATTCTTGGAAGTCTGCAGCAGACTTGGGAGAGGTCTTTATCAGCGTCAGGAAGGGGGAATCTGTTGAAACAGAGGCTGGCTTGTTGTTCAACGTTTTTAAAAATTCTGTATTGATCTCCGTTAGTATAGATGACAGTGTGTATTGGGATCAATGATCTGGTGGGTGTTTAAAACTGTGTTTTGATTGGTGGGGAGTTTGTGCTTCGTTAACCTTCTGGGTATCCATTGTTCATTGAAAGTCATCTCTCTCGCTCTCTTTCTTCCTCTGTTCTCTCTCTTGTTCTCTCTCTCTCTCTCTCTCTCTCTCTCTCCTCTCCTCTCTGTCTCTCTCTCTCCTCTCTCTCTCTCTCTCTCTCTCTCTCTCTCTGTTTTTCTCTCTCTCTCACTACTCTCTCTGTTCTCTTTCTCCTCTCTCTTTGTCTGTCTTTCTCTCTCTTTCTCTCTGTTTTTCTCTTTTTTTCTCTCTCTCTCTTGTCCTCTCCTCTCCGTTTCTCTCTCTGTTTTTCTCTCTCCTTTCTCTGTTTTTTTTAAAAACTCTCTTTCTCTTCCCTGCCCCCCTCCCCCTTTCTCTTTCTCCCCTTGTGCTTTGTTACTGCTTGACTCCATGTGGGGTTTTGACAATACCTGACGCGATCAACCTAACTCAAATGAACTGAATCATGCATAGTTTGAGTGATTAGCTGTGGGGGTGGGGGATGGGGTGGGGGTGGGGAGGAGGTACCTGCTCTATCTCTACTGATGTCTCTCTCCGTTCTCTGTGGCAGGAGAAGAACGGGCGTGCCGGACAGACGGTGATCGAGATCAGCGGTGCCAAGTTGTTGAAGCGCCTTCCTATCTTGGACGTAGGCTTCGCGGAGCAGAGCGAGGGCGAGTTCGGCCTCAAAATAGGACGCGCCTGCTTCTGGGGGAGGTGATTGGCTGGCCATATCATGTGATCCCTTCTAATGCATTATTCATCATCTCTGCCTCGCGATGATTTTTTTTCTCTCCAGTCACGAGGTCGTCTGTCTGGTTTTTTTTTTATTTTTTTTTAAAATTTCACGTTCTCCTGTTTAGAAGGAGGGATTTTTTAAATGATAATAATCAATCGTTCTCCTTTGGAAATGTCACTGAGGATTTTTTCAGTCATGGGATATATGAGTTTTTGCTTTGGTTCCAGAAATCATCTTGTTAAATGAAATTTTATCTTGAAATATTTGCCATGTAATGCGTGTCGGCGACATATTGTTTTGGCGTTTTGTGCTTTGTATTGTATTTGCCCCGTTTCGTCTCGTTCCGTGTTGTGCTGTTTGCATCATTGTCCTCACCGTACAGTGTTCTGTTTTGTGCTGTTTCCATTGTCAGTTGTACGTGTGTTGGTTTGTGCTGTTTACGTTGTCCATTATGGTTTTGTGCTGTTTCCATTGTCAGTTGAACCATGTATTGTTCTGAGTTGCCCACCAGTTTGTTGGTCGGTGTCGTCTTTTCTGTTTTTGTTGTCGTGTCTAGTCTTGTCCTTTCTATTTTCGTCATGTCTGGTCTTGTCCTTTTGTCGTCTGGTCAATCACTGTGTCCGGTTTTGTCATTTGCATCTGTCTTGTCCCTGTTGAGTTTGTGTCCATCATCATATATTTGATTGAATTTGAACGAATGTAACATATCGGTGTCGACCACGCTGACTTCATGGACTATCCTGAGAAAACCATCCCATCATCAGAATGTTCAGCAAGACTTCACAAATCGGATCGTGTGGCGTAAGGTTAAGATTCTTACACATAATCTGATCATGAGAAAAATCACTAAGTGATCGATTTAACCACTTTTCTGATTCACATTGATGTTTGCATCAAACCTCTGTGAACTGGCTAAATTTAGCCATTGGATAAAATATTGCAGTCATGTTGACACTAACAAGATGGCGTCTTGGCTATGTGAAGACAAAAGAACAATAAGCAGTGACGTGGTTTGCAAATTGTTTCCCTCCCCCCCCCCCCCCCCCCCCCCCAACAAGAAAACCAGACGAACCGGGCGTTTCTAAAAAAAAACATTTTCTCCTGCTGTATATATTTCACGTAAATGACCCCTCATTCATTGTATATACCATCGCGTGCGATTGAGTGATCATGGATACGCATGCGCAGTGAGGAACTGTCGTTTGATCATTAGATAATCCGTCCAGTTTTTTGTTTTCTTTTGATATGTTTTTTTTTCTGTCTCTGAGTTTTGAGTATGCAAGTGGAATAAAAAAAAGTGGTGCTATGTTGGTTTTGAGGCGTTGTGACGCAATGTCTGTCTCTCTGTCTTTGCATCTGTGAGTGTCTATTTCTCTGGCTGTCTATGGTTCTGTCATCCAGGCTGTGTATTTCTGTTTTGGTTCTTTATCACACACACAAACACCACCACTCCTTGGGCACACTTGTCCATACGTACACACACAGATCGTTGCCACCTTCACACCCCCGTCATGCAAACATACACACACACACACACACACACACACACACACACACACACACACACACACACACACACACACACACACGCACGTACGCACGCACACGCACGCACTTACACACACACACACACACACACACACACACACACACACACACAAACGTGAACACACACACACACACACACACACACACACACACACACACACACACCGCCGCGCGCATACAGAGAGAGAGAGAGTAAACAACAGTGGATAAAAATGAGAGTGTAATAGTGGAAACGAAAGTAAGAACAAAACTCCAGGATGAAACAGGAGAAAAATAGACGATAAATCCACTACACAATACCGGAGGTCTCAGCAGAAGGATACCTCGAGCACACAACACCCGAAATAACAACGAGAGCCTCACAACAGAACACTATACCAGAGATAATAAAGAGTTAACCCCAGTACACTACACCAGAGATAGATGTGTCAGGGTAACTGCTGTTCCCAACATTGGAGAATGGAAAGGGTAACAACCCACGTTTCAACGCTGGAGATAAAATGGAAAAGGTAATTCAAGTACATAACACTAGAAATGAAATGGAAAGGGTAATTCAAGTACATAACACTAGAAATGAAATGGAAAGGGTAATTCATTTATACAACATTGGAGATAAACTGGAAAGACAGAAGATTCTGGAGGCAGCTGGGTCACCCAGGATGTGACCCAGTAAGAGTGATCAAAGAACAAGGGTCTGCACTGTGAACTGGTCTGGGAATGAGCTGGACAGCACACAGGATGCAAAAAAGATTTTTTAGAAGTGTTGGGGTGACGGTTGAATGTGAACAGAAAGAAAGAGAGGCACTGAAGGAAGCAAGGTTCGCAGAAATCGAAATAGAAAAAAACACACCTTGTGAATGTGGATGAAGAAGGAAGACAAAGAGGTAGAGGCGGCAGTATGAAAAATCAAAGACATCCCCCAGACTGTGAGCAACTTACTAAACGAATATGACAACACAACAAACTGACATGGCATAACAACACAATTCCACAAGATGAGGTCTGGGTGGAGACAGGAGGGGATGATCGGGGGAGGGGGGGGGGCGCTTTCAAACATGCTACAAATCTTCAGAGACCAAATTCCAAGCGCAACACGTATGTCCTGGCCATTGTGGATTGTAAGGACAGTTCGTGCAATTTGAGAAGAATCATAGATCCCTACCAGCAACTGGAGGCTCTGAAGTCCCTGACATGGAAGGACGAACGGATTTAAGTGTTCCTGTTTGGTGCCTACGACTTTCTCCTCAAACTGTAGAACTGTCAGGTGCTCAGGGCACACCCCCATGCCTTTATTGCAATGCATCAAAGTCACAGACACCAGCACACTGCAATGAAGGCAACACCACACAGAGCACATTGAGGGCATCAATGCAGACTACAGAAAATACACACAGTCCAAACAGAAAATTCGCCAAACTACACAACAATGTCATCAGGGAGCCCATCCAGGATGTGGAGTTGACCCATGTAGCATCCCCATACCTTCATATTCTGCTGGGAGTGGTCAAGAAACATCATGACCAGCTGGAAAAGGACTGCCACAGCCTTGACCAAGACAGGGCAGTCACTAGCAAACCGGGGGTTACAGATCGGCCTTCTCTTAGTTCGTAAACCGACAGAAACAGATCCTAGCAGCTGTAGATGAAAAAAAGAATGTTGCGGACACAGATTGTTTCAATGAGCCAGGAAGTTAAACAGCACCACTCAGTGCTTTTCAGAAAGCAGCATGACCTTTCAGAGTTGGTGTGGGAAAAGCAACAGGAAAAAGAACTCCAGTCACAGCTAGATCTTCCAAAACTGGCCGGCTCTCTCACCAAGCACTTGGATGTTGTGCTTCAGCAGCATAAAGTACGTCCACAGGCCCACCATGGACGATTGTTTGTTGGTAACTGCCATGCCTACTTGAAGCCAGACACAACAGAACATCTGTGTGACAGTGTAGAGAACAAAACGGCAGAACTGACTCACGACACATTTTGAAGGCTAGGAACATTTGTCAGAATTTCAAAACACCGAACACACTGTTTTCCCACATTCACGCAAACATCTCACATCAAACACCCTGCCTGACACAGATGAGATCGACACACTGGATAGTGACATCAAAGAACACATGAGTTTCTTTCGCAGATCATCCCCTGAAACACCTGTTATTCCAAAGCAGCACATTCTGGAAAGTCACTGCGCGTTCCATTCATCCGTTCTCACCGTTTCGGCCTAGCATTTACATGGGGAACAAGGAGGTGTGGGGGGGGGGGGGGGGGGGAGCAGATACACGAACTCGACTACTTATTGAAAAGACAGGCATTGTCACAGAAGATACAGGAAACAAAATTGCAGGTGATAATGAAAAAACACATGGCCTTTGTCCTCCCCCCCCCCCCCCCCCCCCAAATCAGAAGTGCTTCCCTCAACTGGAAAAAACACATGGCCTATGTCTCCCCCCAAAATCAGAAATGCTTTCCTCAACTGGAAAAACACATGGCCTGTGTCTCCAGGGTGCACTTCTGAACCCTGATGATATGGCTCTTGTAAGTCTTTTGTTTAAAGAAGGCTGTATAAATGAGGATGCATACTTCAGTCACGTCTTAGAACTACAGGACTGGCGCTCTTCCAGCTTCCTGCAACTTAATTGTGGTAAGACCAAAGAACTTGTATTAAACGTAGAGAACAGGGAAACCTTCATTCTACCCCACTTGCTCCTCCACCGAGTTTTTGGGCGAAAGTGGCCTAAAAGCCGCCTTTTCCTGTTCTCTGACAAGTAAGACGTCAATAACCAAAAAATAACGATTATCTACAAACAAACATACTGTGCAGGGTTATCCGTTTTCAATACTAATTTACTAAACTTTTCAGATTTCAGTTTTTGCTTAATCCTGTGTTTTTCCTGATCATTTTCAATAACATCATTTTCGCGCAAACATTCTTCAAATGAGTCTCTGTCTTTCATGTGAAATAACACTACAGTCTTTAACTGTTCTCTAAAGTCTTTTAAAACCGAGTTATATTTCTGGCATAAAATCCACACACTTATCCGAGCATGTCTTCCGCTGAAAGCTAGTTTCGCAAAGTGTTTCTTTTTTTAACTATGTCTTTTTCTGCTGAACAGTCATCTATAATAAATAGCGTCTGCGTTCCCTCAAACAATATAAAAAAGCGTTTTTACATTCACTCAGTTTATTGCTGGGATCAACTAAATATATTTCATCATCTGCCATATAAACCTTCTATCATGATATGCTTGTTCCATTTAAGTGTTGGACAGAAAATCACAATATGATCAAAATTATAGCGATAAACTGTTTGTAATAAGCTGGACAAATATTTTTTTCCACCACCAGTCGGGCCCACAAATCATTGAACAATGAGGGGATTTTAATCATAAAGTTTAACTGCTCCATAGTTTTATAACAGAACTTAATCTAACCCGGTTATGTTTTTATCATGCCCTCTGTTAAACTTTTTTTCAGTATAAAAAAAATCCTATAAGGTCTAAATGTGTAAGATTAATCCAATTCAGTGCTGTAAGTTTGTTTCTATTTAGACTAATTTTGGGATTTTGTTGCTTGTTGTTATGACCTTAATATCCTCACCATTGTGAAGAATGAAAAACAGTAACTTTAAGACTGTTAACGTCTAAGTTTTGCCAGCTAATTAGAATTCCTTTAAAAAGGACGCCCACTAACGCCCACAACCCCATCCCTCTCCTTATCTTTAAGACAGAAATTTCAAATACCCTTGTGAACGTGTCCCCTAATTTCATTTGCGGCATGAACTGTAATTTTGTAGAAGCATCTTTTAAAACCGTTTCTCTTCTGTGGAGGATGTACTTTTTTTTCCCATACGGCTTTTTTTCAATCTCTTTCCGACTATTGTCATCTGGCATAAGACTTACATGTAAAGGGCTAGAGTTGAATGCTTTTTGAAACTTTTTTGACGGTCAAAAAAATGTAAAGGGCTTATGAATTCAAATTTTAGTCCCATTCAAAATATGGTTCTAAGTGCCATTTGAGGTCGGGTTTTCGAACTATTTTAATATTCATACTGGCCAACATTATTTGCTTCTAGATTGCGCAGCTGTTCTAGTTTAGGAAACTTTTTGCTGTCGCCAACCTCTTTGCGTTTATAATCACCATCTTTAGTGTACTAAAAACCCATAAAAAGCGCCTATCTCACCGTTTGTTCAAAGTCCGCAACATCTGCAAGGTCTTTTAATTCTAAATTTAAAAAAACACCTTACAGGCGCTAATGTAACTCCGGGTTTTCTTCTGGCCCACGCGACTTTTTTAGTACAGTTTATTATTTTATTTCTAAAACAATGTGTAGGTTATTGCATTTCACAACTTTCCCTGCTTTGTCTGCAATTTTTATATTAAATGACCCAAACCCTCCCACAAACTAATCTTTTAAACTGTAAATTAGGGAATTGTATAATTTCATATCGCAATATGCAGCTTTCCCCGCGGGTAAAGCTCTTAAAACATTTGAGGGCCTTCCATCATAAAAGTTTTCATCAGTGCTCAGCTCATCCAAATGAACATAAAGTAATGAATGTAATGCAAGATCGAGCGGATTTTCCCCCTTAAAAGTAGTTTTTTTTTGGCGCAACAACAAATCTTTTAGTGACCTGAGTGTCAATTTTAAAGCCTAACATTTTACTAGCTCTTTATCAAAAAAGTAATCTGCTTTTTCAGGTTCGAATGTTTAATATTGTTTTTAGATTTGCATTGTTAATTTTGAGAGTAATGCCGAATTTACTCATTGCTTCTTTTAGTAAAGCAAAACCCGTAATAACCATCAGGTATTGTTAACGGGTTAGCTTTTGAGCCCCACAACTTTTGTAATCTTATTATTCCCCTTGGTTTCGCTTATTTTTAAACCCTTCGACTTTGTAAAATATTTCAGGGAGCGCGACCGTTTTGGCCCCCGCAATTGTTATCAATAGCATGTTCTAAAAACGAAGGACTGTCTTGAGTTGTTATTGTTACAAACATTTTTTAAAACAAATTAAAAATGAGTGCATTCAAATATACTAATGCAAAATATTCTGTTGGGCCGCACTAAATCTTAAAAATATAGAAAACTGACACCCTCGACATTTCTGTGACCCAGAACTGCCTCTTTTCATAAAAAGGTGAGTACTCCATTAAGCAGATATCTTAACCCCCCTGTTGAAAACGAGCACAACCAGAAAGCGTGGTTTAGTCATCCGTTGCAGTTTTATCAGAACCATTTAAAAATTTTGCTGTGTTTTGTGCATCAACTGGGTGTGGAGTGTCCTATGCTGATCATTTAACTCATCATGATCCTTTGGTGAGGTCAGTGTACAGATTTCTTTTTTTATTACACCTTCAGACGTATTTTGACTGAACTGCAGCGCCATTACCGAATGACAAATCGTTTAATCCATTCAGCAACAGAATAGACATAAAGGCTTTGAAAGGATCTGTAACGAATTCAATATTAACATCAAGACAGATTTTAGACAAAAGTTGGATCTTAATCATGGCTTAGGCACCCCTTATTTTCGGGGGCAACGCACAGAAAGTATAAATATGTCTTAAATCCTCCTTTCAAAATGTTCAGCCCGGGTCCATAGAGCAAGAGCATAAAACAGCATGGACAACATTTATCTTAGACACTTCTAAGGGCCTAACTGAGCGGGAATAGAACGAATAAACGACTCTATTCGTACTTACGTTTGGTGTTTGCCTAGGTTCGCAAGCACAGGCAAGATCGAGCATAACTGATCTTTCTACTGGCTTTGATGCACAAAAACAATACTTAGCAAATTTAGAGGACCCATTAATTCTACAGTTGATTTACCTTCAAGTTTTAAAAGGGTCCCAAAACATGTTTTACAATACGCAAGATCGAAAGTAGACTTTGCTGTTGGCACTGGTTTATACATGCTGCCTTCTGACCTCAGACTCCAGATAGGTACAATAATAAACTATAATAATGAAATTCTTAAGCAGGAATGAACAGAAGGTTGGGAAAAACGACATAAATTCTGAGCCAGTATATTACAAACAATAAAAGAACGCCCAAGATTAAGTCATCAAATTTCCCCGAAGACCAAACCCCAAAGTCATTGAAGACTCAGAAAAAGCTCGCGGACTCTGTTCGCGATGACCATGAATATAAAAAGGGAACAGCGCTTGTTCTTGGATTAACTGGCATAGGATTACTTGGTCTTTATCTTACTAAATAGTAACCCAACTATTACAAGAACTAATGTCCATAAGTGCTCGGCCATAAAGCCAACTACTTTGCTTGCAGTAGACAAAAGCCAGCTGACAATACTCCCCAATATTCCGGGTAAAGCGCCCACGGCTTTACCAGCTAATTTTTTTTAATAAACTTGCAAGATGATCAAGCTGTTTTTTTACCCATGATTTATCAGGTGGAGGCGGATGGCGGTGGGGGTACTGGACTTTGACCTCCACCGCCGCCTGTAATAGCCATTACCAGTGTACTTATTGCAAATCCTAAGGCTGTTATAACGCTTACTAATGTGACTCCTTGCTCTCTAAACAGCGTTTTTATTCGTTCTGCTAGCGTTGTGTCTTCATATAAAATTTTTCGGATAGTTTCTCTTATTCAAATTCACTTGAGTTCGTATTGGTCTGGGTTTAGTAGTTAGCACTTCTAGTCTTGCTGATCTTTCTTGTTCAAGATCTTTTAGTCTTTGGGTTATTCTTTCTTTAATATCATGCCCTAAGTCGGCGTCATCAGCCTCAACGATTTTTTCCCTTTTTCTCTTCTTATATGCCCATCTGTTCACCTAGTTTTGCTAAATTGTTTGTTAATTCGCCTCTGATGGTTCTTAAAGCATGATCAAGGGCCCGCTATTTCTCGCATGGGTAGCGGTGAGTCGTGTATAGTCTTTAACGCTGTTTCTTCTGAAAAACTGGTTTCTGCTTCTATTGCATTTATTATTTCATCTGCCGATTGATTTAATTCTTTAAGTTCCATGTTTTGTATTTGGTTAGCTGTTGGGAGTTCCTGCAGCGTGTTTTGAAGTTTAGAAAACTGCATCCTATCTAATTTCGGTCTAACAAGGCCAAGGCGATTTTGATCTTTCACACTGGTCTTTGTATAATTGTACTCTTGGCTAAAAACTTTGATGGGTCGGGTTTAGTTGTAAGCCGAACAAGTTGCCCTTGATCGTTTTTTACAGACAAATGACCATCTTCAAAATTCAAAATCATTTGGGTCTATAAATTCGGGAGGTTCTTGGCCTAAACTTTTGTAAAATGCTTCGACCGTATTTTGCTGTTAATTCACGCTGCAATGAGAGCATTGAGCGATGCCGTGTTAAAGGGATCATTTCACTCATGTCGTCTCCAGGATCAAAAACATCATAATCTTCTTCATCTTCAATTCCTGCCATTTTTTAAAAAATTTAAATTTTTTATTTTGCTTCATAAAAATGTCACAAGCACAGGGCTCGATTCTTGACCCGCATAGAAGACTGAAAAAACCCCCTTGGCGTGAAGGGAAATAAGCGGACTATTACTGTTCCAATAATCCATCTACTATTGATGCGGATCAAATTCTTACTGTCAAATTTCCAGACCTAGGAGCAAATGACGTGATTGTGCCAGGCTCTGCGCGTCTTACTTTCAAAATAGCGCTCGATTAAACAACAGACCAAACAGGACAGTTGTCCAGAATCTGGGGCGGGCAATCGTTAAGAAAATTTCTATAAAACTTGAGGGCAAGAAATATTTTCTTTACAAAATGCAGACATATTTTTAACCTATTCTGATCTATGGCTAACCGGAAGAAAGGGCTGACTTTGGTTTCAAGGAATAGAAAATGAAGAAGCACTAAAACATAGAATAGGTGCCGCAGATACTAAAGCCGGCAAAAAGTTGTGGCTGTAAATTTTGCTTTTTGGAAATCGCTTTTCCATTCCCTTAGTTTTTTGAGTTGTTAAAAGCGCATGCGCCATACTTTCAAGGAGCATTAAAGACAGATTGTCATATGAACCTAACTTTTAAAAGAATCAAACGGGGTTATCAGATCAACAGACACCGAAGCAAAGTACAGCATTTCGACATCACGTTAGAGTTTGACGTTGTTGAACCCTAATTTAGCAAGGCAGATTGAGCACCAAAATCAGTCAAAATTAGCAATATATTACGAAAGAGTGATTCATCATACAAAATATCCTAAAGCAGGGCAGACCCCAAAATGGAATTTTTTGTTTTAGGGTCTCAGCAAGATCGCTTAAAGGTATTTTATTGCTGTGTGAAGATGAAGAACCATTCAAAAAAAGGAAGTGAAAAGTTTTTTTAAACCAAAAATAACGAAAGTACAATGTTTTGATTGAGGGCAGTCCTAACCAAATCTATGCTAGCGGGCTTAAACCTTATCAGCCTTTTTGATGAAATAAGAAAACTGTTTGGAGGTGGGAGGTGTAGAAATCCAACAGTTGACCTTGTGGTAAAGATCTACACCTTCACAGTGTAAGAAATTGATGATTATTTAACAAAAAAATACGGTTTATGGATTGACCTAAGGTCAACAGAGGATAATCGGTTACATGGAAGCGGGAGAACTGTGAGAGACGTAATAAACATTCAAATTGATAAAGAAGAAGAAGCCGATAAACCACTAATGTACATTTGTTTTTATTATATGATGCGCAGCTGAATATTGAAGCTAACAGATTAGAAAACTGTAGTATACTAAATTATTTTTTCATTTTATAAAAAGCATGTCCGTTCAGGTTTATCCAAAAGTGCCTACAGCGCCGCCAAAAGAAGAGATAGTAGAAAGCCCTAACATAAAAACTTCAGATTAACCAACAAATTTCACAAATGCAGCAAGTACTAGAGCAAGACCTTTCAAAATACAGCAAAACCAAACGAAGGTATTCTGCTGCCTTTAATGCTGTTACATATGTTAATACGGGAGCATCAACTATAAGTGCTCTATCAGCAGGAACAAGTGTTGGTCTCTTAGCACGGGGATAGGCGCAACCCCGCAGCTTTACCTCTAGGGGGTTTGTCTTTAGCTCTTGGCCTGTGTTCATTAGTGTAAAGGGGCTGCTAGCAAAAAATTTAAAACTAAACTCCAAAAGCACACAGCTATGGTTCAACTAAAAACGGCTAAACTTAGTTCGATCAAACTGACAATAAATAAAGCACTAGCTGACTCAAACATCACGGATGAAGAATTTAATCGTTTACAGGCCGATTTTGATGACTACAAAAAAACAAAAGTTTGATCTTCAAAGAAAGGCGAGGACAACTTTTTCTCAACAGCCAGACGCCGAGCAATAAAAAAGGAATGCTTAAAAAAGTACGAAACATTAAACTCTGTTCTAAACAGCTCACATTAACAACACCAAAAGGTGTTTATACTTTAGTTTATGAGTCCAAGCGCAAAAAGAACCGTTGATATTGATTCTGACTAAGCCGTTGTATTTTTTTTAATTTAAATAAATATGTTGGCTTAGAAAAGAAAGACAGCATGGCTAAGATATATGAAGGACAAGACGAATTTTTTTTAAGGAAATGCTCGAGAGAGAGCGTTTATCAAGAGCACTGAATGATATTGATTTAGAAGTCATTGACCCAACAAACGTACAGGCAAGCGTTGTTCATGCTATTTCTCAAGTTCCAGGGAAACTAACAATAGACCCGCCCATTAAAGTAATTTTTAGCTGTTTTAATCGACTATGTAACAAAAAATGAAAAAAAATCTAGAAGTCTGGGTCTCAACTAAACAGCAGACTATTCTTTCTCATAATGACTTAACACCCGGGTTTGGGGAGACGAACTGCTTACACAGTTTGACGCTGCCGCTGAAGAAGCTAAAATGAGAGGCTCTGGTTGGTCAGAGGGCGAAGTCTTAGGGGATTAGATTAAAACAGGCTAAGTATGCACCGATTGTAGGCAAGGCTTACATTCCGCTACCCCCGAGAGTTGGTTTTAAAGAGGCAGTTTTAAACATAAAAATTCAGACAACAAATGTTTCATGTGTGCGTTCTTGCAAGGCTGGGACATGTCCCCGAACACGCAGAAAAAGTGACTAACTATCGGCAATACGCCCAAAGATCTTAACTTCAATGGAATATCCTTTCCTGTTAGGTGTAGACCAAATGATCAGTTTGAAGAACAAAACAACCCAATAACTGTTAATGTATACACATGGGATGAGGAAACAAATCTACAGCCGATTAAAGTGTCCAAGAACAGTCCAACGATTGGGGAGCCAACAAAAGCCATGTTGACTTACTGCTGATGCTTTCACCAGCGGGGCTACCCCATTACACATTAATACAACAATGAGTAGACTAATGCAGCATACTTCAAAAGATCATGGCAAACAAAAATTCTGTAGAAAATGTTTAACAAGAATGCCATCTGTTCAAGCCGCGAGCGAACATAAGAAACATTGTAAAAGTTCTGTAGACTGTAATACAGAACTAATTACACCTCCCCCCGGATCTAAAGTTGTTTTAAGAACTGGAAACGGATGCAAAATTCTCCATACGTAGTTTACGCAGACTTCGAGTCGCTTATTTTTCTTATGAAGGGGCCAGCACCACAAAAACTTCGAAAAACAGCTTAAAAGAGTAATCATCAAATTGTTCATTGCTTTCATCGTTGTCATCGATGGCCGTTCATTCAGACCAGAATAAATGAGGCCTAATGCTGCAAAATACTTCTTAGAACGCATGCAGAAAGGGGCGTAATGACTTTCTAATTTTAATCTAAACTTATCTGAAATCATAAAAGACACCTGAGACCCAAAACATAGACTCAGCCACACATTGTTGGATTTGTGGTTTTTGGGCCCCTCATCAGAAAGCAGCGAATCCAACAGTAAGAGACCTGATCACATTAGTGGAAAGTTCAGAGGAGCAGCGCAAAAGTAAATGCAATCTTCAACTAAAGTTTGAACCAAAGACATGGAAGCTGCCCCTCTTTTTTCACAACTTGCGAGGTTACGACTCTCATCTTATAATGAAAGCAGTGGACGATGCCTTCAGGGGTCATGCTTTTCACAGTCATCAGAAAAGTACATGTGTTTCACTTTAAATAACATGTCTTTCTACGACTCTATGCAACACATGATGGGCTCATTAGAGGCGCTGGCTATGTCCTTAAAGGCCTGCCCAATAACGGAAAAATTTTGACTCAATCTTGTTAGAAAGGGTGTTTTACCCTTATGAATACATGAACAGTTGGAAAGGTTTGACGAAGAACACCTTCCGCCTAAAGGCGCGTTCTTTTCTAGTCTTAGAGGAAAGGACATCAGTGATTCCGATTACCAGCATGCTCAAGATGCGTGGCAGAAGTTAGAGTGTAAAACGATGGGGGACTATCATGATTCATATTTAATGGCGAATTATGTTTGTTGGCGGAACGTCTTTTAAAATTTTAGAAAGGGCCCCGCATGAAACATTATAGCTTGGATCCCGCGCATTACATTTCTGCGCCCGGGATGAGCTGGGATGCTTTCTTAAAGTTTACTGGGGTACAGATTGATTTATTGTCTGACCTACCAATGATTCAGATGATTGAAAAACGGATTGCGTGGAGGGAATTAGTATGGCGTCGCATCATTACTGTAAAGCAAACAACAAATACCTAGATGATTAAGATCCGAGTAAAAGGTCTAAAATATCTATGTATTTAATGCAAACAATCTGTATGGATGGGCAATGGCGCAATCACTTCCGTTACGCAACTTTAAAATTTACACAGGCGGCGATCCGAAATAATATTTAAAAGGCATTAAAGTGGTTGAGCAGTTTAACGCCTGATCAACAGCGTGGTTTCATTCTAGAAGTTGACTTAGAATATCCTCAGGAACTCCATGACCTGCATAATGACTATCCATTAGCAGCAGAAAGTCTAAAGATGGATCCAAGAGAGCCGCCCAAACTTGTGCCTAATCTTCGAGGCAAAAAAAATTATGTCCCGTCATTACAGGCTTCTACAAATTTTATTTAAGACATGGGTTGAAGTTGACAGCAGTTCATCGCATAATTGCTTTTGATCAAGAACAGTTTTATGAAACCATACATCATGAAGAACACTGATCTTAGAACCCAAATCCACAGATGCTTCAGAAAAAGACTTTTTCAAGCTGATGAACAACAGCTGTTTCGGAAAGACTATGGAGAATCCGCACAAGCGCAAAGATGTCAGATTAGTCACCCGAGAGAACGAAGCCCAAATTTAAACTGACTTCAAAACCAAATTATCAGGACTTTAGAAGATTTTATGATCACCTTTTTGGCATAATGATGAAAAAAAAGAAAGTCAAATTGGACAAACCTGTATTTATTGGGTTTACTGTTTTAGAATTATCAAAGCTTTTGATGTTAGAGTTTTTTTATGACTACCTTTAAAACCCTCGTATCCAGAGTCCAGAGTGCTTTACACAGATACAGATAGTTTTGTTATAGATATCCCTACTGAAGACATCTATAAAGACATGGAAACCGAAGTAGCTAAGGGCGTGCAGGATGGTACGACACATCTGATTACCCTAAAGATTCGCCTTTGCATTCAATTACTAATAAGAAGGTTTTAGAAAGATGAAGGATGAATTATCGGGAAAGGTGATCAAGGAGTATGTGGGGTTAAGATCGAAAATGTACATATTTCGAGCCAGGAGAAAATCATTAAGAAAGCAAAGGGAATATCTCGCAGCGTTGTGCAGTCAAACATATCGCATGCAACTATAAAGAAGCATTGTTTGGCAATAAGACTTTTCATCATGACAACGTAAAACTGCGATCTAATCTACATGAGATCAACACAACAGTTGTAACAAAGAAATCATTAGATAGAACAAACACAAAACGGGTGTTTGTTAATCCAGAGTTTTCATATGCAATTGGGGCACTGGAGAACCGTAAATTAATTAAAGCGGAACTGTGTCTGGCGGAATTATCTGCAGTTCTTCTTTCACAAAAGATCTTTGAGGAGCTGGTTGTTTTGTTGTGTCAGTTTCTCGTAAATAATACACGGGCGGATTCATTTTTACAATTCTTTTTATTTCGTACGGGTCAACACTCCAAATTGGATCGGTTGCCCTGATGCGAGTGCCCCCTTCTGCTTCCCCGGTAAATAAAGGTACCTTACTTTTAAAACCAAACGGTAATAGTTTGCCGGATGAAGACTCTCCTTAAACCAACATTTATTGTTTTTCTTTTGATTGCTTGTACTGGTTTTAGCCCTTTAAATTCTTCATTATTCATTGCGCGCAAAACTGAGGGCAGTCTTCTAACCCATTCTGTGTTGCGAGAATTGTCAATCAGCTCTCTGTGATACTGGTAGGAGAAAAGTCTTTCGGCTAACTGTTTGTTAAAGTTTTCAACTAAAGCCTGTGATCTGTGAACTCCCGGAATGCCTTTTCTAATAGTAACTCTGTGTTTTAACAATATTGATTCACTTGGCCTTTAAATTCTTTTCCATCATCAACTTGAATCATGCGGGGATAAGTTAGCGGGCCTCGTTGTATATCAGTTGTATGGCAACAGCAACAGCAGAAGCACTCTTTTGTGTTAATGGTTCTGCATCTTTGTATCTTGAAGCCATGTCAATGACTGTGAGTGCGTACTTAAATCTTTTTCGTCTAACCCTATCAGAGGGTAAATATAGAAGATCCATTTGATGGGTGTCGTTTGGAGTTGTATTGACAAAGTGCGGTCTCTGTATTCGTCTAGGGGCAGGTAAATAAATTTGCCAAATTGCTTGTTTAGATAACCATTCCTTTGCTGTTTGTTCACTGACCCCCGCCGCTTGGCTTAGCTTTTGTATTGCTGTGATACCCTTCCAATATCCTTTGGGCGAATAATAGATTTTGTTCATTTTTTATTCAGCCAATATTATGTGCAACAAAATACACGACGGTCATACCAAAGGCAATAAACGCGATTTCTTGCATCTTTTGTTTTTTCTGATGGTTGATAAAAGTCACTGAATTTTGGTGGGGGCAATGTCTCGATTGGTTTGCCTGTTACAAGATATATTGTTTTATTGCTTGATCAACATTTTTTAAATGTGTAAGCTGCATGCCCCTGTCTTTTCAGTGTGTCATTAATAAAATCTAACTGCTCAAGTCTCTGCCTTTCATAGGCGTCTTGTGCAGCTGCTAGTTGCTCCATAGCTTTGTTATGTCTTTTTCTCTCGCCGTCATTCCCCGTTTACTAAATGCGAAATTACTTCCGCTAAAAGCAAGCGCATTCACCACAGCGCCCGCCTATCATTATTGCGAGTGAAGCCATTTTTTTATAAATGTATTTTTTTCTTACATATTTATATTGTCCGGAATTATTCCTTGCTTAACTAGAAAATCTTTCGTAGCAAACGAAGCTGCAACAATAGCAATCAGCTTTGCTGAATCCTCAAAGTCTAGTTTGCCAAGATCTGCTGGTTTAATTCTTAACAGGCTTTTACCAAGCATTGAGTATCCTACACTTAGCCCTCCAATAACAGCAGATGGTATACAAGGTTGGTAACAGTTTTTTCGGTGCTCATTTTTATAAAATAAAATAATTATAATTATTAAAAAACATGAACAGTGATGATCTACTACAGCTACAAGGCGGCCTAAACCTGCCTGAACTTATGAATGACCAAGTTGATGACCAAGCTATTATGCCCAAAAAGGAAAGGCTGTATTCTTTGGCAGCATGTGGAAAAACAAAACAGTTCCTTGGAACTGAATTCAGCATAGAACAGATTCAACAGATGTCGCCGCAAGACATTTTAAAGTATCATAACAGGTATGAAGCGCAGCTGGGGTCTAGAATGGTGAAAAGTGTGGGCAAACGGTTCTTAGTTTGTACACTAAACTAGTCAGTAGATTTGCTCCCATTGATTCTGAACAAGATCTTACGTATGATTTAACGCAAGATCCAGTTTTAACAAAGTCATTAGAGTCTCTAGGATGTGATTTATACTATAGATTTGGAACATGTTATCGCCATTAATCATGGGATTAATAACTTTTAATCATATAGATTTTGTTTCCCTTCAAAATGAACGAGCTGGAAAATCATCAGAACCAGGAAACATTGAATCAGGTGGAGAAAGTAACCAAGCCAGAAAATCAGCAGAATCAGAAAACACTGAATCAGGTGGGGGCCAGTGAAAAGTGTCCTCATCCTGGACGTGTTAAAGCAGGAAAAAAATTAGCAGAGTGGAACAGACAAAAAAAATTAATGTTACAGAATATAACTCATCATGAAAACATAACACCGCCAGCGCCAGAACAAGTTGATTCAATGCCCGCTATAAAAACTCCATGTGATACAAGGGCACCAAAGTCTTCATGGAATATTGAACTTAAAACTGTTGCCATTTTTGGCGCCATTGCTGCTGTTGGGGGCAGTTATTACGGTTATAAAATATATACACAATGGCAGCAGAAACAAAAGCAACCAAAAAAATCTGAACCGTTAAATACAGAGAAAGACACAGCACGCCAAAACCGCCAATAACAAAGCATCATTTTGATCCATTTATAATGCAATAATATTTTAAGAACTTAATTTTAAAATTTTTAATAAAAATAGATCATGGCGTATTATAAAATGATAAAGTCAATAAATAAAGACATGGAGTCTATAAAAGACATTTCCATAGACCAGAATTGTAATCAATGCGGTTGCTTAGGATGTAAGAACTTCCTTAAGATCTATGCAGAGAACGCTGAGCAAGACATCCTCAACAATGACGCGTTTTTTGAGGCGTGTGTGTACTATATTAGACATCTACTATTTAAGATAAAAACATAGCTTGTATTTTTTTGATAATTATAGATAACTTGAATACTTAAAGGATGATTAATCAAGAACTTATCAAGAACTTGATCAAGAACTTAGAAGTTACTTGATCAAGAACTTATTAGGAACTTGAAGTAACTTAATTAAAAACTTAATTAAGAACTTGGGGTGACTTAATTAAAAACTTAATTAAGAACTTGGGGCGACTTGGGGGTAGGAGTGTGTGTGGTGTACACAGGGGGTGGGGTGGGAGGACGTGCGTGCGTGGGGTGGGGGTGGGGGGACGTGCGTGCGTGGGGTGGGGGTGGGGGGACGTGCGTGCGTGGGGTAGGACAAAACACACACACAAACAAACAACAAACACAAACAAACAAACACACAATAGACAGGATAGTGCTTGTAAGACTTGGCCTAGTTTGCTGTGCTCCTCTTTTCTCAACCAGGCTTGCAACTGGCTTTGGCAGAGTTACAGCAGTAATTGCTGTAGCCAAGCTTTTATGGCGGCTCTAATCGCCAGTAGTTAGTACATCCGTCATTGTATATTTGGAGCATTTATATGAAGATAGTGCTGGCCACACACTACTCCTCTCCATACTGGTAGATGTACTAAGGCCTGCCTAACCCTATCTAGTTTGTTTGCCAAAACATTCAAAAATCGTTATCCAGTTGCATAAGGGCACACTGCGTTTTTTAAACAATCAAACAGCCAAAGCAGGACAGGCGCAAATGTCATATGGCAGCAAACCGTGCATGCATGATCGTTACTATATTAGAGCCACGTCATTTACTATTTTGAAACCGTACATGCATGATCGTTACTATATTTAGAGCCACGTCAGTGGTAGGCCTGCAGTGGCCTTACAGCCGCGCGCACTGTTGCTAAAACGCCACACAACCCTGCCTCTAAACAAGCCCGACCGTTCATGCTTGAACGGTACTATATTTAGAGTCATGTCATACTACAGCGTGGCTCGTGCGCTTTCTAGGTCAATCAGGCGAGCTCGCCTGATTGACCCAGTATTGCTTGGGTGCTTTCTAGCCGGATCAATGCTGGCAAAATGCCAGGCCAGCGGTAGTAAAACTGGCTGTGGAAGTGGCTCATTACTCCTGCCATGCAGGTTCTAACACGTCATGTGTATCATGCCAGAATGCTTTAAAGTTGGGGTTGGATTGTATGTATTTCAGAATGAGTTTTCGTTTGTTGTATAACTCATTGAAAGAAATCGCGAGTTTGTGAAATTTTGGATAAGAATAGAAACAAAATGACACTTCAATTAGTCTTCTTGCACGAGTTAGATCAACCAGCAAATCTTCTTTCAGATAAGACTCCCAGTTTTTTGTTTTTGACTGTTTTAAAATTGTCTTTGCTTTCTGAAGCCAATGCCCTAAAAAAAGAGCCTGAGAAAGAGATTTCCTTTCGTCATCTTTCACTGAGTAACAAGCCCGGTGTAAGATGGGGGTCATTTCTTGAACAGTTTCAAAGGTTTTGGTTTCATCAAATGGATCGGAAGGCAGCTCACAAAGCTGTGTTTTCAAATATTTGTCAAGATCTTCAACTGAGAGTTCCGTTTTTTGTTGAGGAAACAAAAACGAAATGCTTCCTTTTGGCTTTGAAGGAGGAGAACAAGGCTCGCCACTCAATTTCTTTGTCAAAAACTTTGCCATGGCCTCATGATAAACAATGTATTTTTTCACAAGATCGGTCTGTTGATCGGAAAGTTTTCCTTGCGAAGATAACAACACTTCAGCCATTTCTTGAGTAATATTAGTGTCACTTCCAGCACTGACAGAAGGCATTGAAACATCACTTCCCCGACTCGCCATGTTTTTAACACACACAAGTTCTCTCTGAAACGTCTTTACAGCCCACCGGTCGAATTTAAAATGGCGGCGGCTGTGTATGGTGGGCACAACACAAAGTGTCACGTGATTTAAGCTCGGCACTTGATTTGATAAGAGGCTTATGCGAAGTAAACATGACTAGAACTGACAAGCCGTCTCGTCATCGGGTGTGCGACGCCGCGTGGTCTCGCAGCAGTTCCCGGCACGAACCCCCAGAGCGCGCCTAGCCTGCGCTGTGTAAACAAAGGCCGCGAGCCGTAAATTAAGTGATCAGGTTTCAGCCCCAGGTCGGTGGGGAAGGGGGGAGGGAGGAATTGGGAGGGGAAGGAGGACGAAGAAGTGGGGTGGATTTTATGACATTTAATTGAGAGAGAAAGAAAGAGAAAGAGTGTGTGTGTGTGTGTGTGTGTGTGTGTGTGTGTGTGTGTGTGTGTGTGTGTGTGTGTGTGTGTGTCTTAGTGTGTGTGAGTGTGTGCATGGGCGCCTCTCTGTCTGTCTGTCTGTCTCTCTCTTCTCTGTCTGTCTGTCTGTTTCTAAGGGCAACTTGACCTTAACGGGTTTTGTCAGGGTTGCCGGTGATTCTCTCTCTCTCTCTCTTCCGCCACAGGAAAAGGCGGCTTTTAGGCCACTTTCGCCCAAAAACTCGGTGGTGAAGCAAGTGGCCCAGAATGAAGGTTTCCCTGTTCTCTAACGTTTCAACATCAGATAGTTCATTTCAACCCGTTGTGATAAATGGACAGACAATAGAAACTGTTGACTGTTTCAAATATCTTGGTATACACACTGACCATAAACTGTCTTTTAGTCAACATACTGATAGTATCTTCAAAAAGGCAAATCAAAGGTTGTTTCTGTTAAGAAAATTACCTAGTTTTAATGTCAGTGAACATGTACTAGAAAAGGTATATGTAAGCTTAATACAAAGTCTAATGTCATTCAACATTACTGTCTGGTTTGGAAATCTTTCAGAGAAAGATCGAGCAAAGCTCGCCAGATTGTCAATCAGGCAAGTAAGGTTATAGGGAAAAAGCAACCTGCTCTCAGAGAAGTCTATACTGTTTCTGTAATCAGGATATCTGTGAATATTACCTCTGATCCATCACACCCACTCCACTGCCACTTTGAAAAACTTCCATCAGGAAGACGCTACAGAATGCCTACAGCACAGAAGAATGTCTTCAAGAAGTCTTTAATACCAAGTGCCATTAGCATTTTAAACACTAAAGCCTGTGATTGACTGCCATGACCCTTGTCTCTCACACTTGAACGATTCAGTTTGCAGTATTATGCTTTTACTGTGACTATGACTGTGTGTGCGTGTGTGAATTTGTTTTGTTTTGTTTTGTTTGATTTAGCGTCTTTTCACAAAATAGTGTTTTTAGACGGACCTTGCAATCATCCTGAATGACATTAGTATTTTACCACAAATAGGAATACCCCGTCATTTCATATCCCCCATCAACGTAATACCCTGTTTGACAGAAATAAACATCAATAAACAATACCTATGATTTAATATTTTTTTTAATTTTCAAAACGAGCAAACTACAGAGCTGTTCCTATAGGACTCCGAAGAAGAGATTTAGCTGCAGTGACAAGAAGTGATTGATCATCAATAATGGCTTTGAGATCGTCATCTTTAGTATTGTTTTTGACTGCCAGATAATCGGGCAAATATTGCTTTGTGAACGGACAATAGAATAAAATATGGAACGTTAACATTCTCTCTCCACAGGGACACCTATTGTCGTTTACATGTTTGCATTTTAACGCATTGAGTTTTAGTCTGTAACATAAAGAGCTAACTTCTCGTGACTCATTATTAATACCTTTTTGCAATAAGGAGTCTTTACTGTCAAAAGTTGTGACATTGTGGCTGGCTTTTTATAGACTGCCTCCAGAAGATGATCCCTCT
>CM031620.1:14519429-14531929 GCA_018398815.1 Conus ventricosus | reverse complement strand
CAGCACTTCAACATCAACTCGATCTTCAAGTAGGATGCATTCTTCGATGCCTTTAGACAGCTCTGGCGCTTCACTTTGATTTCTGCATTCTGTGTACATAGTCTGTTTCCTTTTGGAATGAAATTTAAATTCGGGCAGATTTGAACAAAAGTGAAATACGAGAAGGAAATCATTACAGCTGAATGGTCATACGAACTAATGTTCAACTCCTGGAGAACAAAAAAAAAATAAAAAGCAAAAAAAAAAGCCTAGCACCATGAAAAAGAGACACGATGAGACACGCGCATTGTTCAGATATGGACGGAATTCGATAAGGCACTTCACTTCACAATAATAATCATCATTCTTTCTCACAAAACATCAAGAAATCATCACAATGTCCGCTTTCCCGCTCCCACCCAAGAATTCATTGTTTTTTTAAACACAAGTAAAAGCCCTTTTAAACTTGTTGTTTTGAGTCGGCATAAAACCGAATGAGTAATTTCACTGATTTCTCTCCCCTGACTTTCTAGACAACAGAAAATCCACTTCGATCATCAGAGTTATCTGTCCCCAAAAGAAATTAAAAAAAAAAAATCAAAAACAAAAAAACAAATTTGAGAGTGCAGAGAAACTGGAGGGTCTAGCTGAAGCAGACAGCACCCAGCTCTACGCCGAACTGTTGATTCTCCTGGCCAACATCGAACAGACGAATATCCGTCACTGGAAGAATGTCTGTCTTTTTGGTGCGGACGCTGATCACGGCTGAGTGCCACTGGTTGTCCTTGGCCTGCAACATCCAGTCCAGACACAAAAGAGTCAAGAACCTGTGAGCGTGCAACACAACAAACTGCACTAAAACCAGAGCTTTTAAACAAAAACATTCTCCAGCATTCTGTCTGGAAACTCCGAAAAGTATACTTGAAAAGAAATGTATATCCTGAGAGCACTTAAAGATTATTATATTGACAAAATCATCGTACAAACAAATCATCTGCAAATATTCCGGACAAGTTGGAAATTAGGTCATGGATTGGAAATAAATAAGATATATAAGGAATTTATAGGACTTTACAGGTGAGAAAACTAAAGATAGAATTGGAGTATTTGTTACATGGGGGCACTAGGACAAACTGCCTTTAGCACTGACGTGGACACTAGGACAAACTGCCTTTAGCACTGACGTGGACACTAGGACAAACTGACTTTAGCACTGACGTGGACACTAGGACAAACTGCCTTTAGCATTGATGTGGACACTAGGACAAACTGCCTTTAGCACTGATGTGGACACCAGGACAAACTGCCTTTAGCACTGATGTGGGCACTAGACAAACTGCCTTTAGCACTGATGTGGACACTAGACAAACTGCCTTTAGCACTGACGTGGACACTAGGACAAACTGCCTTTAGCACTGACGTGGACACTAGGACAAACTGCCTTTAGCACTGATGTGGACACTAGGACAAACTACCTTTAGCACTGATGTGGACACTAGGACAAACTGCCTTTAGCACTGATGTGGACACTAGGACAAACTGCCTTTAGCACTGATGTGGACACTAGGACAAACTGCCTTTAGCACTGACGTGGACACTAGGACAAACTGCCTTTAGCACTGATGTGGACACTAGGACAAACTGCCTTTAGCACTGATGTGGACACCAGGACAAACTGCCTTTAGCACTGATGTGGGCACTAGACAAACTGCCTTTAGCACTGATGTGGACACTAGACAAACTGCCTTTAGCACTGACGTGGACACTAGGACAAACTGCCTTTAGCACTGACGTGGACACTAGGACAAACTGCCTTTAGCACTGACGTGGACACTAGGACAAACTGCCTTTAGCACTGACGTGGACACTAGGACAAACTGCCTTTAGCACTGATGTGGACACTAGGACAAACTGCCTTTAGCACTGATGTGGACACTAGAACAAACTGCCTTTAGCACTGATGTGGGCACTAGACAAACTGCCTTTAGCACTGATGTGGACACTAGGACAAAATGCCTTTAGCACTGATGTGGACACTAGGACAAACTGCCTTTAGCACTGATGTGGACACTAGGACAAACGGCCTTTAGCACTGATGTGGAAACTAAACAAACTGCCTTTAGCACTGATGTGGACACTAGGACAAACTGCCTTTAGCACTGATGTGGACACTAGGACAAACTGCCTTTAGCACTACATCAGCTGCATGAACAATCAAAGTAAAATATGTTTATATTTTCTTGGAACTTCTTTCACTGCTAGCCCCATAAGCGTACACACACACACACACACACACACACACACACACACACACACACACACACACACACACACACACACACGCGCGCGTATAAACAACCTTCTCTTGTATCCAAAACCAGAAAAAAAGCACACGTCCATATTTACACTGCCTTTGGTGGTCTTCAGATAATAGGAAAGAAGAGTCAAAAGATGAAAAAACTACTTTAAAACCAAAGGAAGCCGTAAACTAATGAAAACATTTAATCATGTCAAATCAACTCTGGGTTCTGGCATTCTACACCTTTGGAAAACAATCTGTAAAGGTCTATAGTTCGTGCACGTGCCATGGCATCACTGTGCATGAGCCACTGTGGAAAACAATCTGTAAAGGTCTATAGTTCGTGCACTTGCCATGGCATCACTGTGCATGAGCCACTGTGGAAAACAATCTGTAAAGGTCTATAGTTCGTGCACGTGCCATGGCATCACTGTGCATGAGCCACTGTGGAAAACAATCTGTAAAGGTCTAGTTCGTGCACTTGCCATGGCATCACTGTGCATGAGCCACTGTGGAAAACAATCTGTAAAGGTCTATAGTTCGTGCACTTGCCATGGCATCACTGTGCATGAGCCACTGTGGATAATAATCTTTAAAGGTCTATAGTTCGTGCACGTGCCATGGCATCACTGTGCATGAGCCACTGTTACATATTTTTGAGTCTTAATAATCCATTTTCACGAATCATGAGTATTTCTTTTCATGTAGTCAAAATTATAAATTTCATGTGTCGTAATCATCTGTTTTAAGATTCAGAATAACCTGTTTCCACGAGTCATGATAGCGTGTTTTCGTGACTCATAATTACTCTCTTCATGAGTCATAATTACTGGTTTTTAATGAGTCATAATTATCTGTTGCAGCAACTCATAATGATCTGTTTTCATGATTTATGATCATCTGTTTACTTGAGCTATGATTATAGAGGAATCCATACGACAGAATGTTCTTGAAGAAAATGACCAATTTCACAAACAAAATGAACTCTTGAGGACTTTTGACACTTGTCGGTCCCCATACCGCCCCGACCTTCACTCTTCACAAAGTACGGTACTTGCCACAACATGATGCTCTTGAAAGGAAAAAAAAAAAAGAAAAAACAAACTTCAAGAACAAAATGAACTTTTGAGAACTTTGATACATGTCGGTCCCCATACCACCCCGACCTTCACTCTTCATAATAATCACTACCTGCCACAACATGATGTTCTTGAAAGACATAATACCAACTTCATGAACAAAATGAACTCTTAAGGACTTTTGATACTTGTCAGTCCCCATACCACACAAGGCAGGCAACAACAAGGCGTTCTTGAAGAAAATTTCCAACTTCACGAACAAGATGAACTCTGAGGATCTCACTTTTGACTCTTGTCAATCCCCACACGCCCCGAACCTCACTCTTCACAAAGTACACCACCCCTTCTCTTCCTTGCCCAAGCATTTCCATAGCACTCACGCAGTCGTCTTGCACGGTGATGCGGGTGGACTTCTTGTACTTGGTCCTGGACGTGTCCAGCTCATCTCCAGAGGCCAGGAGGAGGCGGGCTCCCTCGGGTCGTGTGTTCAGGCAGTTGTAGGTCAGGTTCTGGCGAGCCCCTTCCGAAAACAGCTGCAAGAACTTGATCTGCTCGAACTCCGCTTTGTAGTAGAACTGCACACACAAAACGGGGGGATACACACAGACACACACAGACACAGACGCACACACAGACAGACGCACACACAGACAGACAGACAGACACACACACACACACACACACACACACACACACGCACACGCACGCGTAAGTTGCAAAAGTCATCAGTAGTAATTCAGCCAAGATTTAAAAGCAGTCATGTTTTAAATGAGAAACATTCTTGGCCTTTTTTGGGGGGGGGGGGGGGGGGGGGGGGGCATTTTTGATGGCTAATTGTACAAGTGAAAGCCTGGATTATGGACAGGAGAATATGGACGGGAAGAAAGCTAACAGGAAGAGGAACAAAGAGAATATGAGAAAGGACAGAAGTAAAGAAAAAGGAGGAAGAGAAGAAGAAGAAGAAGAAGACGAAAAGGCGGAAAAAGAAGTTTAAAAAAAAGGAGAAAGGAGGAATGCGTAAAGGAAGAAGAAGAAGAAAAAGAAGACGCTGAAGGTCAGAAGAGAAAGAGAAGTAAACAAAGAACGACGAAGATGAAAAGTAAGAATAAAAGAAGAGAGAAAGGAATACAACAACAAAATGAATACTCCCAAGAACAGGAGGGGAAAGAAGAAGAAGAATGAGGAGGAGGAGGAGCAGGAAGAAGAAGTCGAAGAAGAAGAAGAAGAAGAAGAAGAAGAAGTAGAAGAAGAAGGAGGAGGAGGAGGAGGAGGAGGAGGAGGAGAAAAAGAATGAAAGAAAGAAAAGAGAAGAGAAGGTGACCGCCCAGTACGCATGTGGACTGACCTCCTGGCTGCCTTTCATGTCGTCCATGAAGAGTTTGCCAGATCCCTCCCGTTTGGTCCACTGCTGAGGCTCGAAAGTGGAGGGACTGGGGCGGACACAGGTTTCCAAGGCGCTCATGTCGCAGTACACCAAGATGGCATCCACAGCGCTGTCGCCATTGGGATCGATCCAATACTCACCTGAAAACCAGTGCCATTTTTTTTAAATATTACCTTGTTCAGGGATTCTTTTGTGTGGTATCTTTTTCCTCTCGGTCACTTCTGACACCAAAAGAGGCCTTAGTTTTGCGCAGTCTGCAGAGAAAGTCGGCTACTGGCTACTTCAAGGTGAGACTTTTAAGTCCCAAACTCTTACTTTTGACTGTGCTTGTTGGCTGTAGTTTCTGGAACTCCTTAATCTCAAGACGGAAGATTTGACGTGTTTTGTGTGATCCCCTGCACTTGCCCTAGTTGCAGAGATTTTCAGGTGTCAGGGATACCACAAACCCTGCTATGTGGAGTGCGATGTGAATGGCAATGCCTTTCCCCTTATGTCCTAGACAAATACCTCCCCCCCCTCTCTCTCTCTCTTTCGTTTCTCAGTTAAAACTCTGAAGTTTACTATTGGTGAGATTTTAGAATATAGACCAAATTTTAATCCCACCATTGGTGACCTGGTTTTGTTACCAGTGCGTATGTGTTTACTCTTCCACGTCGTATACATACATACATACATACATACATACATACATACATATATATATATATATATATATATATATATATATATATACATATATATATATATATATATATATATATATATATATGTAAACCTCCCCTCTGTCTCTCAGTTACTCAAGAGTATTCTCATTTGTCTGTCTGTCTGCGTACACAGGCTGATACTCCTGCGGACACTCCCTGTATAGACAGGCAAGGATTAATCCCATCTACCCAACAAAGGGAGTGGAGTTTTGTGTGTATGACCGTTTTTTATCCCGCCATTAAGGCAGCCATACTCCAACTTCGGGTAAGGTCAATGCTATGTGTAACGTGTCATCCATACCAACGGCCAAACTGGCCTTCTCTTCCGAAAGTTGGTGATGGGATTTTACGTGTGTGCAAGATATTATGCACGCGTTCACACACGGAATCTCGGTTTATAGTCTCATTCGAAGGACTGCTTGGGAAATGGAGTCAGATCCAATGGTTGACTCCGAGGGAAAAATCCCCCTGTACCGAAGCGGCCCGGCGGAGATTCGAACCCGGAACCCCATATCACCAAGATTGAGTCCGGCACTCTACCGCTGGGCTATTCCGGCCGCCGGTATTCTTGTTTAACTTTAAATATCCCCTAAGGTTCGCCTTCTAAAGAGAGAGAGAGAGAGAGAGAGAGAGAGAGAGAGAGAGAGAGAGAGAGAGAGAGAGAGAGAGAGAGAGAAAGAGGGGAGAAGAGAGAGAGAAGGAGAGAGGAGAGAGAGAGAGAGAGAGAGAGAGAGAGAGAGAGAGAGAGAGGAGAGAGAGAGAGAGAGATCTGTTCGTGTTGTTCAAAGCTCTAGCATACCAGCTCCTACCACGCACTGCTACTTGCAGGTGTACTGACCACTGGGGAAGTCAGGGTTGTGCTCCTTGATGTCCAGGCAGGTTCGGCCAGGGCTGACCTTCTGACCAGTGGGGCGGCGCAGGCGTAGCAGGGCTTCCTGGGCGAAGTTCAGGCCTTCGTAGATCTCCACGGTCTGCAAGGGAGACAACCCATACTCCTGTCAGACCACTGTGAGAGGGTTGGGCAGGAAGAGGAGAGATGCAGATGGGTAGGAGTTGTTGTTGGTTATGTGGGTGATGAGATTGGAAGCAGATGGGTGGTACATGGGTCAGACTTGTTGTTGGTTATGTGGGTGGTGAGATGAGATTGGAAAAGAGCCAGATGGGTGTAGACAGGTCGGAGTTGTTGGTTGGGTGATGATATTGGAACCAGATGGGTAGTTGATGGGTCAGATGTGTTGGGTGGGGGGGGGGGGGGGGGGGGATGATGTAGTTGGATAAGAACCACATGGGTAGCTGATGGGTCGGATTTGTTGTTGGGTGGGTGAATGATGTAACTGGATAAGAACCAGACAGGTCAGATTTGTTGGTTGAGTGGGTCATGAGATTGGAGAAGAAGCAGATCGTTTGTAGATGGGTCAGATGTGTTGTTGGCTGGGTGGATGATGAGATTTGAACAACCAGGTGGGTAGGAGATGAGTCAGATTTGTTGGGTGGGAAGGTAATGAGGTTGAAATCAGATGGGTAGTGAACGGTCGGATTTGTTGGGTGGGTGGGGGATGAGATGGTGGATGGGCCAGGTTTGTAGGTTGGGTAGCTGATGTGATTGAATCAGAACATGATGGGAAGTAGCTGGTTCGGATTTGTTGGTTGGGTGGGTGATGAGATTGGATAAGAACCATATGGAAGTCAGTCAAATGCACACCTTTTAAATTTGTTTTCATTATCATTTTACGATTGTAAACAGAATCAAATCTTTCTTTTACAGGACTGTACATTATCCATGCATATTATTTTTGACAAGTTCCATTATCCATGCATTTTATTTTGACAAGTTCAAAGTATTCCGCTCACCTTACAAGCTGTGTGAATTCTCAGCATTGCTAACTAGGTAATATTACAACAGACTTCGTGGTTCAAGCGGGGATAACCAAAATGCAGAAAAATCTACATTAAATTGACAGTACGGATTAATTAAAGACAGAGAGACAATGTGGGTTCTGGACTCTCAAATAATACAGCACTTTATGATTCTATTTCATTATTATTATCATCAAATGCAGAATACGTTGATGACACTAACAGTTATGATGGGACACTTAACATAATAGTTATGAATATTTTTTTTTATCACACATTGTATAACTATCTATTGTTGTTATCAAATGCAATGTACGTGGATGATACTAACAGTTCTGGTGGGAAACGTGGCATAATAGTTATGCATATTATTATCACACATTGTATACATGTTTAATTTCAAAACGGAACTTATATGAATACTCTTCCTGACATAGTATCATGAAACGTTTAAAGTGTAATGCAGCAGCCACAAATCCACGAGACAGAAAGAAAATTAGGCACTGAAGCAATGTACCGTTATTTTGACACTGCAAATTAAGGTTAATGGAGATGAGTGTTATTTTATGATTGTGCGCCAGAAATGTGACACGACTTGAAAATAATCATCCTGAATCGAAAATAATTATCCTGATTCGAAAATAATTATCCACCCCCTTGGTATTGCCAGAAGAAATCTGTTCATCACTCCTGTAAAATTACAAAAAAATATTACTGAATCTTTCAAATATTTTTGATATAATTCTAATCCCTTTCGTTTTACATTATAAAGAGGTGATATTTTTTCAAGAGAGTGTATTATACAATGACCTTAAACTGCTTGTGTTGCTGCTATTGTGATTTCCTTTTCTTTCTTTTTGGTTGCTATGCTTCATACCCCAAAATGGATGAAAGGATTCGATTCAAGTTCCGAAGGATTAGTTTCTAGTTCAATACATTCAAGTTCCAAAGGATTAAATTCAAATTCCGCACATTCGGGTTCTAAAGAATTAAATTCAAATTCCACAAATTCAAGTTACAAAGAATTGAATTCAGATTCCATAAATGCAAGTTCCAAATACTTACATCCATCGGCTGGTCATACATCTGAAAACAAAATAAACAGACATTCAGAATCTGTGCTGATAAACAAAATGAGCTTAGTGGACATTATCAAGAACACACTTCAATCACCCTCTAACTCCTGAAACTCCCTTACTGGACATTATCAAGAACACACTTCAATCACCCTCTAACGTCTGAAACTCCAGAGCTTTAGGAGCGATCCCCTACCCCCTTGTCTAAAAATGCCCCCAAAGAAGTGAAAATTGAAAAAGAACTACGAAGCACCAACGATGTTCTATTTACCTCCATGACAATTTGTAGTATACGAACCTACAGGCACTGTAAAATCATCATGGATCTACCCTGACTGATGTTAGCATGTGTGTGTAACAGGTAAGAAAAAAGCTCCCTCTTCATCTCCCCTACCACTCTTACAAAACAAAAGAAAAAAATCTCTTCCCCCCCAAAAAAATTAAAGAAAAATTACTATTTCGCCGAATGAAATCAACAAACAATTTACAAGACAAAACACGACGCGTTTCGACCTCTTTGGTCTTCACAACATTCAATACAATGAAAACGAAGAACGCACATTCATGTATCTCCTCAAATTGGGCGCAAAATGGTTTTTTAAAAATGATTTTTCATGATTTCAGCAGAACCGTCATTTTTTCTTTTTTATCTTTTAATTTCCTTCTGCTGTCACCTCATTTTGACACTATGGGGAAAAAACAAACACAACAACAACAACAGCAACAACAACATCAGCAACGAACATACAACGAAAACCAGCCCAAGTGCTTGTAAATCAAAAACCAGCCCAAATGCTTGTAAACCAATCTCTCTCTCTCATCTCCTTGTTTCCACCACCCTTCATGTTTTTTGTCAGTATAATCTGCTAAAAGCCTCCCCATTCCTCAACTTCCCCTCCCTCCCCCTGCTCATTGTCCTCCATCTCCCTTCTTACTACCTCTGTCTTCTAACCTGTCCTTTGATGCTCTAATCTACGTCTGCAGCACGCGAACATACAAAGGATCTGCACCTCCCTCCCCCTCCTCATCATTTACCCTCCCTTCTCCCCCTCCTTTCTTCTCCCTTCCGACACACCCCACCACCCTCCTCCCTTCTAACCATCTCTCTTCACCCCCCTCCTTTCTTGCTTCCACCCTCTCTCATCATTGTCCTTTGATGTCATAATCTACCGGCTGACACACAGTGAACACACACACACACACACACACACTCACCATGGGTCCTTTCCCGCCGAATGAGGGTTGGGCTCCGTATGAGGCGGAGAATCCCTGTCACAAGCAGATATCGCTTGGACGTTACTTTGCGTTAAAAACAACAACAAACAAACAAAAACGAACAAACAAACGAACAAAAAACATGAAAGAGGACAGTGGAGTGGTAAACACATTGATTCTGATTCTCTTATCGGAGAGTCGAAGGCTCGCGTCCCAGCAACACTGGTGGAGGTTAGTAGGAGCAGGGATAGAAAGACGATAGAATTACAGAAAGAGCGAGGAAAGCAGAGATAGATAGATAGATAGATAGATAGATAGATAGATAGATAGATAGATAGATAGATAGATAGATAGATAGACAGACAGACAGAGAGAGAGAGTGAGAGTGAGAGACAGAAACAGAGACAGACATAAAGACAGATAGGGGCAAAAGTTAGAGAGAGACAGAAACAGACAGACAGAGAGAAAATGAGAAAGACATGGTGACAGATATACAGAAAGACAGACGGAGTCAGAAAGTAAAAAAAAAGAAAAAAAAGAGAGACAGAGAGAGACAAAGACTTAAAAATAAAGAGGAAAAAAAGAAGAGAGAGAATACGAATACGAATATTTCAACGAGGGTGAATAGATAAGGTGAAAACTTCTTTACACTGTGCCCTCAAAACAACAACAACAACAACAACAACAAAGTATAAAGTTTTACAGAATGTATAGTCATCACAAGCAAAAGGGAAAACATACTATGGAACATGAAAATCAAGCCAGAACAGAAAAATAAGAACAGAGAAGAAGAAGAAGATGAGAGAGAGAGAGAGAGAGAGAGAGAGAGAGAGAGAGAGAGAGAGAGAGAGAGAGAGAGAGAGAGAGAGAGCGATGAGTGGAAAACTCACCGGGGGTCCAGGAGGTCCAGGGGTCCACGTGGTCCCGCGGATCCGACGGGTCCAGTTTCTCCGGGGGATCCTCTTGGTCCCTGCGTTCGGGCACAGCACAATGTGAGCATCGGTGTGTAGTGTGTGTGTGTGTGTGTGTGTGTGTGTGTGTGTATGTGTGTGTGTGTGTGTGTGTGTGTGTGTGTGTGTGTGTGGTGTATGTGTGTGTGAGTGTGTGTGTGTGTGTGTGTGTGTGTGTGTGAGTGTGTGTGTGTGGTGAGTGTGTGTGTGTGTGTGTGTGTGTGTGTGTGTGTGTGTGTGTGGTGTGTGCATGCGCGCGCGCGCACGTGTGTGTGTGTGTGTGTGCAATATGTGTGTGAAGACAGACATGAATAGTAAAACAACAACAACAACAACAACAACAACACAACGACAAAACAGACGGGGAAACACGCAGATTGAGTTAGCACGATTTTGTCGCAGAGAGAGACTGAGAGGAGGAAGAGAGAGAGAAGAGAGAGAGAGAGAGAGAGAGAGAGAGAGAGAGAGAGAGAGAGAGAGAGAGAGAGAAAGGAGAGAGAGAGAAAGAGAGAAAGAGAGAGAGAGAGAGAGAGAGAGAGGAGAGAGAGAGGGAGAAGGGGAAGAGACGAGGAAGTCCCTCAGACAAACAAACAAACCGACAGAACGTCAGATGGACAGACCAGCAGACATACCTACCCCCCAGGACTTCTGGACCATCCTCAAGACAGACCAGCAGACATACCTACCCCCAGGACTTCTGGACCATCCTCAAGACAGACCAGCAGACATACCTACCCCCCAGGACTTCTGGACCATCCTCAAGACAGACCAGCAGACATACCTACCCCCCAGGACTTCTGGACCATCCTCAAGACAGACCAGCAGACATACCTACCCCCCAGGACTTCTGGACCATCCTCAAGACAGACCAGCAGACATACCTACCCCCCAGGACTTCTGGACCATCCTCAAGACAGACCAGCAGACATACCTACCCCCCAGGACTTCTGGACCATCCTCAAGACAGACCAGCAGACATACCTACCCCCCAGGACTTCTGGACCATCCTCAAGACAGACCAGCAGACATACCTACCCCCCAGGACTTCTGGACCATCCTCAAGACAGACCAGCAGACATACCTACCCCCCAGGACTTCTGGACCATCCTCAAGACAGACCAGCAGACATACCTACCCCCCAGGACTTCTGGACAATCCTCAAGACAGACAAGCAGACATACCTACCCCCCAGGACTTCTGGACCATCCTCAAGACAGACCAGCAGACATACCTACCCCCCAGGACTTCTGGACCATCCTCAAGACAGACCAGCAGACATACCTACCCCCCAGGACTTCTGGACCATCCTCAAGACAGACCAGCAGACATACCTACCCCCAGGACTTCTGGACCATCCTCAAGACAGACCAGCAGACATACCTACCCCCCAGGACTTCTGTACCATCCTCAAGACAGACCAGCAGACATACCTACCCCCCAGGACTTCTGTACCATCCTCAAGACAGACCAGCAGACATACCTACCCCCCAGGACTTCAGTACCATCCTCAAGACAGACCAGCAGACATACCTACCCCCAGAACTTCTGGACCATCCTCAAGACAGACCAGCAGACATACCTACCCCCAGGACTTCTGGACCATCCTCAAGACAGACCAGCAGACATACCTACCCCCAGGACTTCTGGACCATCCTCAAGACAGACCAGCAGACATACCTACCCCCAGGACTTCTGGACCATCCTCAAGACAGACCAGCAGACATACCTACCCCCAGGACTTCTGGACCATCCTCAAGACAGACCAGCAGACATACCTACCCCCCAGGACTTCTGGACCATCCTCAAGACAGACCAGCAGACATACCTACCCCCAGGACTTCTGGACCATCCTCAAGACAGACCAGCAGACATACCTACCCCCAGGACTTCTGGACAATCCTCAAGACAGACCAGCAGACATACCTACCCCCCAGGACTTCTGGACAATCCTCAAGAC
>CM031620.1:14494429-14514429 GCA_018398815.1 Conus ventricosus | reverse complement strand
GTTTCTCTCTCATTCCCTCCCCTCCCCCTTCCATCCTGTCTGTTTCTCTCTCACTCCCTCCCCTCCCCCTCCCATCCTGTCTGTTTCTCTCTCACTCCCCTCCCCCTTCCATCCTGTCTGTTTTCTCTCTCACACTCCCTCCCCTCCCCCTTCCATCCTGATCCTGTCTGTTTCTCTCTCACTCACTCCCCTCCCCCTCCCATCCTGTCTGTTTCTCTCTCACTCCCTCCCCCCCCCCTCCCATCCTGTCTGTTTCTCTCTCTCACTCCCCTCCCCCTTCCATCCTGTCTGTTTCTCTCTCACTCCCCTCCCCCTTCCATCCTGTCTGTTTCTCTCTCACTCCCTCCCCTGCCCCTTCCATCCTGTCTGTTTCTCTCTCACTCCCTCCCCTCCCCCTTCCATCCTGTCTGTTTCTCTCTCCTCCCCTCCCCCTTCCATCCTGTCTGTTTCTCTCTCCTCCCCTCCCCCTTCCATCCTGTCTGTTTCTCTCTCACTCCCTCCCCTCCCTCTTCCATCCTGTCTGTTTCCTCTCTCATTCCCTCCCCTCCCCCTTCCATCCTGTCTGTTTCTCTCTCACTCCCTCCCCTCCCCCTCCCATCCTGTCTGTTTCTCTCTCACTCCCCTCCCCCCTTCCATCCTGTCTGTTTCTCTCTCACTCCCCTCCCCCTTCCATCCTGTCTGTTTCTCTCTCACTCACTCCCCTCCCCCTCCCATCCTGTCTGTTTCTCTCTCACTCCCTCCCCCCCCCCCTCCCATCCTGTCTGTTTCTCTCTCCACTCCCCTCCCCCTTCCATCCTGTCTGTTTCTCTCTCACTCCCCTCCCCCTTCCTCCTGTCTGTTTCTCTCTCACTCCCTCCCCTGCCCCTTCCATCCTGTCTGTTTCTCTCTCACTCCCTCCCCTGCCCCTTCCATCCTGTCTGTTTCTCTCTCACTCCCTCCCCTCCCCCTTCCATCCTGTCTGTTTCTCTCTCCTCCCCTCCCCCTTCCATCCTGTCTGTTTCTCTCTCCTCCCCTCCCCCTTCCATCCTGTCTGTTTCTCTCTCCTCCCCTCCCCCTTCCATCCTGTCTGTTTCTCTCTCCTCCCTTCCCCCTTCCATCCTGTCTGTTTCTCTCTCACTCCCCTCCCCCTTCCATCCTGTCTGTTTCTCTCTCCCTCCCTCCCCCTTCCATCCTGTCAGTTTCTCTCTCACTCACTCCCCTCCCCTTCCATCCTGTCTGTTTTCTCTCTCCTCCCCTCCCCCTTCCATCCTGTCTGTTTCTCTCTCACTCCCCTCCCCCTTCCATCCTGTCTGTTTTCTCTCACTCCCCTCCCCCTTCCATCCTGTCTGTTTCTCCCTCACTCCCTCTCCTACCCCTTCCATCCTGTCCGTCTCTCTCCCACTCACTCCCCTCCCCCTTCCACCCTTTCTCTCTCCCCCCTCTCCTTCTCTCTCTCCGTCTTTCCCTTTCTCATCCTCCCTCTCTCTCCCCCTACCCCCCCCCCCCCGCCACTCCCTCTCTCAGAGCCACCACACACAAACCCATAAAAGGAAAAAAATAAACTCACCGGGGGTCCAGGGGGTCCCACGGGGCCGGGCATTCCGGGCCATCCCTTGTGTCCATTCTCGCCGGCCTTTCCGGCACGTCCAGCGGCACCTTGCTGACCTTGAGGGCCCTGCAACAGCACGTGCTCACCTTTGACCTTTGGCTGTTCAGCCTGCCATTTCACGTTCTCTCTCTTACACCTTGTACCCCCACCTGCCATGGTTAGTGGTGCTGCCAGTTTACCAGTATCGCGGGATTGTGGTTTGGGAGGTTGGGGGTTCGAGTCCCTTTGTTCGTGGGATTTTTTTAATATTTATTGCTGTCCCATCTACTGTGCCACTTCAGTGGCTTGGCTGCATACACACCGCACTTTACTTTTTATATGCAACTGCTTCTTTTTCTTTTCAATTTGTCCCACCATTAAGAAGGTAGCCACATTGGGTCTTCGGGGAAGATGTCTGACTAAGACATCTGTGTGCGTGAGTTGTTCATCCATCTCTGGTCAACCATACTTACTCTCTCTCCTCCTTCTCTCCACAGACAGACCTCAGAAACACACACCAGCACACACACTGTCTCTCTTCTCTCTCTCACACACACCACACACACAACACACACTAACACACACACACTGTACTATTTCTCTCTCTCACATACACAACACACACACACACGTCTATCTCTCCTCCTCTCTCACACACAACACTGCACATCTCTCTCTCTCCACACACACACACACACACACACACACACTATCATCACCCACTACACACACACAACACACACACACAAACACACACACACTCTCCTCATCCACACACACAACACACACACTATCTCTCCACACACACACCACACACACACACACACACACACACACACACACACACACACACTATCTCGCGCACACACACACACACACACACACACACACACACACACACACACACACACACACTGTACTCACAGGAGCGCCAGAAGGACCCACAGCTCCTTGCGGTCCACTGTTGCCAGTTTCACCCTGAAACGATGACACAAATGACGTCATCAAGACATGTGCTCGCTCTCCTCTGTCCATGTGAAATTCGTGTCTGACACAAATTACGTCGTCAAAACATGTCTCTCTCCTCTCTAGCTCTCTCTCTCTCTCTCCATGTTAAACTCGTGTCTCTTTATCTTTCACAGGTGCTTGTGTTGTGTTGTGTTGTGGTGTGTGTGTGGTGTGGTGTGGTGTGGTGTGGTGTGGTGTGGTGTGTGTGTGTGTGTGTGTGTTTCTTGATTTTCCTTTAAAAATACATCTTTTGTTTGTAAATATTTCGAGTTTGCCATCGAACATGTGTTATTTTCTTTCTTTTTTAGACCAGTTTGGTGGTTGGTTTAATCCTGTGTTCGTAACAAATCTCTGACGTTGTCTGTGCAGCAAACTACAAAATTATGTACACACAAAACAAAAGTAACACAACCAGAAATGTAAAACGAAACACAGGGCAAAGTTATGTTTCTTTAACACGCAATACGAACACACGGTGAAGTTTTGACAAACACACTTCATATGCCAGAAACAACAGACATTAAAAAATGCACATAGCAATACTCCCGTCATTGTAGTCAGCATGAGAAACAGCATCTGTCCATCACACACGCACACACACACACACATACATACACACCCACCCACCCACACACACACACACACACACGCATGCGAAGAACTATCAAGACATAGACACATTCGTTATACACATCGTCAACTTATGACGTCAAAGTCAACTCACTCTCTCTCCACGCTCTCCTGCTGGTCCGGCGGGTCCTGGTTGTCCCAACGGCCCCTGTACAATAACACGGGGGAAAGCCATGATCTTGAGTTCAAATCTTCAATCGTAGCATTTATAGTTGACCTCATGATCGCCAAAACATGGCAAAAGGACCGAAAACGCCCCCCTTTCTCCCAACCCCCCCACCCTCCCCCTCCCCCCCCCCCCACACACACCCTTCCTCCAGCCTGCCTTCCTGAAAACATTTAAAGAAAAACAAACAAAAACAAGAACACCACTGTGTCACACAATAAAATGTAAAAAAAAAAGAAAAGAAGGCATAACATGTACGCAGAATCATGGACAAAACTCACTATTAAAAAAACGATAAGAGAGTGAAATCCATACTCGTTAAACAAAACAGTACAAATGATCATGAACAAACACCCCTTACTGACACTCAGGAGAAACAATATGTCAGTTTCTCGGCAGAGACCAAAACTCTTTAGACAAACAACGCATGGGATCATTATAATCAATAATCCGTTTTTCAAAGACTGACACTTTGTTTAGTTTCTCCCTTTAGAAACAAGCAAAATATTTTGAAAATACGCCAAGGAAAAAAGAGAAGTTTGTTTGAATGCTGTATGTTTCAAGCAGATGAGCAGAACAGGCAGCAAATATCATACATGTTCTAGTTAATTGTTCATCTGTGTATGTATGAATACATGTATGATGCAGCTATCTATCTGTATACGTCTATCTGTCTATATACCTACACACACAAATCACCACCACTTATAGACATCCTCTCATTCTTCTTCACATGCATAGTCTAGTCACTCAACTCTTCATGCATCTCGTTATCCACATAAACTCTATCCACCCCCACCCCCACCCCTGCAAATAACACTCCTCCCTCCCGATATATTATAATCACGTACTTTTCTCTTCGCCTGTTAACACTCGCACCCCCTGCCACCCACCCACAAATGCATTCTTTCCATCTCTTCCCCTTTCTCTCACATGCAGTCCTTCCTCCTCCTCCCCACACCCCCACCCCATCTCATTTCTCCCGCTCTCCCCTCCCTCCCCATCCGCCACAGCTGGGCGGTGGACGTACCATGGGTCCCATCAGACCAGGACCTCCCTGGGATCCGGGAAGACCCCGACCTCCTTTAGCTCCAGCACGTCCAGTTGCTCCAGCGGCTCCCATGTTGCCTGGGCGACCCTGAGAACAACGACGTCATTGTCATCATCATCATCAAGATCATTGTCGTCGTCGTCGTCATCATCATCATCATCCTCATCCTCGCCATCATTACCATTTTTACCACTGTTGTCAGTATCGATCACGTCATCACCATGATCACTATCATAGTCGTCGTCATCGTCGTCATCATCATCATCATTATCGTCATCATATCATTATCATAATCCTCGTCATCATTAGCATCTTTACCACTGTTGTCAATGTTGATAATGTCATCATCATCATCATCATCATCATCATCACCACTAACCTCATCATCATCATGATCAACATTATCATCACCATCATGACCCAAAGAAGCATCATTGGTACTCTCTCACGAATTCCTGAGTAAAAAATGCAGACTTCCCCCCCCCCCCCCACCCCACCATTTATCTTCCGGATTTCGTTTTCATTCTCTGACCTAGATTTACCTCCAAATACAGAGACCCCCCCCCCCCCCCCCCTCCTTCTCTCTTAAAGACTTTTTTTTTCCGCTGTACATTTTTGGTTTTGTCTGAACTAGATTTACCTTCAAAGAATACGATTCTCTCCGTTTTAAGATGGGGTTGCCCCTGGATCATTTCAATTATCTTTTCCGGAACTAGATTTATCTCCATTTCAAAGCCTCTTTCCTTTTTAAAGACTTTTTTTCACTGGAACATATTTTCTGTTTGTCTCTACAAGACGGGCCTCCAGTCAAGATGTCCACTTCTCCTTCAATTTCAAAGAGATATTTCTAGGGAAATTTCTGGAAGGTTGTGATGAAGATGTTTCATGAAATTACCCGACACAGACCAAACCAATTCAAACCAAAAACAATAAAATCAAAATTATGACCGAGTCGCAACCATTAACATCATGAATACCATGACCATTGTTCAATTGTTTAACATCGCCGTATGTAGTCCTCGTAGCCATATGCTTACCTCTTTGTTTGTCATCATCATCATCATCATCATCTTCATCTTCATCATCATTAGTTTCATTTCTTCATCATCATCTTCATCATCTTTTATTTCTTCATCATCATCTTCATCATCACCATCATTAGTTTTATTTCTATCCTCATCACTCCCTTCTTTATAGTGTCACTCTTTGTCTCTCCCTCTTTATTGATTGGATATACAAGCGCGCAAATGCCTAACCACGCACACCCAAACACACGCAAAACCACACACATATACACCACACAATGAGCCCCACCACCTCTTCTGTCACCATCCTCAACCACCGTTCTGACCATCCAGCCAGTTGCAACACTACTTCACCAAGCACGAGCCGAGAATTGAACTCTAACGCACAGGGGGACCAGCATCGCCAGGGTAGCCAGAGGGCCCAGTTTGTCCGGGGTACCAGGCAGACCAGGGGCTCCATTCTTTCCCCTGTTACCGGGCTTGCCAGATTCTCCCTGTACAGACCACGCTGGCGTTACAGCAGATAGACAGATAGGTCACAGATACATAATAATAAAATAATAATACATAGATTTTATATAGCGCAATTCTTGGGATCAACTCATTGCGCTCAACACACACTCAAACACCCGCACTAACATGTGTCCACACACACACACACACTCGTTTACACAACGGGCTGCCTACCTGGGTAGTGCCGACTGAAGAGCTGCCAGCTGGCGCTTCATTCAGTCGTTTCCCGTGTCATCCAGTCAATATCGTTCAAAATCGATCACTCATTTCCTCACTTTCCTGCATTCTTTCCATTTCTCACGCAGGGTGCATGCTATGTGTAACGTGTCATCCATACCAACGGCCAAACTGGCCTTCTCTTCCGAAAGTTGGTGATGGGATTTTACGTGTGTGCAAGATGTTTATGCGGGCGTTCACACACGGAACCTCGGTTTATAGTCTCATTGGAAGGACTGTATGGGAAATGGAGTCAGAACCAATGTTAACTCCGAGGGAAAAATCCCCTGTACCGAAACGCCCGGGCGGAGGTTCGAACCCGCAACCCAGGATCACCAAGATTACGAGTCAGCGCTCTACCACTGGGCTATACCGGCTCCACAATGGCACAATGCAAACAACACACAGAACAAGAATCAAAGTGATGGTGTTTTTTTAAAAAAAAAATAAGACACAATATTCAACAGAGAAGAAAAAAATAACAAAAACACATGACGAATATGTCTTCTTATTCGGACATAGTAAACAACAGGCATAAAAAAACGCACAAAAAACCAATATACCCTGATCATAGTCAGCATAGGGAGCTGGGAAGTAAAGACAGAGAGAGAGAGAGAGAGAGGAGGAGAGAGAGGGGAGAGAGAGAGACAGAGACAGACAGACAGACAGACAGAAAGAAAGAAAGAAAGAAAGTCTGATAATCAAACCGTAACATCACTAAAAAAAAAAAAAAAAAGAGAGAGAGAGAGAGAGGGGAGAGAGAGAAGAGAGAGAGAGACAGACAGACAGGCAGACAGACAGACAGAAAGAAAGTAAGTCTGATAATCAAACCGTAACATCACTAAAAATTAACAAAATCAGTCATCTGGCCTGACAGGGTTACCAAGATAGTCCAAGGCGTCTAGGCTCTTTGACAACTCTGAAGACAAAAACACAGAAAAAGGAAAGAAGAAAAGAAGTGAGGAAGGAAAGGAAAAAGGAAGGAAGTGGAAGGTAGGAAAAGGAAGGAAGTGGAAGGAAGGAAAAGGAAGGAGGAAAAGGAAGGCAGGAAAAGGAAGGAAGGAAGGAAGGAAAGGGAAGGAAGGAAAAGAAAGGAAGAAAGGAAGGAAAAGGAAGGAAGAAAAAGGAGGGAAGAAAATGGAAGACAAAAAAGGAAGGAAGGAAAGGGAAAAGGAAGGAAGGGAAAGGAAGGAAAGAAATAGGGAAGGAAGGAAGGAGGGAAGGAAGAAAAGAGCAAAGGGAAGGAAGGAAGGAAAAAGAAGGAAGAAAAAGGGAGAAGGAAAAGAAAGGAGAAAAAAGGAAGGAAAGAAAAGAAAGAAAGAAAAAGGCAGGCAGGAAGGAAAAGGAAAAATGGAAGGAGAAGGAAGGAAAAGGAAGGAAGGACGGAAAGGGAAGGAACGAACAAAAGGGAAAGAAGGAATGAAAAGGAAAGAAGGGAGGGGGGAAAGGAAGGGAAAAGGAACGAAGGTAGGGGAAAAAAGGAAGAAAGGAAGGGGAAAAAAGAAGGAAGCAAAGCAAGAAGGGAAAAAAGGAAGGAAGGAAAGGACAGAAGAAGGAAGGAAAGAAAAATGAAAGGAAAGAAGGAAGGAAGGAAAGGACAGAAGAAGGAAGGAAAGAAAAATGAAAGGAAAAAAGGAAGGAAGGAAAGAAAAATGAAAGGAAAGAAGGAAGGAAGGAAAGGACAGAAGAAGGAAGGAAAGAAAAATGAAAGGAAAAAAGGAAGGAAGGAAAGGACAGAGGAAGGAAGGAAAGAAAAATGAAAGGAAAGAAGGAAGGAAGGAAAGAAAAAAGAGGGGAAGAAAGGAAGGAAAGAAAGGGAAGCAAAAGGTAGGAAGGAAGGAAGGATGGAAAGGGAAGGATGGAAGGAAAGGGAAAGGGAAAGGGAAAGGGAAGGAAGGAAGGAAGGGAAGGAAGGAAGGAAGGAAGGAAGGAAAGAAAAAAGGAAGGAAGAAAGGAAGGAAAGAAAGGAAGCAAAAGGTAGGAAGGAAGGAAGGAAGGAAGGAAAGAAGGAAGGAATGAGGAAGCCGCGGCACTCACAGGGTTGCCAACAGGACCTGGGGGCCCGGGTTCTCCGGCTGCACCTGAGAAACCTGGACTGCCTCGCTCTCCCTGAGGTCCTGTGATTCCTTGAGGTCCGGGAGGTCCCTGCAACACAGGGAGATAGTGGTACCATGATGATGACACTGAGTGACGTAGAGAGAGAGAGAGAGAGAGAGAGGAGAGAGAGAGGGGGGTTGAGGGGGTGGGGGAAGGGTGAGGAAGAGAAAAAAAGAGACAGAGAGAGGCGGGAGGAAGAGGTGAAGACAGAGAAAGGAGGGAGAAGAAATCACAGAGGGCAATGAAGAATAGAATGCTTTAAAAAAAACAACAACAAGCAAAACAAAGAAACACAAAAACGAACGAACTACAAAAAAAACAATCAACCAACCAACCAAATAACTGCGCACACATGAAAGCTGTTTCAAGGTGTAAATGTGTCTGTCACACTAAAATTAATTTCAATAATGAATGAATCAATTGATTAATCACTCACACACACTCACTCAAACAACCATCAACCATCAATCAATCATTAATACTATTTACAAAAAAATAAACTTATTCAACAATAAATACTATCATACCACAAAAATAAACATTATTCAACCAATCAATACTTAATCAATCGATCGACCAATCCGTCAAACAAATCAATCATATCAATCAGTATTAATTAATTAATGGATAATTAGCCCAATCATTCTACTGCAAACCAGGCTGGCCGCGTTCTCCCTGAAGGCCATCTCTACCAGGCGTTCCTGGTTGCCACTTTCTCCTGGCAGACCCGGCTGTCAGTCTCTCAGAATTTCCCTGTGGAATACAGAGAGAGAGAGAGAGAGAGAGAGAGGAGAGAGAGAGAGAGAGAATGACAATGACAATGCTTTATTGACAAGAGTTAACCCTTATGGCAAGGGAGTGCATGCACAATTTCCACTTAGCGTTGCCAAGGGAGTGCATGCACAATTTCCACTTGGTGTTGCCAAAACTCTGCCAACAATAAGAAATGCGAGTCAAAAACAAGCGTACACACAGAAAATAGTTGAACAATACTAAAACTAGAACACGAAGAAACAGACCATTCATCAAACAATATTCTCATCACAATAAATAACTTGTTGCGTAATCATGATCTAAAAACACAGCCTACATATTAAGATTTTTCTCTCTAAATCGAAAAGCTTCCATCACAAACTTAACAAATGAGTTTACAATGTCTACATTTTCAGAGGATAAAATACCAAAGAGGTTTTGAGTTTGACCAAAAGAGAGAGAGAGAGAGAGAGAGAGAGAGAGAGAGAGAGAGAGAGAGAAGAGAGAGAGAGAGAGAGAAAATGTCCTTTTTCTGATTACCTCGCGTAAACACTGGGTATTCAAAATCAACAAATGAACCAATATATGAAAAAATAGACTGAATAAGGAAATGCCTTAGAAACTGTTTCGTTAGCTTCTTTGTCAGTTTTTTTTTAAATTTTGTCCCTGCCTCTCTTTTGCTTCATTGTCAGTTTAATCTTTTTCAATCTCTTCCTCCCTTTCTGTTATGTATTTATATATGTCTGATGCTTTCTCTCTGTCAGCACACAGGCACACACACACACACACACACACACACACACACACACACACACACACACACACACACACACACACACACACGCACACACACACACACAGAATAGTTCAAACGCAATCCCAAGATAATCATGTTTCTCTCATGCCTCCCATCTCTGTCTCCAATACCCCCCCATCCCATCCTCCCCCTCCACTCTCCAGTTTGGCGTGCCTCAGGGATCCGTGCTGGGACCTGTCCTCTTTATTTTGTACACCACTCCATTGTCTAATGTCATCCACGGCCATTCCGTTTCACACGAAATGTTTGCGGATGATACTCAGCTGCTCCATTCCTCTGTCATCGATGACTACTCACCCCTTGTTTCTACTCTTCAATCTGTACTTCTGATATCGAGACCTGGATGTCAGCAAATAAGCTTAAATTAAACTGTGAGAAGACTGAAGCCATCCGTTTTTCAAAGCGGTCACATCATGGCCCTGATCCGATCCCTTCTTCTTTGACATTAGGTTCCAGCACTATTGAATTTTCAAACACTGTTCGTGACCTTGGTGTTCTCCTTGATAGTGACCTCTCAATGAAACAGCATGTCACAAAAACTTGTCAGTTAGCTTACATGGAACTTAAACGAATTGCTGCTATTCGACCCTATCTCACTGAAGACGCCACAAAAACTCTCGTTTCATCATACATCCTTTCAAGGCTAGATTACTGCAACTGTGTTCTCCTTGGCTGTCCCTCAACTGTCATCCAACCCCTCCAACGTGTACAGAACTCTGCAGCCCGTCTCATTTGCAAATCTCCTAGGACCCAACCCTGCAGCCCTCTCCTGAAAAAGTTGCACTGGCTCCCCGTTGAAGAAAGAATTAAATACAAATGTTGTTGTCTCTGCTTCAAGATTTTCACTGGCGATGCCCCTGCCTATCTTTCCGATCTCCTTCAAGTATATGTCCCATCACGAACGCTCCGCTCCTCCACCGACACCAGGACCTTCCGCTTTCCCAGTTACCGTCCCCATCGTAAACAGCATGGCGAACGAGCTTTCTCATACGCAGCTCCCAAACTCTGGAATAAACTCCCCTATGACTTAAGACATTCTCAAACCTTTTCTTCCTTCAAAACTCCCTGAAAACCCACCTTTTCAAACAATACTAAGAAGACAGTCATTACCAGATAGTTGATTGACTCTTGTTGCTTCTGTGGATCGCTTAGTAGTTTGTGCTTGTTGCGGCTGTTGTGTATTGTGTGTCTGTGCGTGAGAGTGTGTGTGCGCGTGGGAGATAATGGGAGAGAGCCTTTGTTTTTCATTTCTGAGCCGTTTTTCAAATGCTTTTTCTTTACATTTAGCAATTGTATTTTTTCTGCCTTTGTAAAGCGCCTTGTGCCGTGGAAGGCGCTATATAAATCCCCATTATTATTATTATTATTATTATTACTCTCTTCGCTTTGCTCCGTCTCTTTACTTTCTACCTCTCTCTCTCTCCCATTCGTTCTTATTTGCTCTCATTCTCTCTTCTTTTCTCTCTCTTTCACTCCTTCTCTCAACTTTTCTCTTTCAATTTTCATACATCTCTCTTTCGCTCTGCTTCCTTTTCTCCTCTTCTCTCTCTTCCCATCCCAATCTCTGTCTGCCTCTCTCTCATCTCCTCTCTCTGTAGTCCCATATCTTTTCTTTCTCTGTCTGTCTGTCTCTCTCTCTCCCTCTGCCTCCTCCTCTCTCTCTCTCCTTTCCTCCTCCCCTCTCCATTCCTCCTCTCCTCTGTCGCTCTCCCCCACCCCTCCCTCCTCATATCTCTCTCTCACTCTCTCCCCCCCCCCCCCCATCTATCGCTCTCTCCTGTCTGTCTGTCTCTTTCTGTCTCTCTCTCTCTCTCTTCCCCCATCTATCGCTCTCTCCTGTCTGTCTATCTGTCTCTTTCTCTCTCACTCTCTCTGTCTCTTTGTCTGTCTCTTTCTCTCTCTCACTTTCTGTGTGTGTGTGTGTGTGTGTGTGTGTGTGTGTGTGTGTGTGTGTGTGTGTGTGTGTGTGTGGGGTGTGTGCGTGTGCGTGCGACACCCTGACGTGGACTTACTCGTTCGCCAGAAGGACCCTGAGTTCCGGGGGCTCCCACAGGCCCTGGGGGTCCAGTCAGCCCAGGAGGTCCCACAGGTCCAGGCTGCCCTGGCTGCCCTGAGGGCCCTGGAAGTCCTGTTTCTCCTGTCTCTCCTTTGGCGCCGTCCTGACCCGGTCGGCCCTGAAACACGCAGATAGAGAGAGACAGACTCAGATATGCACACACGTCAACTCACGGTACCATTTCTAATAATAATAATGATAATAATAATAATAACGTAGCAAATCTTTTGAGAGCAATGAAAAATGCCCCTTCTCACATTGAAATGCAGCATTATCAAGTCCCTGTAACTCTACACCATACTGAACTGTAAGCTGACAGTGAATCAATTTACTTTAAAAAAAAAAAAACAGTCCACGGATTATTCTTTAATTTGAGTAGCTTTTGCAAAAGGCACAATATTTTCTTTTTTTGTTTTGCTTTGCTTGTTTGGTTAAGGTATGGTGCAACAATACTCAACCTCGATAGAAAAAACCCCAAACAGTTCCTAAGTATTTGTAGACGTTAACAACTAGTATCACAATTCCACTGACTGACCATCTTTCTCTGGCGCCTTCATATCCTCCTTTCCTGTAAACACGTGGTACTTTTACCTATATTTACTTTGAGATGGAGGGCTGATGCCGCCCAGTGCAAGCTGTTCAACTGCACTTGAAGGCCAATGACAGTTACAGACAGCAAGGCTACATCATCATCATCAACATCATCATCATCAGCTAAAAGCAGTATAAAACAGTTCAAAATAATCATACCCAAAAACGTTGCCTCGTGTCTCTCTGCTGTGATAACCTCGAACATCTATTTATTCATTAACAAATAATGAAAACGAAACAGGACTACATAGATCTCCTTGTTCTACAACATAATATCTAGATCCACATCTGAGTCGGGTTTTAAGATTGAATGTGTACATGTTATGAATACACTGTAACATTTGGCCTTTGTAACGCCGTTTCACAATAGTACAGACCACAGTAGATATTTTTCACAGAGACACACAGAGAGAGAGAGAGAGAGAGAGAGAGAGAGAGAGAGAGACAGACAGACAGACAGACAGCGACAGTCGATCAGACAGAGAGACAGACTGACAAAAGCAAAACTTACAGCTTCTCCAGCAATACCCGCTTCACCAGCAAATCCACGTGGTCCTGTGTCTCCCTAGAAGGCACAACAAAAATCGTCCGTCTTCTTACCAGAACGTGCACAAATACACTAATCAAAATAGTCCAGCAACAAGAAAATACACAAAAAGAGATAAAAATAAATCGTGTGAGACAGACAAGACAGACAGAAAAAAAGAAGAGAGAGAGAGAGAGAGAGAGAGAGAGAGAGAGAGAGAGAGAGAGAGAGAGAGAGAACAGGTGCAAATAAGTAACTGAAAATATCATTGTTACCAGAAGATGTAAAAATGACTAACGTAAATGGCTAACGTAAATATGAGTGTTACCAGGTTATAAACAATGAACATAGCTTTGATACTAGGATGATACTCATATACGCTGCAAACGCATCCTTGTTTCCAGACTTAAGAATGAATTAATTGTGCAAATGACCTTTTTTCAACAAAGAAATGAACAAAAAAAAAAACCAGCGTAAAGAGACTTATTACCAGAGCATACACAAGGAAACAGTAAACACTGGATATGAGAGCGAGAGAGAAAGAGAAGAAAGAAAGACAGTGAGAGAGACAGGCAGAGGAGACAAACAGAAAAAAAGAAAGAGAGAGAGTGAAGAGAGTGAGACAGACAAGACAGACAGAAAAAAAAGGAGAGAGAGAGAGAGAGAGAGAGAGAGAGAGAGAGAGAGAGAGAGAGAGAGAGAGAGAGAGAGAGAGAACATCAGAGAAGCAGACTGACAACAGACAAAGACCTTCATTAAGACAAAAGAACAGACAAGAGAACGAACTGTAGATCTGGCCAGAGATTAAAACTCACCCGTGCCCCAGCGCTACCACGAGACCCAGCAGGTCCAGATTCTCCAGGCAGCCCCTGAAAGGAAACAGATTTAATGACACTGCAAATGAAGGAGAAGAACAACAATAATGACAATGAAGGAGAACAACAACAATAATGACAATGAAGGAGAACAACAACAATAATGACAATGAAGGAGAAGAACAACAATAATGACAATGAAGGAGAAGAACAACAATAATGACAATGAAGGAGAACAACAACAATAATGACAATGAAGGAGAACAACAACAATAATGACAATGAAGGAGAACAACAACAATAATGACAATGAAGGAGAACAACAACAATAATGACAATGAGGAGAACAACAACAATAATGACAAACGAAAAAAGCATGTGGGAAACATTGTCACAGAGTTACCAAGACTGTTACTGTGTGGACACACTTTGCCCACTGGTCAGAGAGTCTGTCTAAGAGGAAAGAAAGAAAGACAGGAGGAGGGAAAGAAGGAAAGGAAGAATAAAGGGAAGAGCACAAGGGGTGGGGTGGGGGATGGTGGATGGGTCAAGAAAGACGAAAAAAGAAGAGAAGAGAGAGAGAGAGGGAGGGAGACAGAGAGGAGGGAGGGAGGGAGAGAGAGAGACGGAGAGAGAGAGACAGGAGAGAGAGAGAGAAGGAGAGAGAGAGAGAGAGAGAGAGAGAGAGAGAGAGAGAGAGAGAGAGAGAGAGAGAAAGACAGAGAGATGCGAAGAGCAAAAAAGGAAATGAAAGAGAGAAAAAAAAAACATTAACAGGAGGAATCAAGAAAGATTGGGGTGATGAAGAGAGCACATGGGTGTGTGTGTTGTGTGTGTGTGGGGGGGGGGGGGGGGGGGGGCTTCATGAGGTGGTGACGAAACAAGGAGGGTGGGGAGGAACGAACACAAAACTGGAAGCAAGGGAGATGTCAGAGGAAAAGAGAAATGAAGACAAATATAAAATAAACAAATAACACCCTAGATGACCATAGAGAGCAGATTCGGTATCAGGACTGCTGAAGAAAGAACAAGAAAAGAGGAAAGGAAAATAATAATAAATAACAAAAAAAAGAGAAAGAAAACAAACAAGGAAAAACAACAGCAGGAAAACAAAGAGAAAGTAAGAAAAAAAAAAGAAATAAAAATGAAATAGAGGGACAGAAAGAAAGTTTGAAAGAGAGGGACAGAAAGAAAGTTTGAAAGAAAGAGAGACAGAAGAATACGACAGAAAAGAAATTTCAGCACGTGTTTACATTCTAAGAATCTTTGAATAAGATACGTAAATTGTAAAATGATAATTAATGATTGTTCAGTGAATACTCATGCATCACCACCCCCACTTGATCTCTTTTTGTTTTCCGTTGTGTGTGTGTGTGTGTGTGTGTGTGTGTGTGTGTGTGTGTGTGTGTGTGTGTGTGTGTGCGTGCGAATCATAAGCTACGAAGTTACGAAGAAACAAACGATTTGTCTTATAAACATTGATCTCATGTCGTCTGTCAAAAGGTTAAAGTTCATAGCATAATGATGGTTAGAGATTAAGGGTTCACCGAGTCTTAGGGCATGTCATTATACAAGGCAGAGCCAAATCCTCTCCTTCTACTGCCATAACTTTCCCTTACTGAAGCAGGTACCCATTTACTAAACATTCTACACATGCTAAGCATACCCACGTTGGTATCTTTCTTTCATTTACTTATTCATGTATTTCTTCTTATTATTTCTTTCTTTTGCTGTCCCATCTTCTGTGTCACCTCAGTGGCAGTGCACCCACGCCGCTCATTCCGACCCCACAGTCCACAGCCACAGCCCGGACCGGCCCGCCACAGCCCCGGCACCGATAATTCACATGGAGCAGTCCATGTTAAGTCGTCAAGAGGCAACCCACCGGAGGAGGACCGCGGCCGAGTCACTGCGGTGGTGTTCAATGGTTGCCCTGTTCTGATCCAACATACGCAGGACACCACCTACTAAGCCTCCCTACTGACGACAATAATTGCTTAGTCGCGGAGCCGGCGTGAGTGAGCTCTCCCTCCAGAGGGCATGTTGGTATATTTCATCTCATTCCGCCTAATATTACTTTCAACGGCACCAATCTGTTTCAGCTGGAAGTTGTCTTGCCGGGGTTTTGAACCCGTGGGACACTGAAACCCTCAGTACTGCCACGTTGTTCCACTCACCGCTATTCCAGGGTTTCCTTGAGGTCCGGGGGCACCAGGGGGTCCAGATCGCCCAGTGGGTCCATTGGGTCCAGGGTTGCCAGCATTGCCGGGTGGACCTCGGCTACCCTTGGTCGCCACTTGGCCCGGTGGGCCGGGCATTCCAAGAGAACCCATGGGGCCGGGGTCTCCTGCCAGTCCAGCTTCTCCTTCCCGGCCTGACTCTCCTGCTGGACCCTGAGTTAGTCCACCAACCAGTCAACCACTTACAAACAAATTATCAGTCACATCAGTTCTGTCTGACATTTGCTTAAGTATTTCCCTACATACTGCCCAATAAACTGGCGGCAGCATTACACGAGCAATGAGCGTGGCAACGGCTAACAACCCATTTTTAACCTAAAACTGATTTAAGAGCCAGCATTGATTTTCATCTATGTAAAAGTGCTGATCATCAAACTAGGGTGAAATCTTTCACAGAAATTTTAAAAAACCCACACCAACCGTTGTAATAAGAAATGGCTGTGCAAACATAAACGCTGCATGCTCACTGGGGACAGAAAACTTGGTCCACTTAGTACACGCAGAGAAAGAGTTGACATCTTGAATAAGTAGTAGACCGCCTGTCTGTCTATTTCCGAAAGGCCATGTCACATTGTATGATTTTAGCTTCAGACTAATAATACCCCTGTAGAACTGATTACGACATGTGCATATTTCTTCAGTCATAATCATAAAAAAGTATGCTAAAACGTATTCTATTTCTGCATTTGTCCTAAAAAATCAATCAAACAAAACGCTATGACAGCAGATTAGAATTAACTTGACTTGCATCCAGCCAAACTGTTGGCACAAAACGTACCGGGGGTCCACGGTCACCGGGGCGTCCAGGAACTCCGGGTTCACCTCCCAAGCCCTGCAGACAGGCATCAACGACACTGGAAAACCTCCCTTTAACTGTCATCATGGTTGAGCAGCTATTGGAACTGAATGCGACGCTGGATTAGCTCCTTTTCAGCCAATGGTACCTTACCTTTGGAGCGCCATTGCATGGGCGATGAGCCAGTTTTGACTTATTCCACACACAATTAATGAATTCTAATAAATACCGTAAATACCTGATTACTTCATTATCACTATTACCACATAACATTACCTACCTCTAACTGACACCACATAACATTACCTACCTCTAACTGACACCACGCTTTGTTTAGCTAATTCTAAATAACAACGATTGATTGGCAAATTCGTACAGACTGCCACACTTAATTAGCTTATTCTAACCATTCCCACGCTTCGTCAGCTGTTTCAAACTACTGTTGCACTTAATCAGCTCATTCTAATTAACAACACAGCTGATAAAACACATTCTGAAATACTGTTGGATTTTCTTCGGCTGTTGGCATTGGCAAACTGGCCATTCCAGTTAATACCACACCCAATCAACTAACTCTTACTAATCCCAGACCTCAGCTGTTGGCATTGGCAAATTGCTAATTCCAATTAATACCACATCTACTCAGCTGTTTCTTACTAATCCCAGACCTCACCGCATTCTACCTGCTGCCACAACAGATTAGCTAGTTCCCACCAATGCCAAACTTAAAACCTATTTCAGGCTTCTTCATCACAGCATTGGCCGATACTAACAAAAGCCATATGTGGGCATCTAATCCTAACTACTCGCTATACACTAACTAATACCACGCTTGATTAGCTCATTTCCATTTATGCAACATCTGATTGGCTCATTATTCGTATGGCCATACTTAATTAGGTCATTCTCGACGTATGTAATTTGCTAATTCTGAGTCATTCGTTCTGAAAATCCAGATTCTAATCAACTTCGCAGTCGAAATATTCTTTCACCATGCCACCGTCATCTAATGATTCTAGATTGTAAAATAGTAGATTGTAAAATAGTAGATTGTAAAATAATCTTACAGGTCAGGTTAACCCATTAGCCACAAAACGTAGGTTTTCCCTGATACTCTCTGAGTTTACTTGCCTTGAAATTCCGGAGGTCTTTGTACTGTTTTTTTTTGTGCCATTCGTTTTTTTGGTGCATATACTCATTCTGTTTTTCTTCAAACCTCCTCATACATCTTTAGCTTAGTAAGTTCACCCCACTGACTACTGAGCTGTCATATCGACCTTTCTTTCTTGTATTGAAGTAAGCCACCCTTTTCTCCTCACAGTCAGCGTTAAGCAAGGCTTTGAATTAACACTATGCAGACACACGGTTCTTTGCAGCACATGATGGGAGGGGGGGGGGGGGGGGGCGGTTGGGGGGGAATCCATGATGGTTTTTTTGGGCGGGGTCTTTTTCCTGGGGTAAAAGATGAAGGGGGTAAGAACTTACCACTTCACCTGCTGGTCCTGGTAATCCACGGGCACCTGGGGGTCCGGAAGGTCCCTGAAATTAAAAAAACAACAACAACAAACATATACAATTAGACGAAAGACTGTGGTCCCAACATAGACATGTATACATACTGAGGTCTTGATACGAATGATATATACCGTCAGCAAAGAACGCTGTGGTCCCTGAAATAATATACACATTATAACAAAACACTATGCTGTCTGAAATTAATAACACACAATTTGAAAACACACTCGTCCCTGACATAAATTATATACATATTAACTCACAACACTGAACTCAGAACACTCAAAGCTTGATAGGAATAATATACACATAAACAAAAAACACTGTGGTCCCTGAATTAATACACAAATTAAGACAAAACACTATGGTCTCTGATATAAACAACATATACAATTAGAAAACACACTGTGGTCCCTGACATGAATAATGTACACATTGTGACCAAACACTATGGTCTCTGATATAAACAACATATACAATTAGAAAACACACTGTGGTCCCTGACATAAATAATGTACACATTGTGACCAAACACTATGGTCTCTGATATAAACAACATATACAATTAGAAAACACACTGTTGTCCCTGACATAAATAATGTACACATTGTGACCAAACACTATGGTCTCTGATATAAACAACATATACAATTAGAAAACACACTGTGGTCCCTGACATAAATAATGTACACATTGTGACCAAACACTATGGTCTCTGATATAAACAACATATACAATTAGAAAACACACTGTGGTCCCTGACATAAATAATGTACACATTGTGACCAAACACTATGGTCTCTGATATAAACAACATATACAATTAGAAAACACACTGTGGTCCCTGACATGAATAGTATACACATTAACACAGCCCACTGAGGTCCTGAAATAAATAATGTAGACATAAACAAACAAGCAAAATACAAAAAGAAACACTGTGGTTCATGAAATTCTATATACATTACAACAAAACATTGCGGTCTCTGAAATTAGTAACATATACAGTTACACCAAATACTGTGGTCCCCAATGTAAATAAAGCACACATTAACACACAACACTGAGGCCTTGAAAAAAAAACACATAAAAAACCTTGGGGCCCCTCGAAAACAAATATTGCTAATCAAATCAAGACACTATGTCTCTGAAATAAGTAAGATACACATTTACATGAAACACTGTGGTCGCTGACAGAGATAATAATTATACACATTATACAGAACACTGAGCATCTGAAACAAATCGCCAAGATCACGAGTCTGGTGCTCTACCAACTGAGGTATTCCTATGAGTACTTCACAGAGCAGACGAGGCTGCTGATCGTTGTCAAGAACAGGCGTGTAGCCACTCACCTCTCGGCCAGGGGACCCGACAGGTCCCGCTAGTCCTCTCTCTCCAGGAATGCCCCGGGATCCTTGAGCTCCAGTTTCGCCAGGGAAACCTCGCTCACCCTGTTGATTATCATCAAATTTACAGAGAGAGTGAGAGAAAGAGAGACAGACAGACAGACAGACAGTCAGAATTAATAGAGTTGGAGAGAGAGAGAGAGAGAGAGAGAGAGAGAGAGAGAGAGAGAGAGAGTGAGAGAAAGAGAGAGAGAGACAGACAGACAGTC
>CM031620.1:14474429-14491929 GCA_018398815.1 Conus ventricosus | reverse complement strand
ACAGTAGTAACATCACAGTAGTAGCAATAACTAATGATAATAATAATAATAATAATAACAATAATGATATCCTTAATAGAATAACAATCATTATGATAACAACAATGGTAATAACGACAGCAAGAACTATAAGAGTGTGACAAGGAAAGCAAGGAGAGTGCAAAGCGAACGAAGACAGGAATGTTTCTAAACAATAAAGAAAAAAAAACCAGAAAATCATGAATTGCATTAATGAAAATCATCATCATCATAATCTAAATAGAAAAAAGAAAGTGGGGAAGAAAAGAAAAAGAAGAAGAAGAAGAAGAAAATTAATAAGAAAGTGACAAGAAAAACAGGGAGAGCAAAAGAACCCTACAACATTTCGTTTAAAAACACACAAGTAGATGCCACTATTGAAAACACAATACCTCACATCAATCAAACCCTAACAATAAGGACACGAAGGTCATACTCACAGGGCTTCCAGGTCGTCCAAGAGGTCCTTCAGGTCCATCGGGGCCACGTTCTCCCCGAGGTCCGATGGGTCCTGCGTTGCCCTGGGCACCAACTCGCCCAGGGGAACCCTGTCACACAACCCACAGACAGACTAAACCCTTTTGGTTGGGGAGGTGCTCGAGGAGTTTTGACCCCCTCCCCCCTCTCGAAAATACCCCCTCGGAAAACAAAAACAGTGGAAAAAAACCACCTCAGTAAGTCCAAACTGTTCCACTGGAGAAAAACAAAAGACAAAGGGAAGTACGTCTGAAGATACACTTTTAATAGACAGCATCATCACTTATAAGATTCTGACACATATTTTCGGGGATCAGGTGGATGTGTCTGAATGTTGACTTTTCTTCGACATCATCATCTTTTAACAGAATTTGACACATATCTGAAGGATCAGTTGTTCACACTTGCATTGATTTCTTTTCGTCCAATACAAGATCACTTTTGTCGGACACTTGCAGTAGCATCTTCGTAAAAAAATCCATAAGGTGCCTTTTTTTTATGGGATACATATACAGCTTATCTGATACCTGTGCATTTTTCTCGGATGATTACAGATATTTTTGCTGGACACCTGTAAACAAACAATTTTGTGAAGTGATTGCACTTCAGATATCTACACGCATTTTCTTTGATAGTACATCTCCATTTTTCAGATAATCCATCATCCTACACTTTGGTCTGATACGTACATATTTTGGTGAGAACGTATTCATTTTTGTCTGACAAGTATATGTAATTTTCTTTTTCTGATACCTACACAAATACTTTTGCTAAAAACTTACAAATCCATTGTTATTACATATTTACACACGTATTTGTCAAGTTCATCCTCCACCTCATTTGTTACGCTTACATAAAAGTGTTGTTTTCTTTTTAGATACTTACAAATACATTTTTTGTGCGCACAGACTTACACACAAACTTATGCATACATTTTTGTTGAATGATATAACTTACATTTTGGTCCTAACTTTTTTCCCCTGAACCCTACACTTGACAGGAAGTGTACACATATCTTTTTGTCAGATACTCATACTTTTTCTCTTTTTTTTTCTTTTTGTGTCAGATACTGATACTTATACTTTTTCTCTTTTATTTCTTTTTTTGTTTTGGTCAGATACTTACTCATACTTTGCTTTTTTTGTCAGATACTGATACTCATACATTTTCTCTTTTTTTTTTTTTTTTTTTGTCAGATACTAACTCATTTTGTTTTCCTTTTTTTTCTTCTTCGTTTTCTTTTTTTCTGCATGGTTCTTAAACATCAATCTGTACAGTTCATACACATTTCACATATTAAAGAGTGCACGGCACTATCTACAATCCATACTCAGACCCATCTCTCTCCACATCTAAGTGCAATAGTTAGGGGTCATACCCTTTACCTTTTTCATTTCGCCTTTCCATTTCTCTTTTTTTGTTTTGTCGACTACTCTACTGCAAGCTTGCTACTGCCCAGTCTAACTCCAAACTTTTCTTTATTAGTAGCTAGCCAAGATAGACAAGACATTAGTAGCCTTTGCCAATCGTCTCACTTTCTGATGGCAATAACAATGATAATCTGAACATTGAAACAGATACATGTTAACAGGATGCAAGGACACTGCCAATCCTACTTTGATCCCATTCTCCCATCTCAAGTGCAAAATGTAGGGCGAAACGGTACCTCACCATAGTTAGTTAGTGTTCTGTCACGGTCGGGTGGAAGTGGCGTAAATGTTCTTTTTTTTCACACACGCAGTCTGTCGTGTCACGATGAAACAGGGCTGGTCTGACTGAAACTTGACCCCTGTCAGTTAGGCCTTCTTGGTTTGAAATAAGTACGGGAAAGATAATGGCATGGGTCATAGACTGTAACATTTCATTTCAATGTTATTGTTTTTCTCTCTTGTACCTATGAAAGCCTGACAGGACCAGCCAGCATCTCAGCAACACCGAGGAAAGCGCCTGACTGAAAGCAGTAGGGCTGTGCACTGTGTAGACTGCATCCAAAACATCTCTACACTCTCGCCTTGGCTTAAGGCTGTGTCAGACCAACTGACATAGGTTAGAACACCAGGGCTACATCAAAATGTTATTATGCTCTGCATAGTTATGCGGGGGTTGTCCCCAGTCGTGACAAGCTCCTAGCATAACATCATCAGTCTCCAAAATCCCCCGAAGTCGGAGTGTGGCTGCCCACGTGGCAGGGTAATCAAAAATGGTCACACACGTAATGTTCTCATCCCTAGCTGATGCATTTGTACCATAGTCTTCAAGTACTTCGGCTGTTCGGATGATCCCTGGAGTCTTTTAGCCAGGGTACGACGACAACGACATCTCTACACTCACTCCTCATGACCTTAGCTGTGGTACAGTCAGATACAACGAAGGACTGTTTCCTTCCTGTCCACCCCCCCCCTTCCTCCTCCCCCCTCACACACAATCCTTCAACTCACCACCCCCTGGTTCACATCCGCCACACACTTACAGGCTCTCCACGGTTGCCCGGGGCACCAGTCAGACCTGGGGGACCAGGCTGACCTTGGGAACCCTGCTCTCCAGGAGCACCGTTCATACCAGGGCTGCCCTGCAGAGAGGAGATCAGAACCTGAGTGAGAACCTCCTGCCCAAGGTACCTTGAGACTGGAATTTAAGAGTAGCAACGTTCTGCGTAAGGTATCATGAAGATTGAATTTAACAATGGCAACGTTCTGCGTAAGGTATCATGAAGATTGAATTTAACAATGGCAACGTTCTGCGTAAGGTATCATGAAGATTGAATTTAACAATGGCAACGTTCTGCGTAAGGTATCATGAAGATTGAATTTAACAATGGCAACATCTGTTTAAGGTATCATGATGATTGAATTTAACAATGGCAAAATCGTTTAAGGTATCATGATGATTGAATTTAACAATGGCAACATTCTGCGTAAGGTATCATGATGGTTGGATTTAACAATGGCAACATGATAATTGAATTTAACAATGGCAACATTCTGCGTAAGGTATCATGATGATTGAATTTAACAATGGCAACATTCTGCGTAAGGTATCATGATGATTGAATTTAACAATGGCAACATTCTGCGTAAGGTATCATGATGATTGAATTTAACAATGGCAACATTCTGCGTAAGGTATCATGATGATTGAATTTAACAATGGCAACATTCTGCTGGAGGTTTCGTGAGGATTGAATTTCAGAGTGGCAACATCCTGCCTAACGTATCCTGAGGACTGAGTTTACGAATGGCAACATTCTCTTTAAGACATCGTGAGGACTGAGTTTAAGATTGTCAACATTCGACACAAGGTATCCTTCAGATTGAATTTAAGATGGCAACATTGGCAACATGCCTAAGGTACTCTGAGGATTGGATGTAAGAGTGGCAAATTTTGCCGAAGGTATTTTGGGGACTGGATTTAAGAGTGGCGACATTATGCTCCAGTGATCCAGAGAGAATTACAGAATTATCTTCTGGGTGGAATGGATCATAATGGAAACATCCTCAACATTGTTTAAAAAGAGTCTGGGGATGGGACGGGCAGTGAACATGTTTTTGCATCTGAAATTTGTACGATTTTTAGAAGGCAAAAAGAAACAGAAGAAGAAAACCTGCAAAATCATTAAATATGTTCAGACATCAGTTTGTCAGCATATTTCTATTATTGTCAAAATTTGATTTCATATTCTAATAAGCAGACGGCACAAGCGATATACAGATGTTAACATACATGCTTGAGTGATATGTGTGTCAATCTTTATTGAGGGCTAAAGAATAGGCTTTGCAAGTGTTATTTTTTCATCCTGCGCTCTATGTGTGTGTGTGCGTGTGCGTGTGCGTGTGCGCGCGCGCGCGTCTGTGTGTGTGTGTGGTGTGGTGTGTGTGTGTGTGTGTGTGTGTGTGTGTGTGTGAAGAGGGAGAAAGAGAGAGAGAGAGAGGGGGAGGCAAAGATAGAGAGAGACTGAGAGAAAGGGTGTGCGTGTATGTGTCTGTGTGTGTGTGTGTGTGTGTGTGTGTGTGTGTGTGTGTGTGTGTAAGTGGAGGAGAGGTGGGCGGTGAAAGGAACAGAAATGAGTGGGAAGGAAGAGAAGGGGGGGTTTAAGTAAGTGTGTGTGTGTGTGTGTGTGTGTGTGTGTGTGCGTGTGTGCGTGCGTGCGTGTGTGCATCTTCCTGTGTGTAGTGGTTGCAGGGCATGAAGGACCACAGAATTGAAAACCTTTTTTCCCGTATGATTTTTCCCCCCGAGGATGAAGATGATTGACATGATGCAAAGGACTTCTGACTTCTGATTCTGGGTCTGAGATCATAATGTGAAAAGACGGAACTCCATGCTTCCAACACACAGCTAGAGTGAAGCACTCACAGCAGGCCCTGGTTCACCTCGCGCCCCATCTTCACCTGGGATTCCTGGACTGCCCTGTCAATCAAGACAACCAGACATGACCCATGTTAGCAACCACACTGTGCAGGCTAGGCTATGAGGGGGTGGTACTCATTTCCACACACCAGAACTGGCGGTGGCTTACATGGGAATGCGTTCACTCCATCACATACGCTGTGGGTATATACACAAATGTGAAAGCGGACATTTACACATGGACACAGACACAGACACACACACACACACACACACTCTCGCACATGCGCGCACGCTTGCTTAAATTCACTTACAAACACGCGCCACACACACACACACACACACACACACACGCACACACGCACGCACGCACTCACGCACACACACACACACACACACACACACACACACACACACACGCATTCATACACTAACGATGGTGCAATCACTTACACAGACGCCACACACTGTCATGCTCACTTATTCATACCAACACAAGTTTACATAGCTACCAGACGTAAAGATTCTCTTCGTCACACACACACACACACACACACACACACACACACACACAACACACACACACACACATACACACACAACCTTTCAACCTGAGTCAAGGCAAATCAAAACCAAACGACAGAAAAATAGAGAATGAAAGAAAGAAAAAAACCAACTCACTCTGTGTCCCTGTGGTCCTGGGGCTCCCATATTTCCTTGCATTCCCTGTAAAAGAAAGGAATGAACATAGCAATTAGGAAAGAAAACAAAACAGACATAAAGAAAATAAAAATCAAGGCTAAAAATCAAGCCAAAACGAAACAAAACCAAACAAAGAAGAAAAAAATAATACTTCATATCCTATATTCAAATGTTCAAAAACAATAAATGAAAGACTAGTTGCAGCAACGACGTTAACTACACTCTTACACACCACCACCACCGTCACCCCATACAGCAGCAAAAAACAACAACAACAACAACAACACAAAAAACACCACCACCACGTCCAGCAATGTAAAGTGCCAAGCACTCACAGGAGTTCCTGGGGCTCCACTCTCTCCAGCCTCTCCACGGGCACCGTCCTCTCCGGGGGCTCCAGGGAACCCTGGACGTCGGGAAGTCCCGAGAGACCGGAGCTCCCTGCAGTCAGATCCGTCAATCAGCCCATCAGCACACAGACAAGAAGCATCATGAATAAAGGAGACATTAAACTACTGAGTATCTCAAATTTACAACTAAGAGGGGTAATAAACAATAAACAGATAGGGTAACTCTTGCTCCCATAAGAAAAAACTAACACAGAGTAACTTTTATTCAAGACTGGCACAGCCTTTCAAACTTGAATAAAGTCAGACAAATACAAAGATGAACAATCTAATAGTGGGGGGAAACAAGCATTGGCCAACAGCCCCTCTGTCATCACGGTAATGATTTGGCAAAGATTTAGACTTAAGAGGGGGGGGGGGGGGGGGGGTTGAAGATGAAGAAAATGGGAACACGAAATTAAGAAAATTATTGTAAACATGAAATACTCTTCACTAGCTGCATGAGGAAACCATCGTAATCCCTCTCGAAGGCAGATCTACTTGTATTGCCTGCTCCTAGGCCTTTCGTCCGCTGGATCGGACTCATCAGGGAGACACGGCTGGTTGTGTCTGTGCTCCGGCGTCAAATAGAGACACACCACAGTCCATTATACTGTGGTGTTCTTACCAGCAAGGGTTCAAAAAGAATCCAACAGCACCCCCAAGAGGGGTGAGACGGGAATGGATGGGACACGGGTTAGTGGATACAGGCGTGCAAAGTAAGATAGCTCTTCACCCCTTCCCCGGCCCTTAATTAAAGGGCAGGGAAGGGTAAGGCTTGGTTATTAATATAAAGAAAGGTAAAGGGGAGGGAAGGGCAAGGCTGGGTTATTAATATAAAGAAAGGTAATCTTACACTTCCATTCACAAAGGGAAGAGTTGTATAGATGTTGGATGGAGAGGGAATGGCGAAAGGACGTGTACAGATTTGCTAACTTTTGCAATTCACTACAATGCACATTCTGTGAAAAGTTTTAGAAAATCACACGGATTTCCAACTGCACAATACTACAAGGACAACCATTCTTAACTATCAGACTATGACAATACATCCTACACAGTGGCTATATTGTGACATATTAACTATCAGACTATGACAATACATCCTACACAGTGGCTATATTGTGACATATTAACTATCAGACTATGACAATACATCCTACACAGTGGCTATATTGTGACATATTAACTATCAGACTATGACAATACATCCTACACAGTGGCTATATTGTGACATATTAACTATCAGACTATGACATACATCCTACACAGTGGCTATATTGTGACATATTAACTATCAGACTTATGACAATACATCCTACACAGTGGCTATATTGTGACATATTAACTATCAGACTATGACAATACATCCTACACAGTGGCTATATTGTGACATATTAACTATCAGACTATGACAATACATCCTACACAGTGGCTATATTGTGACATATTAACTATCAGACTATGACAATACATCTGCACAGTGGCTATATGTGACATTAACTATCAGACTATGACAATACATTCTACACAGTGGCTATATTGTCACATATGAACTATCGGACTATGACAATACATCCTACACAGTGGCTATATTGTGACATATTAACTATCAGACTATGACAATACATCCTACACAGTGGCTATATTGTCACATATTAACTATCAGACTATGACAATACATCCTACACAGTGGCTATATTGTGACATATTAACTATCAGACTATGACAATACATCCTACACAGTGGCTATATTGTGACATATTTACAGTTGATCATACATCTTATTTTCCTATGCAAGACAGAACTATTTCACTTTCAAAAACAAAGATCCTGAGATGTGGTTGGGTGAAGCTGAAGGAAAGGGAAGGGAAGGGGAGGGAACTTTACCTCTGTTTGTACTTGTCCGTAAATTTTCATTTAAGTCGATATAAAATACAAACTCTCTATCAGTTACAGGAAAACAAACAACCATTTTTAAGCCAAAAGAAACGAAAAGAAAATGCAAACACTTGAGCAAAAACAAAAATCGATAACCAAAGAAACAAAACAAGAACATGTCAAATCAAATCAAATATTTCAAAACTTCTACAATAGAGCAGTTATGCACCACAGCAATTCCTGTACACTTACATTTAAATTCATCTTGCTTTAAAATGTTCAACCGAAAGAATAGACTTTTGAAAAGGAAAATAAAAAGAAAAGAAAATGGAATAGGGAAAAGGAGGAACACCAGAAAAATCAAATGTTGTTCTTTTTGAGCCAGATAATTCAAAGAGGCATTTGTGAGAATAAAAAGACAGAAAGAAGAAAAGTGCTCAATGACCTGCATGCAACCGAAAACAAAAACAAAACACACAAACAAAAACTCTTTCTCACCCTTTCGCCACTAGGTCCTGGTTGACCAGCTGCACCAGGGGGTCCTGAAGCTCCCTGAAGACATCACCAAAGTCTTCAGTACAATGGAGTTATACAGGGTCATCAGACACTAGGCCAGCTCTCATTAACTTCATCAAGTCCCTAAAGACATCACCAAAGTCTTCAGTACAAAGGAGCTATACAGGGTCATCAAGTCCCTAAAGACATCACCAAAGTCGTCAGTACACTGGAGCTATACAGGGTCATCAGACACTAGGTCAGCTCTCATTAACTTCATCAAGTCCCTAAAGACATCTCCAAAGTCTTCAGTATAATGGAGCTATACAGGGTCATCAAGTACCTAAATACATCACCAAAGTCTTCAGTACAAAGGAGCTATACAGGTTCATCAAGTCCCTAAAGACATCACCAAAGTCTTCAGCACACTGGAGCTAAACAGGGTCATCAGGACACCAGGTCAGCTCTCATTAACTTCGTCAGGTGCCAGAAGACATCATCAAAGAGTTCAGAACAAGCCCGCAGCTCTAAAGGATCAGCGGAAACTTTGTCAGCCATCACAGATCTTCATTAAGCTCCTAAAGACAACAGCAAAATCTTCATAGATTGGAGCTATATATAGGTTCATCAGAAACTTGGTCAGCTTACAGTTAACTTCATTAAGTCCCTGAAGACAACATCTCAGGGTACAGGGTCATCAGAAACTTTGTCAGCTCTTAATAACTTCATTATGTCCCAAAAGACATCACCAAAGTCATCAGTATGACTGGAGATATGAAAATTCATCAGAAATTTCATCATCTCTCAGTAACTTCATTATGTCCTAAAGACATCACCAAAGTCATCAGTAGACTGGAGAGAATGATATTCATCAGAAATTTCATCATCTCTCATTAACTTATAAGACAACAAACAAACAAAAAAGTTCAGAATAAACCTGCAGCTCCAAATGAGCAGCAGAAACTTTGTCAGCTCTAATTAACGTCATCAAGTCCCTGATGACAACACCAAAATCTTCAACAGAACACAGGTATGATTTTTTCGGATATGATATCAAGCATACAAAGGAAAACTTGCATCCAATTTCAAGAACTCCACTTTTTATGCTAAAACAAACAATTTAATCGTTTCAAGCTTTTTTCATTCTCTTCATTCTCACAGTCAGAAACTTTCACACCTGATTTGTTTGTTTTAACATTAACTGCATTTACAGTTTTCTGTGCATGTGCATTACAATTTTGGGTGCATGAGTTCATGCGTTCGTCGTGCATTAGTTCATGCGTTCGTTAGCGTGTTGTCTCATACCCGTTTCCCTTCGGGTCCAGGCAATCCTGTTAACCCTCTCTCTCCTGATGGACCTGGGGCTCCCTGCTGTCCGTTATCTCCTGGAGCTCCGTTAGCGCCGTTACGTCCCTGTTGGGTACACATGCACCAAGACAATGCATTTACAAATCACAAGAGTGCACAGTGAACTTACGTTTTTGGACCACACTGTACACATGTACCAAAATAATGCACTTACAGAAATCACAGAGTGCATAGTGAACCTAACTTTATGGACAACACTTTCTTTGTGTTCACTACTGTGAACGTTTGAAAAACAAAAGTCACTGGTCATATACAACTGCAAGAAAACGTTAGAATGGTTCACGTGGAACAATTTTCACAGGATGGCATTGTGGTGTAGCGTTTTCAAAAGCTTGAGTGTTTCTCTTCATTGTATGTCTGTAAATTATTACAGTAGGCTAATGATCAATTCCTTGTACATATGCAATACAATTACTTACCTTATTACCGGTATATGTAACAATTAAACATTGTCACCCTTCTCGTCTTTTCCTTAACCTGACCTAGTCAAAGAATATAGTACACTACGGAGTGTACTATTTCTTTGACCTAGTCCTCTGATTCCCTCTCTCTCTATGTATGCGTGCGCGCATGTGCCTGTCTGTGTGCACATGTCTGCATACATATATATGTGTATGCATGTTTATGTTGTATATGTGCATGCATGCAAGCCCACGTTTCCATACGTGTACACACTTTAGAACAACTGGTTTCATTTATCATTATTTTTTTGTTTTTCGCACAAAACAGTTTATTCCCTCTTGTACATGCATATATTTTGCATCCTCGTAATGGTGCATTTTAAATAGGATATTCTCTCTCTCTCTCTCTCTCTCTCTCTCTCTCTCTCTCTCTCTCTCTCTCTCACGTTTTCTCGGTTTGATGTGGGTGAGATGGTGTTTCTTGTGCAGGATTTAAGTGTGTGCATTTTTCTTTCTGTCTTTCTGTTTCTTGGTTGTTTTCTTTTCTTGTTTCTTTCTCTTTTTTTTTTTGGGGGGGGGGGGGGGGGGGGGCATGATACAAAAATCACTTGTTGCGGCTTTGGACAATTTTACTGAAAAAGCACGGCCTATTCTACTTGCTGTCCGTCACCTCGTAACGTCTTCTCTCTCTTTCTCTCTCTGTCTTCTCCTTCACACACGATCAACACCTGTTTCTCCCTCATTTCCCGAAATACATGACCCACCCAAATATACAAACACCAAAACGAACACGTCATCCTTACGTCAATTCCTTTGCTTCCCTGGGGGCAGGGGACATCAGGTCCGGAGGACCCATGGCACGGGGAATCCTGGGGTCCGGAAGGTCCCGAGGGACCCTGTGAGAGACAAGAAAACCAGAGGGACACAATGACATCAACCCGCCATTCACGATTAGACTCCACAAAGAGCAGAACCCTAAAGGGACAATGATGTTAATTCGGGACACTGGACAGAGCAGAACCTAAACCAGCCATGTTGAGCTGTATTATCTGGGACATTCAAATGAACAAAAGTAAACCATCCGTGTTGCTCGTTTGGGACACTGGGGAGAAACACGTTGGTTCTCTTGCTTACAAAACAGAAACAAATTGACTTGCATCACATTCCAGTTCTTATCTCAACCCTGTTTGATATCCTCCCCCCCCCCACCCCCCCCCCCCCCCCCCCCACCCCCCCCCTCCCCCTCTCCCCAAATCATTCATTCTCTTTCCCTGTGCCCATTCCTCCCAGCCTCCTTCCTTCCTCTTCTCTCCTCTCATTTCTCTCTTCCAAATTCTCTCTCGCTCTCTCTCTCTCTCTCTCTCTCTCTCCTCTCTCTCAACCTTATTTTTCAGTTATCTCCATCTTGCCTCTTTCTCTTCTGGGCTTCTTCAGTCCCTCTCTGATTCACTGCTTGCCGTCCACTTTCCTCCAACCCGTCTGTCTTCAGCTCTTCCCCTCCCCCTCCAACTACAGCCTCCCACCTTCCCCCCAACTCCTGCTGCCCAATACCTGTTCTTCTCCCTCCCCCCTCCCCCCGTTCCTCTCTCTCTCTCTCTCTCCTCTCTTCTCTCTCTCTTCTCTTCTCATCTCTTCCTTTTCCCTCGTTTATTTTCTCCTGACTCACCCTTCCAGCATCCTCACCCTAACCCTCTTCCCCCTCACCCTTCCTCCACCCTTCTCTTTCTTCCTCCTCCTCCTCCTCTTGCTCACCGGGGCTCCCTTGGCACCGTTGGCACCATCTTCTCCACGGATTCTGGCTGACCCACAGTTCCTGGAGGTCCGGGCAAACCGTCGGAACCCGCTGGGCCGGGGGTCCTGTGTCTCCGTTTGATCCTGACGATCCCCGGTCTCCTGGCAACAAGGGAGAGAACGCATGGATGGATGGGGAAAAGCAACAAGGAAGGTAATGAATGGATGTAAGAAAGACAACAAGGGAGGGAATGAATGGATGTAAGAAAGACAACGAGGGAGAGAATGAATGGATGTAAGAAAGACAACAAGGGAGGGAATGAATGGATGTAAGAAAGACAACGAGGGAGAGAATGAATGGATGTAAGAAAGACAACAAGGGAGGGAATGAATGGATGTAAGAAAGACAACGAGGGAGAGAATGAATGGATGCAAGAAAGACAACAAGGGAGAGAATGAATGGATGTAAGAAAGACAACGAGGGAGAGAATGAATGGATGTAAGAAAGACAACGAGGGAGAGATGAATGGATGTAAGAAAGACAACGAGGGAGGTAATGAATGGATTAAGAAAGACAACGAGGGAGGTAATGAATGGATGTAAGAAAGACAACGAGGGAGAGAATGAATGGATTAAGAAAGACAACGAGGGTGAGAATGAATGGATTAAGAAAGACAACGAGGGAGGGAATGAATGGATGTAAGAAAGACAACAAGGGAGAGAATGAATGGATGTAAGAAAGACAACAAGGGAGGGAATGAATGGATGTAAGAAAGACAACGAGGGAGAGAGAATGAATGGATTAAGAAAGACAACGAGGGAGAGAATGAATGGATGTAAGAAAGACAACGAGGGAGGGAATGAATGGATGTAAGAAAGACAACAAGGGAGAGAATGAATGGATGTAAGAAAGACAACGAGGGAGAGAATGAATGGATGTAAGAAAGACAACGAGGGAGAGAATGAATGGATTAAGAAAGACAACGAGGGAGGGAATGAATGGATTAAGAAAGACAACGAGGGAGGGAATGAATGGATGTAAGAAAGACAACGAGGGAGAGAATGAATGGATTAAGAAAGACAACGAGGGAGAGAATGAATGGATTAAGAAAGACAACGAGGGAGAGAATGAATGGATTAAGAAAGACAACGAGGGAGAGAATGAATGGATTAAGAAAGACAACGAGGGAGAGAATGAATGGATGTAAGAAAGACAACAAGGGAGAGAATGAATGGATGTAAGAAAGACAACGAGGGAGAGAATGAATGGATGAAGGAAAGGCAACACACACATGCACACTGCACACACGCAAACACACACACACATACTACACACTACATATGGTACACACTAGACACACACACACACACTACACACACACACACACACACCACCACACACACTACACGCTACACACACACACACACACACACCACACACACACACACAACACACACACTACACGCTACACACACACACACACACACACACACACACACACACACACACACACACACACACACTACACGCCCACCCCCCTACCCCCCCCCCCCCACACACACACACGGTGCTCAATGTCCTTCGCTACTGCTCACCTTGGCACCATGCGCCCCTGGGAATCCTGGAGGTCCAGGGGGGCCAGGGGGACCTAGAGGTCCGCCAGAACCAGGAACACCATCATCACCGCTCATCCCCTACGACAAGAAACACCACTGGTCTTCAACGGTGAAGGCACGAAGCATACAACTGAATAGTTAAAGAGGGCACAAAATATACAGGGAAACGGAAAACACAAAGAAAGAGAAGTTTCAGAATCGGCGAATGAATGGAATAAGCAAATGAGAATACATCGACGCACGTCAACTCTGTGACAACAACCAAAGAAAAAAAAGAATGTGCTATTGCCTAATAGGAGAGAGGGAGAAGTAGAGAAACACACACACACACACACACACACACACACACACAACACACACACACACACACACACACAGAGATAGAGAGGTACACACAACACACACACACACACACATCAATATATTGGCAGAGAGAGAGAGACAGACAGAGAGAGAGAGAGTGAGAGAGTGAGTGTGTGTATGTGTGTGTGTGTGTGTGTTCGTGAGAGAGAGAGAGAGAGAGAGAGAGAGAGAGAGAGGGGGGTGAAGCAGACAGACAACAGAGAGAACAGATCTGTTCTCACTAAGAAAACATTCAGTAACAATGCAAGTATCTTGAAACATCATCATCTCCCACAACAACAATAACAACAGAATCACCATAAGCAAAAAAAAAAAAAAGCAGCAGCAACACGAAACATCATCTCTTCTGCCCACCAAGTCACAATTTCTCACGTCACATCTCACATCCAGGTTCACACCCACGCGCCCTCTCTCTTCTTAGCCAGTGAAGCACGCAACACGGTCCCACACCTCATGTCAACAACAACCTTTACCACCCCTTCCCCCCCCCCCACACACACAATCCCCAACCCCGTGTCATGTACCACACACAGTGAAACACTTTACAGCAGACTCCCTGAAAACCGTTGTTCAAGATATGTCCCAACAGATGAGTGATCATTGAATTTCTTCTGTAAGAGAGTAACATTTTTCCATCGGATCTAAGATTTTACGGAAGAAAGATCTTTAACGAAATCTCCAGTGTTTTTTTTTTAAGAAGGTGCATTTGAAAGGGTTGTGTAAATGAAGCTTTTTTGTTGTTGTTTTAATGACTTGTGAGTTGACTTCAACGGGGTGCTGGCCCTGATACGGCCCTTTGAGGTCGTCTGGGGCTTCAAACATTCTCTCTCTCTTTCTCTCTGCTTTAAGCAACACTCTCTCTCTCTCTCTCTCTCTCTCTCTCTCTCTCTCTCCTCTCTCTCTTCTCTCTCTCAAAACCAAACAGTCCCAGGATCTTCATGCGGATTCGAACTCAACTCACCGGGATTCCTGGCGATCCATCCGTCCTCTTTCCCCTGGAGACCACGAGCACCTTGTTGCCCTGGGGGGCCCAAAGGACCCACTGGACCCGCGGGACCCTGTTATTTACACACCCACCACACACACACATGTAACCATTCTGTCCATTTTTTAAAAACTTTTCCTTCCCCTCCCCCACCTAAGTTTTTACCTGGAAACATTGTAAAATGAGGCAAGAATAACAACAACATTGCAGATGCAAACATGTTGTGTGGGGAAAGTCGTCAGAAAGATGCCTGAAACAGTTTGTAGAGATATAACAGAGATTGACAGACAGACAGACAGAGAGACAGATAGAGACAGACCGGTAAGAGATAGAGAGAGAGAGAGAGAGAGAGAGAGAGAGAGAGAGAGAGAGAGAGAGAGAGAGAGAGAGACAGACAGCAGACAGACAGACAGAGAGACAGAGATAGAGAGACAGAGATAGAGAGACAGATACACGGACACACAGAAATTGATACAGAGAGAGAGGGCGGGAGAGGGAGAGAGAGAGAGAGAGAGAGAGAGAGAGAGAGAGAGAGAGACAGACAGACACAGACAGACACACAGAAACAGCATTAGAAAGGCAGAGAGAGAGAGAGACAGAGAAGAGAGAGAGAGAGAGAGAGAGAGAGAGAGAGAGAGAGAGAGAGAGACAACAGACAGACAGAGACAGACACACACAGAGACAGAATCAGTGAAAGACAGATAGCTCCTACCCTCACGCTCCCCTCCACACCCACACTCCCCAGCCTTTAAACTTTGAGGTACACGCCGAGTACACTTCCTTCAAATGTGGACAATTTGTCCACCCGCTCAGCCCTCCCCCCCCCCCCCCCGCTCCATCCTCCTAATCATGAATAGTTCGGATTTTTTTTTTCAAGCGAGTATACTGCTAAACAGCAGATGTAATAGATGTAGAAAAAGAATGTTAAAAAATAAGAAACAAAAATGAAAGAGGACCTCCGCTCTACTAGATCTACTCCTTAGACTCTGAAACCTCTAGAAAAGTGACACTGAGCGACAGATAAAAAGAAAGAAGACGATTGAGACGGGTTTCATAAACGAGAGAACTCGCTAGTGGCTTGAGTATTCTAGCGGCAAGAGAAGCAAGAAGCAAGATGAGCAAAGAAACGGGCGCTCGACCAATTCAGACGTAACCAAAATGGCTGCTTTTCCAAGCTCTCTTTAGCATAACTTTGCAGTGTATGCGTTCCGATTGTTTTCTGCACCAATCACCAACCAGAGGACGGTACAACGGTCGGCCATTTCTCTGGCCCGCAAGAGAGCCCCAAGATACTCTAGCGGTCTCTCTCTCGCTAACAACTTGCCCCGCTAGCAGCTGGAGTACGCTATGAAATGTCGTTACGAGCCAAACTCGCAAAAATTCCTAGCGTCTAATCTCAATGAAACGTGTCTCTGAACCAAATCTGACACCAATATCGAAGAGACAAGTGCCTTTGTTCGTCCTTTGTTTTCATTGTTTTGACTGTTATTTGCACTCTTCAGATGACCCAATAGGTCGAAACGCGTTGTGTTTGTTTTGTAAATGTGTGTTTCTTTCTTCGTTTGGTAGGTGCAGTCATCCTGGTGGTTGTTTTGTTTTGGGTTTTTTGGGTTTTTGGGTTTTTTTTTTCTCTCTCATAGCTTTGGAATCTGGATATAAATAGACGGAAAGGACAGCCCAGAGTCAAGTTACTGCACCACTGTTAGTGATGGCCTGTATAGTTCCATGGGGAGCCAATGGCCAGAGTACACAACTACCACTCCCCAAACCACCCCCACCTCACTACCCGTGCTCTCCACCACCACCATCCCCGCCTCCCCTGTCACGGACGAAGTGATCTGCCCCTGCCAAACCTTACCTTCTCGCCAGTCACACCGGCTTCTCCTGGTTTACCAGTGCGTCCGGAATAACCCTGGAATCAAACCAAGATGAATGTTTAATCCCGTCAACCGATTTCTTTTAATTAGCATCTGAACCATTGAAATTAAGGACACAATGTTTGACATCCAGACTCCCCCCCCCCCTTGCATTCCCAGCTGTGTTTGTCTGTGATTATCGTTTGTTCCACACAACTTATCATCTAACCTTGTATACCATTTTCCGTATCAGGGTATCACGCAGCATGAACGTACCCACACTTTCGCACGAGCTTGCTCGCGCGCGCACACACACACACACACACACACACACACACACACACACACACATACAGACACACTCATACACGCACGTATACAAGCGCACGCATGCGCGCACACACATACACCATCATCATAACTATCATCATGATGACCACCATTATTACCCTTTTTACATTGTGTTTGAAATCCATAGTCCATCTTCCATTACCAGATGAAATCTCTCTCCCCAACTCTCTTTTCTCCCCCCCCCGGACACATGCATGCATTTGCAAACACGCTCTCACTCACACATGCACCCGCATATGTACAGACAGTGACAAACAGAGAGAGAGAGAGAGACAATGAAACAGACACATACTAAAGAGACAGGCAGACTAAGACAAAAACACAAATAAACGTTTTGTGTGTGTGTGTGTGTGTGTGTGTGTGTGTGTGTGTGTGTGTGTGTGTGTGTGTGCGTGGGTGTATGTGCGTGCGTGTGTGTGTGTTGTGTGCATGTGTGTGTGAGCGCGCGCGTATGTGTCTGTATGTTGGAGAGAGAGAGACAGACAAACAGAAAGACAGAGAGAGAAAAACAGAGATAATGAG
>CM031620.1:14466929-14469429 GCA_018398815.1 Conus ventricosus | reverse complement strand
AACTATCTGTACCTCCAATATAGAGGAAACTATCTGTACCTCCAATATAGAGGAAACTATCTGTATCTCCAATACAGAGGAAACTATCTGTATCTCCAATATAGAGGAAACTATCTGTATCTCCAATATAGAGGAAACTATCTGTATCTCCAATATAGAGGAAACTATCTGTACCTCCAGTATAGAGGAAACTATCTGTACCTCCAGTATAGAGGAAACTATCTGTACCTCCAGTATAGAGGAAACTATCTGTATCTCCAATATAGAGGAAACTATCTGTATCTCCGGTACAGAGGAAACTATCTGTACCTCCAGTACACAGGAAACTATCTGTACTTCCGGTATAGAGGAAACTATCTGTACCTCCAATATAGAGGAAATTATCAGTAATTCCAATTCATATAAAACTATACATACACCAGTACAGAAGGACCTACCTGTACCTCCAAAATTGAGGAAACTATCCGTACCTCCAATACAAAAGAAACTATCTGTACTTCCAATACAGAGGAATCTATGTATACTTCCAATACAGAGGAAACTATATGTATCTCCAATTTATATGAACTATGCATACACCAATACAGAAGAACCTATCTGTATCTCCAACACAGAGGAAACTATCTGTACCTCCAATACAAAAGAAACTATCTATACTTCCAATACAGAGGAAACTACGTGTACTTCCAATATAGAGGAAACTATCTGTATCTCCAATTTAAATGAACTATACGAACACCAATACGAAAGAACCTATCTGTACCTCCAACACAGAGGAAACTATCTGTACCTCCAATACAGAGGAACCTACCTGCACCTCCATTACAGAGGAAACTATCTGTTCATCTAATACAGAAGAACCCATCTGTACCTCCAATATAGAGGAAAACTATATGTACCTCCAAACACAGGAACCAATCTGTACTTCCAAATACAGAGGAAACTATGTGTGCCTCCAAATATACAGGAAACCATCTGTGCCCCCAACATAGAGGAAACTATCTGTACCTCCAGTAAAGAAGAAACTATCTGTACCTCCAATATATAGGAAACTATCTGTACCTCCAGTATAGAGGAAAATATCCCTCCTGTATAGAGGAAACTATCTGTATATCCAATACAGAAGATACTATCAATATTTCCAATACAGAGAAAACTATCTCAACCTCAATATCTGTATATCTGTACCTCATATACAGAGGAAACTATGTGTAGCCTGCATCCATTAAAGAGGAAACCATGTGTACTTCCAATACAGAGGAAACTATGTGTACTTCAATACGGGGGGGGGGGGGGGGGGGGGGGGGCTTATCTGTACAACTTATTCGGAGGAAACTTTCCATCCTTCCACAACCAGCTGAAACTGTCTGTAATCTGATCAAATTATCTGTGCTCTACGACAGATAAAAACTAGCTGTGCTCCCAACCAATACAGAGGACCTTGTCTGTACCTTCAACAGAAAGGAATGTATCTGTATTCCCAACTCAATGGTAACTACACTCCCAGTACAAAAGGATCTATCTGAATTGCAAAAACAGACGAACTTATCTGTACTTCAAACACTAAGGTACCTATTTCTACTCCAGAAGAAACTGTCTGTACTCACAGCGGGACCAGGGGGACCAGTGGGACCGCGGGGCCCAGGAGGTCCCTGAAAACAAAAGCAAACAACTATTAACCTTCGTCCTCCTCATCAACATCATTGTGTCGTCATCATCATCATCATCATCATCATCATCATCAGCAGCAGCAGCAGCAGCAACAACAGCAGCAGCAACAGCAGCAGCAGCTGCACTGCTATTGCCATCAATGTTTTATCCATTGTTCTTGAAATTAAAGTCAGCCATTGTCACCACCTTCGACATCATATCTGTCCTCGTTATCATTTGAACAGTTGTTATGAACAACCATGACCACGATCATCATCGTTTTCATCAAGATCTCCATGGGTGTTCAGAGAGAATCATCATGATGGTAACTGTCGCGTTTCACTACCGTTACTGATGTAGGTGGTTGGGGGTGGGGTTGGGGTTGGGGTTGGGGGAAACTGGGTAAGGACAAAGCACATGACAATTCTCATCCTCATCCTCATCAACACACACACACCACACACACACCACACACACACACACACACACACACACACACACACTTTTAAATGTACCCATGCATATCTAAGAAGCAAACAAGAGAATTCGGACGGTAACGTCTTGATGTATTTTGCTTTTTGGTAACATGTCTACAGTTTTTTTAATCATTTTATTTTGTTGCATATTATGGATGGTTGTGTGATACATTTATGAAACCCCCCTTCAGTATGGGGCTTTGGCCTTAATCTAAATAAAAGATTCAGATTCGTATTCGTAATCTCTCTCTCTCTCTCTCTCTCTCTCTCTCTCTCTCTCTCTCTCTCCTCTCTCTCTCTCTCACACACACACAGACAAACCGACTGATGGAGGAGGACATTAACACGAAACAAACAAACCAAACACACACCGG
>CM031620.1:14451929-14461929 GCA_018398815.1 Conus ventricosus | reverse complement strand
GTGGGAGAATGCGGCAAGGAATGGATGAGGAGGGAGCATGCGTGTGTGATAAAGGCTGGGTGTGAAGGAGTCTCTTTTGTGTGTGTGTGTGTGTGTGTGTGTGTGTGTGTGTGTGTTCATTCTGCACTTTTTCTTTCTTTCACTGTCATACGATCTGTCTGACTACCCATCTTCCACCTCCCATGCCATGCCCATCACCTTGCTTAGCTGCCTCTTTTCAAATTTCCAACCTCAACAAACCCCCGAAAATATTTCTCGTCGGAGGAACGTTCTGTTTTGATGCATGCGCGCGCGTGTGTGTATGCTTGCGTGCGTGCGTGCGCTGCGTCGTGCGTTGCGCGCGCGCGGTGTGTGTGTGTGTGTGTGTGTGCTGTGTGTGTGTGTGTGGACTGTGTGTGTGTGTGTGTGTGTGTGTGTGTGTGTGTGTGTGTGCTGCGCGCGCGGTGCGCGCGCGCGTACTGCGTGCGTTTAGTTTACTGCAGCAGAGCGAGAAAGGGTCGCAGATGGAAGACGGCGGGTGGGGTTGGTGGGCTTATCGGCGGAGGAGTGGAACAGTGAAGGAGGATATGAGAGGGGTCGGGAGGGGGGGGGGGGGGTGGGGGGTAAGAAGTGAGAAGAAGAGGCGCGGCAGTGAGGGGCAAAATGGCGAGACGCCGACCTTGAGTTCTTCTTCTTCTTCCCAAAATACTGGTTCACTCAAAACGGAGGTCACCAGAGGCTAGGATATTTCTTTTGAGGGAAAGAAGGTGGGGGCGGGAGAGGAGATGCAGTGTGTGTGTGGGGGGATGGGGGGGGGGGGGATGAGGGAAGTGAGGAGGTGGTGGTGGGGGTGAAACAGAGAAAATCACAACACACACACACACACGCGCGCGCGCGCGTCTGAAAAAAGGGAGATAATGCTACGAGACGGGGTTTTTAACCAAGGAAAAAAAAAAAATGTCGGCTGATTTCTCTGCCTACAGAAGTTACGTGCACTGCATATTGCAGGAAGGGGAATGACCGGCTTTTGCCCGCCCCCCACTAGACGTAGAGGTCCATTGGAATCAAGGACAGGTGATGTAAGACGGGCAGTTTTTTGTTTTGTTTTGTTAGCGGTCTGTGTGGGTGCGGGCAAATCTCCATTGCAGTGAAAAGTTGAACGGGTTTGACCGCGGGGGTAGAAATCGGTTACGACGACAACGGTACAATATCATGGCCGTCTGATTATGCACTTTTATAAGACAGCCCTTTCTTCATTTGTTTGTTTGTTTGTTTGATGCACTTTCCGTACGGCATCATTATTTTGATGACTCGGACTGTGACGGTCTGTACGACAGGAAGTTCGTTAATCTGCGTTTTGGCCTCCACAGCAATATTCAGGGAGTGGGGGTGGGGGACGTACACTGTATATGTACGTCTTTTCCGCCTTTCTCCCTCCATCCACCTCTCTCTCTCGTTCTGCTTTGCACGTATTAACTGTCATGCCTTTCACATGCTGGAGCAGGGTACCTTAATGGGGATTAACAAGGGCATTTCAGCACAAATATTCGAGAACAGGAGTGTGAGATAGCTGGAGCAGAAGAAAGAAGAAAGAAAGGTGGCCTTACGCTGAGAGACGTGGTGCAAGTCTCGAGAGGTGGGGAGGAGAGTAGGGAGGGGGGGGGGGGGGGGGGTGGGACGGGGTGAGGGGGGGGGGGTGGAAGGGAGGGGCCGAGATTTTGGCTTTACACTGAAACAGGGTTACACCATCTGTCGAAATTACCAGCAGGACGGTTCACAAAGAAATGCCGGTGCATGAAGTTGATGGCATATGTGAAATACCGTTTTGCTTTGACTTTACATTTTATCTACAAAAATTAACACAACTGGCCTCAAATAAAAACGCCTCCACCCTAGCTGAACTTAAACACTTGTGGATTCTTTTCTTCCACTTTATGATTTAGATTTTTTATTTCAGATAGCAGAAATCTTGATCAGTTCGGAAATACTTTATGGCGGGAAGCTGCCTCTGACCTTGACATTGGTTGATTAGAATGACAGGATAAATATAGGTGTCTTGCGCAGCGTGCACTCAGCGCATGTTTACACACACACACACACATACACACACAGGTGACACTGCGTTCGGTCTGTCCGTTTACGGTACATTCATAATTATCAGCAAAGGTTCGAGACCATACTGCGAATGAGTTAAAGCTGATGGATGAATTAATCAATGAGTAAGATGAGAGAATTCAACGTCCTACGCATTAGCCCAACGCGCTGGTCAGCCCTTGAGTAACCACCTAACACTGTGCCATTACAATCATTGTATGTAGGCTATGTGTGTGTCGTAAGTGTACACGCGCGCGCGTTGGCTTATGTGTGTGGGTAAGTGCGTGCTTAACATTCAATTCCCACAAAGGCGCACGCACGCACACACGCGCGCGCATACGCGCGCCTTGCGCGCGCACACACATGTACGAGTGTGTGTGCGTGCGCGCGCTACTACATTGTAGAAAGACTGTTGAGTCGGGTCAAATGAGTCAACACCTGACTGAGCAAGAGTTTGTTTTTTTTTGCACAGGTGATGCCACGTGCGTCAGACCAGAAGGGAAGGCGGCGGTGGGGGTAGGGTGGGGTGGGGTGGTGTGTGTTGTGTGTGTGTGTGGGGGGGGGGGGGGGGTGGGGGGGGTTTGGTGATGGTGTGAAGAGAGAATGCTATTGTCCTTGACGAGTACGACCAGTCGACATAGACCTGTAAGTACGACGACTCGGGGAAAGTGTTGTACAGATGCTTTACATGCTGGTGAAAAAAAGTGAGTTCTAGTGATGCTTCAGTGTTTCTTACCAAGACTGCAGCGAATGTTACCTTCTTTTTTTTTATCCCCTTTCCTCACAGCTGTTCTTCAACCACTCTTCATTTCTGTGAACCGTTACACTGCCTCTACCATTGTGAGGGGGGAAACGACGAGGTTGCGCCTGCCGTATACGGCAGTGTCTCAAGCGATTCCCTCTGGAGATTGTATCAAGCTAAGCGCGTGAGTAAGCCTTCTGCATTCTGTCCTACATGAAGCAGTTTACAGAGAGAAAGAAGCCAGCCATTTCCCATTCCAGTCGTGGCCTGTTCTTCTCTCTGTATCTGTCCTTGTGTATTACTGGAATTTTTATTCTTTGGAGATCCAACATGAGAACGTTGAGTTGGGTCAAGTGAGTTTTTTTGAGTGAGAGGGTGCCCTTACAAGTTTCTCTCCCCCCCCCCCCCCCCGGGTGATGCCACGTGCGGCAGGCCGGAGGGGAAAGCGTTGGGGGAGGGGGGGGGGGGGGAGGGGAGGGAGGGGGTATGGTGATAGTGTGAAGAGAGAATAAGCTTGTTATGTTTCTTGACGAGTACGACCAATCGACATGGACCTCTGTGAGTACGACGATTCAGGGAAGGTGTTCAGATGTACACCGCCCGCCTCTCATGTTCCGACGCTACTGATATCAGACGGATGCTGAAGGCCTTCAACGTGTTGTGTAGAGAGATCAGGCATGGCACATTGACAGCCTGACAAGGTCGAATCTGCCGTAGCCTTCTCTGAGTCTGCCGCACCCTTTTTTGAGTCTGCTGCACCCTTCTTTGAGACTGCCGTAGGCCTACCTTTTTTTGAGTCTGCCGTAGCTTTCTTTACCTTTCCAATTCCGCAGCTGCACACAATACTGTTCTACTCCCCTCCCTCCCTCCTCACCCCCCCCCCCCCCCCAATCTTGGGTTCAACAAACTGTACAACACAGGAAATACCAACCCTTGTGACGTCATCGACACGCACTTGTTTGCCGTGCGCATCTGCGGGCTGTCACGATGGGAACCATATGACGGCGTGACTGGCTCTGCTGACGCATTTAATTGTGTGTCACACAAAATAAACACCGCGGGGATCAGAACCACGTGGGGGAGTGAGTGGGATGTTTCGGTTTTTCTTGCACCACTCGGCAATTCCCAGAAGCTGCCCGTCCTCATTCCCACGTACGTGGCTGTATTCCCGTGTCCCCACAAGTTTATGTTCCCATATTCCCACATCTCAAGTTTCTTCTTTTGGTTTGAATAACTTCTATTCAATAAACAAATGTGCAGAAACCATTCACAATCACCACGACAAATGAGCAACACAACAAGCCATTGGTTTATACTGTGCTCAAATATAACATTGACAATAATATATTGGCGGGTACACTACATTTACGGTATACTGCACGTTTCACCACATAGGTGGGATTTGTTTCTTCTTTTCCCATGTTTTTTTTTTCCCAAGACGCATAACTCAAACATTTATCACAGCAATTACTTCACAATACAATGATTTCGAGACACGAATGCTTCCACATCTAGCAGTTTTCTTTTCCTTTTTCCTTCTTCAGTCGTCTCATCTTTTGTGCACACTAGGAAGCTTTATTTCCATATTACTATTCCCTTTACACAGCCACGACTGAGCCCACAGAATTTGATATTTTCTTTCTTCCTGTATTCCCAACGAATGATGAGGATGAAAGTGGTTATTAGCAATACAGGTGATAAAATTGATGTTAGTAGAGATTGTATTCAGTCCTGAGATTATTTGGCGCAGCTCAGTCCTCTACAGTTCCCTCTAACACATGTGCAGGTGCCCGTCAGGCCCGGGAGATACAGACACTAGCAGTGTTGGTCTAGACACTCGAGTAGCCCTCTCTGAGACACTATCCCTTTCAGAAGATGAAAGCCTTTTCTCTGTGTTTTCAGTCTTCGCGTGTGAGCCCATTCTGTGGTCAACTCTGGGTATGACCAACATGGGCCAACCCCCCCCCCCCCATCCCCCGCCTTCTCTTCCAACCTATATGACTCTATCTTTGATAAGACTCGAACCCAGGCCCTGCCCGCATCACTAACCACTGAGCCACAGCAGCTGGTACAAGCAATCTCAGGTCCGTAACTATGAGTAAGCGAACTAGGTTCAGATTCTTTAGAGTCAAAAATTATTTCTCTTTCGTTTTCTCATAGTTCCACAATCCTACACAGTAGAAAGGGGGATTCAATCCTTAGGGTATGTTGATTTATTGCACTGTTTCTCCATACAGTATTTACACATCTCTTCGTTCTTTCAGCTTCATCTATACGTTATGTTTACATCTACATGTTCTCGAGTTCTTCATTCTAAAAGTGTGTATACACCTTTATAATCTTTAGGATCTGTACACATCTTTGTTTTGTGTGTGTGTGTGTGTGTGTGTGTGTGTGTGTGTGTGTGTGTGTGTGTGTGTGTGCAGAACATGCAGTCATATACATAATCTATAAATGAAGCTCAAAGAACAGAGATGTGTAAATATGTATTCATTTTTTTTGTGCTGTTAGTGTTCTTCGTTTCGGTCGTAGGATTCTAGATTTTAAGGCTGTTATGCATTCTTGTGTTCTTAAGAGTCCTTGGGAATGTTTAAAAAGGGGTGGTGGGGAGAGAGAGAGAGAGAGAGAGAGAGAGAGAGAGAGAGAGAGAGAGAGAGAGAGAGAGAGACAATGACAAATGACAATGACAAAAGTTTAATGAGCCAGGCCTTCTGCCCATGTCAAGGGGAGGGGGTACAAAGGGAAATCATGTCAGGATACTACATTGCAAATGAATATGATTAACATCCATACTAACCTGCAGACGAAATAGCAAGATTACGGATTTTAAATGCATCAGTTAGATATGCAGCAAGTCTGCACATACATTTAGTATCACACATCAGTAACGATAACCTGAAAGTAGAAGGGTAATTGTAATACTTACAGGGAATGTATTTTTCTCTAACATTTGAGTATTTGGGACAGACGCATATAAAATGAAGTTCACTTTTGGGACACTCTCACAAAATGGACAGTTAGGGGAGACATTATTAGAGTATCGGTACCGATGCGTTCGTAATGCTGAAACACCTAATCTAAATCTGATTAAGGTCTTTTTCAGTACACATTGTTTTAGGTCGAATAAGTATTGAGATGTACCAAACGATAGTTTGAAAGAAGCATAAAATGTATACCGACTTTTATCTCTCAACTGAGCCTCCCATCCTTGAATGAAACAATCGATTAGTCTTTGCTTGAATTCTCTGAGAAAAAGATGAATATTTTGAACACCTTGGTGTTCCCATACATGTCCGAATCCATATTTGTATAAAGTAAAGCATACGGCAGAAACCAATTGTTCTGATTGTTATAGTGAAGAGCTAACAGCATTTTATAAGATTTTAAAGGCAGACGCTCATCAGACATTCTCAAAAGTTTCAACCAATATTTAACACATCTTGTATAAGTATGAACATAAAGAGGATATCTACCACATTCACCATAGACCAGGACATTAGGTGTCTTAACGCTAACATTTAACAATCTTTTCAACGCAAAGAGGTGTACTTTTTCAATCAAATTCTGATTTGCAATCAATCCCCAAACTTCAGAGCCGTAAGTTAGCATTGGTAGGATTTGACAATCAAATAATTTAAAGAACACTTTTGGATGCTTTTCACCGAGGGACCACAACAGTTTTAAGATACATACAACTCCTCTCTTTGCTTTCGCAGCTCTATCTTCCATAGCGTAGGAGAAAGAGAGGGAAGGAGAAAAAATGATACCAAGGTATTTATACTGATTGACCACTTCTAGCTTATTGCTACCAAAGAACCATTTTTCTCTCGCTGCAATGTATCCGCCTTTGCGAAAGACGACCACTTTAGTTTTATCTAAATTAACTGATAAATTCATTCTATGCGAGGCATCCCTCAAAATATTCAGCTGTCGTTGCAGACCAATAACCGAGAAAGATAGTAACAGAACATCATCAGCAAAAAGTAGTATCAAAATTTCCATTAAATCTGGGGATAGCTTTACACCGTGTTTACCATTACGGGTTACATCGATTGCAAGTTCATTAATAAATAGCGAGAATAAAACTGGACTGCAGTTGTCTCCTTGTCTCAGGCCAACGAGGAAGAAGAGAGAGAGAGAGAGAGAGAGTGGGGAGGGAAATTGCCGTGTTCCCAACTGTTCTATATTCCTACCGTAAAACATGGTTCTGCTACTTGAAGTATTTATGCATTTTTATGCTTGTGGTGTTCTTCAACTCGGGGTGTACCTTTATGCTCTTTGAGCACTTCAGTGGTAGGGTTTGTATACATTTTTGTTTTCTTAAGAGTTTAAGTTCATCATCCTTAGGGTATGCACAGTCTTCATCTGTAAGGTGCGTGTATATAGTGTGTTTGTTTTAGACGCTTCATTTTTAGTGGAGCGTATACATCTTTGAATGTTTGAAAATTCTTGATCGATAGGGTACATACATATCTTTGTGGTCACAAAGTTCTTCCTCTAAGGCGATGTATAGTTAGTGCTGTGTGTTCTTTTAGTCAAGTGACGAGGGGGTAGCCCAGGTAGAGGGCCCTTCCTGGTCGCGAAGGGCTACAAACACATGAACTGAATCCTTTGGAAAGCGTTTTGTGTTCTAAGAGTTTTTCATCCTAAAGGTATGTGTATACCTTTGTATTCACAGTAACCTTCATCTTCAGGGCATGTAAATATCTTTCAGCAAGAAAAGTGAAAAAAAAAACCCTCTTCATATGCCATGTACAGCTTTGTGTTCTACATCTTTAAAGTTTTGTTTTGTTTTGCTCTTGAAATTCCTCATCCTTAGCGTATGTATACGTCCTTGTGTTGATTTTTTTCTTATCCTTACGGGATGCATACATCTTTGTGTTCTTAAAGTCTTTCGTCTAAATGTTATGCTCATATCTTGGTGTTCTTAAAGTCTTTCGTCTAAATGTTATGCACATATCTTGGTGTTCTTACAGTCTTTCGTCTAAATGTTATGCACATATCTTGGTGTTCTTACAGTCTTTCGTCTAAATGTTTATGCTCATATCTTGGTGTTCTTAAAGTCTTTCGTCTAAATGTTATGCACATATCTTGGTGTTCTTACAGTCTTTCGTCTAAATGTTATGCACATATCTTGGTGTTCTTACAGTCTTTCGTCTAAATGTTATGCACATATCTTGGTGTTCTTAAAGTCTTTCGTCTAAATGTTATGCACATATCTTGGTGTTCTTAAAGTCTTTCGTCTAAATGTTATGCACATATCTTTGTGTTCTTAAAGTCTTTCGTCTAAATGTTATGCACATATCTTGGTGTTCTTAAAGTCTTTCGTCTAAATGTTATGCACACATCTTTGTGTTCTTACAGTCTTTCGTCTAAATGTTATGCACATATCTTGTGTTCTTACAGTCTTTCGTCTAAATGTTATGCACATATCTTGGTGTTCTTAAAGTCTTTCGTCTAAATGTTATGCACACATCTTGGTGTTCTTACAGTTCTTCATCCTCAAGCTGTGAACAGCATGTACTGAATTCCAGAATGGTGGATACATCTACGTGTTTTCACCGTCCTGCATCGTCAAGGTATGTCTGCATCTTTGTGTTCTTGTAATTTGTCATCAAAAGGCTTTGTACAAATCCTTGGGTTTGTTTGCTTGCTTGCTTGTTTTTAGGCATTGTACAAATCCTTGGGTTTGTTTGCTTGCTTGCTTGTTTTTAGGCATTGTACAAATCCTTGGGTTTGTTTGCTTGCTTGCTTGTTTTTAGGTTTTGCATGAATCCTTGGGTTTGTTTGTAGGTTTGTTTTTACTACTACGTTCTCACATCTTTCCCTGATTTCACTTCCTCTTATTTCCCTCCCCACACTCTTCTGTTAAAATGCAAACGCGTCAACAGTCTTTTGCTCATAATTCTACTGCCATGAGAGAGAGAGAGAGAGAGAGAGAGAGAGAGAGAGACTCGAGACTCGAATGTTTTATTCGCAAAGGCCATAGCCCCTTAGAATGGGGATATACATTATCAATCATGTCGCAGACTGATCTTGATATTCTTTACGTTACATACATACTTCGCATCTTGAATGCTTTATAGAAATAAATAGCTAACTGTTTAACCGTGTTTTCGTTTGATGATGACATTAACAAGGTTGCTTTGAAATGGCAAGGATTATTGAAATACTTTGGTGGGATGAATTCCCGAGAAAGAGAAAGAGAGAGAGAGAGGAGAGAGAGAGATGAGAGAGAGAGAGAGTTCTGTGGTGTGTGTGTGTGTGTGTGTGTGTGTGCTCGCGCGCGCGCGCGCGCGGTGTGTGTGCATGTCCCTCCCCCTCTTCTCCCCCCGACCAGTTTGGTCGATGGAGAGTAGATTTATTAGAATCAAAACAAAAAGTGAAGAAAAAACACAAACATAATACTGATCTGAACTGAAGCAAAGAAAACCAAATCAAAACAAAGCGATTTGGAGAAAAAAAAATCACATAAATAACATCAAGTAGTGCCACTGCTCCGCTGCAAACCACAGGAGAGATGAAACCCGCCACAGCTGTTACACCCGGAATGCCTCGAAGAAAACACATGATTTGTGGAATAAACAGGAGCCGAATTCAAACCCCGTATGACCGCAGTCACTCGTGAACTTCCTCCACAACTAACAGATCCGAGCCGCCCCGACCTCTTCCGAACCAAATATTTTCTCATCTGTGCCCGGGGAAAGCCGACAGAAATCGAGTCGTACTCGGAAACCGCATGCCGGAAATGCCCCGTGGGAACAGGAAATGCACAGTGGCGCTGGGAGCGAGGGGAGGTAACCACTAACTCGTCGCGCGGGTCCTACTACGTCGGCTGCCGGCGCACTTTGTGCCACGTCGACGCTCGGGGTTACAAAGCGCGAGGAACTAGCGCGGTTTGTCTCGTCCAGAAAAAGTGAAAGTTTTTTTTCCCTCTCTGGTCTAGTCTAAGCAGCTGACCTCCCCTCCCTCCTCCCCCCCCCCCCCTCTCCCCCCCTCTCTCTCTCTCTCTCTCTCTCTCTCTCTCTCACGAATCTCACTCTGTCTCTTGTCTCTTGCCTGTCCACCGTCTCCGCCCAATCTCCCCCCCCCCCCCCCATCCCCACCCCCGCCACTACCTGCCTGTCTCCAAAGGGGGTCAGCCCTCTCCCCCCCCCCCCCATCTCTCTCGAATATCCACACTAA
>CM031620.1:14424429-14446929 GCA_018398815.1 Conus ventricosus | reverse complement strand
ACACACACACACACAGGGGCGTGTGAGCACACACACGTATATAAACATGCACACTCGCACACGCACGCACACACATTCCTACACAAAGCGAGCGCGCGCGCGCGCACACACACACAACACACACACACACACACACACACACACACACACACACACACACACACACACGTATGATCAAGTCTGGCATGAGCGACTTTTATATAAACTTAAAATGATAGGTCTCTCTGGTCACATTTATGATTACTTCAAAGAATTTCTTGCTAACAGAACAATTCAAACCAAAATAGGAAATACATATTCTAGCAAGAGATTTGTGGAGATGGGCATCCCTCAGGGTTCTGTAATTGCCCCCTTGCTTTTTAATATCCTAACGCACGATCTCACAAAAAGTATTTCTAAAAATTCCAGTTTAGTTCAATATGCTGATGACATATGTTTATGGATGAATGTTACTTTAAAAAAGAACACACCTTTAAGGTCAATTACATACATGAAAAAATTATATCAAAGAGACTTAGACAGTATCGCCAGATTTATGTTTGAGAATGGGTTATGTCTGTCTGCTGAGAAATCTCACATGATGCTTTTTGATGCTGGTGGAAATTCTCATGATCTCCCTACTTTTAAGATGGATGACACAGTGCTTACCTACACATCTTGCATAAAGTTTTTAGGTGTACATCTTACTTCAAAATTATCATGGAACACACATATTGAGTATATCATCACTCAAGCAAGGAAAGCTCTTAATCTTCTTAAAGTTGTGAGTTAACAGAGTTGGGGACAGGATACGTGCACTTTAATTCATTTATCAAATTCTCTGGTCAGGACAAAGATTTCATATGCACAGGAAGTATATTTTTCAGCTCCTAAGTATCTTCTAAAAAAGCTACAAAGCACAGATTGCAAGGCATACAGAATAGCCCTAGGAGTTCCCCTTTACGCTTCCATTATAGGGACATATCATGAAGCTGGCGTTTTGCCCCTGGATGCTTATCGAAAATTAGCTTGTGCTAAATACATTCTAAGATGTTCTACCGTTCATAACTCAAATGTGGATGAACTTGATATGCGATCTGATTTAGATTTTCCAAAGCGCGCAAAAACAATACGATCAAATAAAACCATCCTTACGGACTCCTCAAACCTGTTGAAATCTGCCAAAATTGATCACAAAAACCATAGCCCCACGTTATCCCGTGAGTCCCATTCCTAATTGGGAACTTATCCCGGCAAAGAATGTTAATAATAACGTCTTAGGTGCTATGGCCAATTCATGAAATACGGGCTGGTACACCCATGGGGATGCTACTTTAAGGCTGTTATGAGCTGCATCCTGTAGTCTAATTTACCTCTGTTCAGGAGCAGTTATGTCCCTTGATATCTTAATGGAGTGTCCTGTGCGTGCCTGTACCCATCGTCAACACAGCGCAGGCCTCCAAGGGTGGTACAGGACTGCTCTAAAGGCAGGCGAAGACAGTGCTTCTCTGGGTCCTCCCCAGCACCTTCGGGTGTTTCTTTTTCTTCTTTGCCTTAACTAGGCTGACCCTGGAGAAAGGTCCAGTGACGGTGAGGAAAGACCCACTGACCACAGGGAAAGTCCTGTTGACAGTGGGAAAGACTACAGCTTTGGATTCTCTCTTGAGGGCACATAAGACCGCATGGCGAAAGCTTGGCTGTGTCTGGAGTGGCACTGTCTTCGTCTGTCCGTGGGCAGGGGTGGTTGGGTCTGTGGGGTGTGCTCGGCAGCTGGAGGGTGGTGTTTTTCGCCGGTGGGCTCTGCAGTCATGAAATACGGGCTGGCACACCCATGGGGATGCTACTTTAAGGCTGTTATGAGCTGCATCCTGTAGTCTAATTTACCTCTGTTCAGGAGCAGTTATGTCCCTTGATATCTTAATGGAGTGTCCTGTGCGTGCCTGTACCCATCGTCAACACAGCGCAGGCCTCCAAGGGTGGTACAGGACTGCTCTAAAGCAGGCGAAGACAGTGCTTCTCTGGGTCCTCCCCAGCACCTTCGGGTGTTTCTTTTTCTTTCTTCTTCTTCCTATGGCCAAGTCACATATTGACGACAGTTATCCTAATCACTTAAAAGTTTATACAGACGGATCCCTATTAAATGGCAATGCTGGTTCCGGCTTTGTTATTCCTGCTTGAAAGCAGATAAATCTTTTCATCTTGGAAAGGGGTTTTCTGTTTTTACGGCTGAACTGATAGCAATTCGAATGGCTCTGCATTATATTATTGACATTCCGCGTGATTTTTCCAGAATACTTTTTTGTGTTGATTCCAAATCTGTTCTTCAAGCAATGGAATCTATTGCTGCTACCAATCGCGCCGAGATAATCACCGAACTAAAAATTCTGATCCATTTCCTCACATCTAGAGAGATAACAGTGGACTTTTGCTGGATTCCGTCACACGGGGATTGTAGGAAATGAATGGGCAGACAGAACTGCCCGTATGGGATCCAAAAACTCTGAAAATTCTGTGCATATCAAAATACCTTGGAGTCTTCACGAAGCCTATGGACTCTTAAAAAGAGACTCTTTTGAGTCTTTTCATAACCTGTGTAAAGATTCAGTACTCAAGATTCTTCACTGAGTTGCTGTTCAAGAATTCAAAACTTTACTCGTCCATCTAACGCGTCCATTCAAATTCGTAAACTGTATACAAAGACGCATGTACATGTACACAAATTTCGAAAACTGGAATCTCTCTTTTACAGGCTTAAAGTTAACGCTCTTCGTACAAAATTTCACAGAAATTTACAGTGCGTTTGTGGAGCAGTCGACAGTTTCAGTACTCTGCATTTTCTTTTTAATTGTTCCTATTTTAACTCATCTCTCTCCAATTTCCGACAAAAGATTCCCTGTGCATTTTCCAGAATCTTCATGCCTTTTTTACATTTGTAAATTCGTTGATGTTAAGCCCAGTTGGCTCGTTTGTGTAAATATTTTCATTGTTTTAAAAAATGCTTTGTAATCTGTCTAAATTTGTTACATTTAGAACATCTTTTTCAGTTCAGTTGTCAAAATCGCACACGCACACACACACACACGCACACGCACACGCACACACACACACACACACACACACACACACACACACACACACACACGTAGGCCTATAATAGCATGTTGCGTACACTATTTCCATTTCTCTCATCACTCATTTCTGCATTATTTTGTCTAATATCACTTAAAGTGAACAGACGTTAAATTGAAGAATAACACACACACACACACACACACACACACACACACACACAACGCACACGCACACACACACACACGTATGCCTATAATAGCATGTTGCATACACTATTTCCATTTCTCTCATCCACTCATTTCTGCATTATTTTGTCTAATATCACTTAAAGTGAACAGACGTTAAATTGAAGAACTAACTAACACACACACACACACACACACACACACACACACACACACACACACACACACACACACACAAGACACACACACTGACACTGAGAGGTGATAAGAAGTAGTAAGACAGAGGAGAAGGCATACATGGTTTTTGTTGGAGGGATAAACAACCAACTCTAGACAATCCAGAGCAAGGAGACAGCTGTTTACGCCCAGTCGAAGGCCACCCGACGTGTGGAGTGTGAGAACCCCAGTCAAACTCTCCACCAATCAAATAGGCCTACAGTTAGTGTTAACTGCGCATCAATGAGAAGACAATGGAGAAGAAAAATCCTTTCTGGCTTCCTGCCCATACTCTGATCTTGTGTAACTGCGTCGGAGGTTAGAGAGATCATGCCGGTTCAGGGACTCTGTAACTCTATTTCCCAGGGTCTTCTCTTTTACTTCGCGATCGACAGGCCTCGAGCTACGTGGCGAGTTGTTGGCATTCTGTAAAGTACCGTCTCATTGGTACTGGGTGTTAGCATAAGAGTCGTTCACCCAAGAAGTTTTGTTGGTCCTTCACCTTCTTGCTTCGGCAGCGTGCAGCCCGGACGGCAGTGAATCGTGAGATTAACGTCCTTTCAGCCCGAGGCTGTTGAGGGCAAGGTCGCCGGCCCAAAGTCTGTAAACTGCCAGGGACGCAGCCAAGGCAAGTCTATGGGTCTGTGGTTGTACTACCGACATGAACTGAAACATCTTTCACCACGACCTCCTCCACCGCTCCCAACAGCTCTGTATGGGAGATCGTCAGCGTCTGTAGGTGTTTTCATGATGAAAGTGGTAATAATACTGAAAACAAAAAACGTTGATGATTACTAATCGTTCATGTTAGAATTTCAGTTATGAGCGGGGAGTGCTAATTTCGATGCAAAACCTGTGATTCTCTTTATATCTGATGCTGCCGGCATGGTTCAGGATAAAGGAAAAGAACGTGATGCGATGAAAACAGTTAATGATGAGCGTTGCGTCTGGCCTCCACCATACTGTTGCGTTAGTGTAAATCAGTTTTAAGGCGTACATCTGCACAATGATACCAGTGTTAGCACTACGCATGGCATTTGAGTCATACGTCCTAGTTTTCTTTCGGTCATAATCATATTTTTTTTAGAGATATTGTTATCCGTTTTCGTGAGCCACAACCATCTGTCGTCAAAAGTCATAATCACCCATTTTCATGAGTCTTAGTCATCTATTTTCATAAGTAGTAATTATCTGGGTTCCCCCCCCCCCCCCCATAAGTCAGGAGTGTCTGTTTTCATGAAATTACCCGTTTCATGAGTATTGATTTCTGTTTCACAGGTCATAATTACACACTTTGACAACTCGTGATTTCCTCTTTTCACGAGACATTGCCATGGTTGTCGCGGTTTGACCGTCACATGAGCGCCAAAAGCAAGAAAACCTGTGTAAGCATGAATGGGGATCATCAGTTATAGTGACAGTTTTCGCAGGGGCCATGTCAGTTGTGTCCTGTGTCCTGTGTATGCTGGATAGAACAGGTCTCCGTCAATACTGCCGGAGTGACTGGGCAGCAGCGATGCGGTGTCTCCTCTGGTGGGCTGCCCCAAAACGACTTAACGGGGGCCGGAATAGCTCAGTTGGCAGAGAGCCGGGCTCGTAATCTTGGTGATCCTGGGGTTGCGGGTTCGAATCTCCGCCGGGACGTTTCGGTACAGGAGGATTTTTCCCTCGGAATTAACATTGGTTCTGACTCCATTTCCCATACAGTCCTTCGAATGAGACTATAAACCGAGGTTCCGTGTGTGAACGCACGCACAACATCTTGCACACTCGTAAAATCCCATCATTAACTTTCGGAAGAGAAGGCCAGTTTGGCCGTTGGTATGTATGACACGTTACACATTTCATACACCCTGCGTGAGAAATGGAAAGAATTAAGGAAGTAAGGAAATTAAGTGAACAATATTGAATAATATGGACTTAATGACACGGGAAACGACTGAATGAAGCGCCAGCTGGCAGCTCTTCAGTCGGCACTACCTATGTAGGCAGCCCGTTGTGTAAACGAGTGTGGTTTGTAAAGCGCTTAGAGTTTGGTTTCTAGCGAGAATAAGCGCTATACAAGTATTCATTATAACATAATATATTAATGATCATTTTCCATGGACTGTTGTGCTGAGGTTCCAGCTGCTCAAATCTGGTATGGATAGCTACGTTTAACTTTTTTTTTGCGGAAGGAGGGGGGATGGGGAATACGATGGGGCGTGGCGGGGAGGTGTGTGTGGGGGGGGGGGGGGGGGGGGAGGGGGGGGGGAGGCGGAATGAATGGTTACGGAGTAACGCTGCACAAGGAGGGAGGGAGATGAGTTGGGGGTGGGGGTGGGGCGGAATTTAAGACTGTGAAATAATGATAATGATAATAATAGCAACGACGAGAATACAAAAATAACAACTATGATAATGGTCATGGTCATGATCACAATCATGATCGTCATCATCATCATCATGATCATCATCATGAAGATGACAATGACGCGGCCGTAGGACGAGCGTGACGAACATGAGATGACGATGACGACGACGATGACGATAACAATGACGATGACGATGACGATGACGATGACGATGACAATGACGATGGTGACAGTACTAATATCATAGCCACGGTTTTGTAAAGAAAGTAACCTACTGTTTCCGAGAAGACAGTGGTCATTCTTTGGCTTCTGACGCGAGCGAGCTCTCATAACGGCAGCCGGCAGACGCCCCCCCCCCCCCCCCCCCCCCCCTCCAGCTTTCAGCGCGGGGCGATGGCAGCGATGGCGGAATGTGTAATTACTGCCAAGAGGTGCAGTGGGGGGAGAGGGCTGCGGAGCGTTTCCAGGCTTGTTCTTTCCCCTCTGTTTGCCCTCCAGAGTCCGTTTTGGATGGGGGGTTAGGGTGAGGATAGGTAGGTAGGTAGGGGGAGGGGGGGGGGGGGGGGGGGGAGGGGGGTGGTGGTGGTGGTGGTGGTGGTGTAGTGGTGGTGGTGGCGAAGGTTGTGTGTGTGGACGATGTAATGTTGAGTGTGTGTGGGGGTGGTGTGTGGGTGTGGGTAGCGTACGCGCCCCGCGCGCGCGCGCGCGTGTGTTGGTGTGTTTCTGTGCGCGCGCGTGCAATGTGTGAGCGAGCGCGCGTGCACTGTGTGGTGGGTGTGTGGGTGTGTTTGTGTGTGTTGTGTGAGTGTTGTGAGCGTGCGCGCGCGGTGTGTGTGTGTGTAGCGCATGCGTACGTGCGTGCGTGTGTGAGTGGAGTGGTGCTTGCGCACTGTGGGTGTGGTGTGTGTGTGTGTGTGTGGTGTGGTGTGTGTGCGTGGTGCGCGCGCGCGGTTGTTGTGTGTTGTGTGGTATGTTGTGTGTGTGAATTGAGTGTGTGTGTGTGTGTGTGTGTAGGCAGGTGTGTGTCAATAGCGAGCGGCGAGCGAGCGAGAGAGTAGAGAGGAGATGACGCGGAGTGCAGAGAGAGCGCGAGAGATGTGAGTGGAGTGAGAGAGAGGTGAGTGGTGGTTGGGAGAGCGCGGCGGCGTGGTGCGTGGCTGGTGTGCTTTTGCGGAGAACGCGTATGTTGTGCGTAGTATGTATGTGTGTGAGTGCGTGGTTGCGTGAGATGCGGCGCGCGGCGCGCGCGCGCGTGTGTGTGTGTTGTGTGAGTGAGGAAAGAGAGTGAGAGAGGATGAGAGAGGAGTGTAGAGGAGAAGTGAGCTTGATTTAAAATAACAGGTACACAGGAAGAGAAGAGAAGAGGAAAAAAGAATGATGAGTGAAACTGAGAGAAAAGGCATCCTTGCGAATGTGAAGCATGAATTTGGTTGAGAGAGATAATCTAAATCTAACACAATAGGGATATAGGGGGAGCAGAGAGGAGTGGAGAGAGAGAGAGAGAGAGAGAGAGAGAGAGAGAGAGAGAGAGAGAGAGAGAGAGAGAGAGAGAGAAGAGAGAGAGACAGAGAGAGAGAAGAGAGACGAGAGAGAGAGAGAGAGAGAGAAGAGAGAGCAGAGAGAGACAGAGAAGAGAGAGAAGAGAGACAGAGAAAGAGAGACAGAGAGAAGAGACAGAGAGAGAGAGAGACAGAGAGAGAGAGAGAGAGCAGAGACAGAGAGAAGACAGAGAGAGAGCAGAGAGAGAGAGAAAAGAGAGAGAGACAGAGAGAGAAGACAGAGAGAGAGACAGAGAAAAAGAAAGAGAGAGAGAGACAGAGAGAAGAGAGAGAGAGAAGAGAAGAGAAGAAGAGAGAGAGAGAGAGAGAGACAAGAGAGAGAGACAGAGAGAAAGAGAGACAGAAGAGAAGGAGAGACAGAGAGAGAGACAGAGAAGAGAGAGACAGAGAGAGAAGAGAAGAAAAGAAGAGAGAGAAGAGACAGAGAGACAGAGAGAGAGAGACAGAGAGAGAGAGAGAGAAAAGAGACAGAGAGAGAGACAGAGAAAGAGAGAGACAGAGAGAGAGAGACAGAGAGAGAGACAGAGACAAAAGAGAGAGAGACAGAGAAGAGACAGAGAAGAGAGAGAGAGACAGAAAAGAGACAGAGAAGAGAGAGAGAGACAGAGAGAGAGAACAGAGACAGAGACAGAGAGAGACAGAGACAGACAGAGACAGAGAGACAGAAAAGAGGACAGAGAGAAAAGACAGAGCCCAGAGACAGACAGAGACAGAGAGAGACAGAGACGAGAGACAGAGACAGAGACAGAGAGACAGAGAGAGAGACAGAGACAGAGACAGAGACAGAGAGAGACAGAGACAGAGACAGAGAGAGACAGAGACAGAGAGAGAGAGAGAGACAGAGAGAGAGAAGAGCAGAGACAGAGACAGAGAGACAGAGAGCAAGACAGAGACAGAGACAGACAGAGAAAAGAAGAGAGAGACAGAGAAGAGACAGAGAGAGAGAGACAGAGACAGAGACAGAGAGACAGAGACAGAGAGAGAGAGAGAGACAGAGACAGACGAGACAGACAGAGACAGAGAGACAGAAAAGAGACAGAGACAGAGAGACAGAGACAGAAAACAGAGACAGAGAGAGACAGAGACAGAGACAAAAAGAGACAGAGAGAGACAGAGAGAGAAGAGAGAGAGAGAAGAGACAGAGAGAGAGAGAGAGAGAAGAGACAGACAGAGACAGAGAGAGACAGAGACAGAGAGAAAACAGAGACAAAACAGAGAGAGACAGAGAGAGAGACAGAGAGAGACAGAGAGAGACAGAGACAAAACAGAGACGAGAAGAGAGACAGAGACAGAGAGAGAGCAGAGACAAAAGAGAGAGAGAGAGAGTATTCTGATGGAAAAGAGGAAACGAGGAACTAACAAAAAACCTTCATGAAATGAAGGAATGAGACTGGAGGGCATTCCAACCTGCCCTGGCAAAAGTGCGGCCCGCGTTTGGAAAGTGCAACACATCTAAACAAAACAACAGGAAGAGGGACAAAAATAAAACGGCGCTCAGAGAGAGAGAGAGAGAGAGAGAGAGAGACGTCTGTTTTGTTGGTTATGTGTTTTGTTACGTAAATGGGAGCGAGGATGATCCGATCAAGCGAATGGTGTTTAGGCGTTGGCTTCTTCACCCTTTTCTTTCTTTCTTTCTTTCTTCTTCTTTTTTTTCTCTCTTTCTCTCGTGCCATGTTCCGATGCCACCCCAAAATTAATGGCATCAATATACTTCCGCTTTACCTCTTCCGGTTCCATGTCAACCGTTCCGCTTAGGTCCCCCCCCCCCCCCCCCCCCACCCCCCCGTCGCTTACCTCCACCCTTCCGGCATCGGAATTTCCCTGGGACCGATATCTGAATATCATGTCAGTAGGAGTGAAGAGACTTGGGGGGTGAAAAAAAAGCTACTAGTCTCAGTGTCAAGGAGGCCACCCCCACCCCCACTGGAGGAGGCCCTGCAATGCCGCCAAAGTCGCTTTGGCAATGTTCAGTGGTGATCGAGCCCAAACCGCAGGACGCCCGCCGTCTTCAGTGTCCCTTACTGATGCTGGTGATTGCTCTGTCGCGTTGCTGGTCTGACGGAGTGTTCTCTAACGCAGACAGAGTGTTCCACACACACACACACACACACACACACACACACACACACACACACACACACACACACACACACACACACACACAACGATAATAATGGCACTGCCAATGTTGGGCAGGTTACTCAAGGTCTGACCAGCGCGTTGGGCTAATGCTGTAGGTCAGGCATCTCCTACGTGGTAGCCACGAAACCTTCTTCTGAAATTCTCTCATCTTACGTCATTGATTCAGTGATTCGTCAGCTTCAAATCACGCGCAGTGTTCGTCTCAGAATTTAGCGGATGTGGTGTAGCGTATATGGACTAGTCCGCACGCATTGACACCTCCTTGATGAAACCGAAACTGAAGCTGCCCTCACTTCCCTAACTTCCAGAGACCAGCCCGCGCCCGGAGGATCGCCACTGCGTCCGTCCAACGACTGTTCCAAGGACTGTGCCCAAACCGACCAGGATGGGAACTCTCCGAGGGCGTGGACGCAGAGAGAACGATCTTCCGGTTCCTCTTCTTCGTTCGTTTTCTTTGTTTGTTCATTTCTTTCTTTCTGTCTCTCCGTGGTTTTTCTTCTTCTTGTCGTTTTTGTTATCTTTTGTTTTGTTTTGCTGTGTCTCATGCCCTAGTCGGCGTGAATGATAATTAGAGGAAGTCGTCAATTTACATGAATATTTCTTTTAACAAAGAGTAAACAATACAGGCTCCTCTTCCTCCTCCTTTTCCTCTTTCGTCTGTCTGTCTGCCTGTCTGCCTGTGTCTGTCTCTGTCTCTGTTTCTCTGTCTTTCTGTCTCTCTTTCTCTCTCTTTGTGTCTGTATTGTCTTTCTCCCCCTATGTTTTGTTCTCTCTGTTCCCTCGGAGTTAACATTAGTTCTGACTCCATTTCCATTCAGTCCTTCGAATGAGACTATAAACCGAGGTTCCGTGTGTGAACGCACGCATAACATCTTGCACACACGTGAAATCTCATCACCAACTTTCGGAAGAGAAGACCAGTTTGGCCGTTGGTATGGATGACACGTTACACATAGCATGCACTTTCCCCGAAAATGGAGTATGGCTGCCTTAATGGCGGGATGAAAAACGGTCATGCACACAAAACTCCACTCCCTTTGTATGGTAGATGGGATTAATACTTGTCTGTCCATATAGGATGTGTCCGCAGGAGTATCAGCCTGCGTACGCAGAAGAAGAAGAGGAAGAAGAAGTTCTCTCTGTCTTTCTACCTGTCTCTCTCCGTCTTTCTGTCTGGCTCAATGTCTGTCTCTGTTTCTGTCCCTCCCTGTTTCTCCCTGTTTCTGTCGCTCTGTCTTTGCGTGTCTATGTCTGTCCATTTGTCTTCATGTGTGTGTGTGTGTGTGTGTGTGTGTGTGTGTGTGTGTGTGTGTGTGTGTGTGTGTGTGTGTGCGCGCGTGTTTGTGTGTACACGCGCGCGAGCGAGCGTGTGCGTGCATATCTATCTCTCTTTGTGCCTACAGCTTTTGCTTAGTGTCACCGACAGGGAGACAAAGAAAGCAACAGTTGCGCCCTTCATCAAGATCCAGACCCTAGAGCCGTAGCATGGATTCGCCGCACCAGTGTCATATGGCTACGTACCCGTCCAACCTTAGTCTATCATTCTACAAGTTTCGTTACAATTCTTCTTCTTCTTCTTCTTCTTCTTCTTCTTCTTCTTCTTCCATCATCGTCATCATCATCATCATCATCATCATCATCATCATCGTCATCATCATCATCATCAGTAGTAGTAGTGTATAGTAGTAGTATAGTAGTAGTAGTAGTATCATTATCATTGTTGTTGTTACCACCACCACTATTACTGCTACTGCTGCTGCTGCTGCTACTACTACTACTACTGTTACTATTACCACTACTACCACTGCTACTACCACATACCACTGCTACTACTAGTACTACTGTTATACTAACTACTACAAACTACTACTACTACTACTACTGCTGCTGCTGCTGCTGTGCTGCTGCTGCTACTACTACTACTACTGCTGCTGCTACTACTACTGCTGCTGCTTCTGCTCCTCCCAACCACTACTACTGCTGTTTCTCCTCCCTCCTGCAACTGCTATTACTACAGCTGGTGCTGCTGCGCTCCTGCTACCCCTACTATACTGCTGCTGTCGTAGCTTCGATCTTCTGCTTCTCCTCTATCTATTGCTGTTGGCTGCTGCTGTTGCTGCTGCGGCTGTTGCTGCACGTCATAAACCTTCTCTTCCTTGTCCTCCTTCTGCTGTTGCTGGTGCTGCTACAGCTGCTTCTCGTTCTCCTCTACCTCATCTTCCTACTACTGCTATGGCTGCCGTTTCTCCTGCTTCTCCTCTAACCTCATCCTCCTCATCCGACCCCTATTATTGTCCCTACCTGTGATTCTCTGCTTCTCCTCCACCTCCCTCCTCCTCTTTCTCCTAACCCGACCCCTACTATTGTCCCTACCCGTGATTCTCTGCTTCTCCTCTATCTCATCCTCCTCTTTCTCCTAACCCGACCACTACTATTGTCCCCGCCTCTGATTCTCTGCTTCTCCTCTACCTCATCCTCCTCAACCTCCTCATCCGACCACTAATACTGTCCCTGCCTCTGATTCTCTGCTTCTCCTCCACCTCATCCTCATCATCATCCTCACCCGACCACTACTATTGTCCCTGCCTCTGATTCTCTGCTCCTCCTCCACCTCATCCTCCTCATTCTCCTCATCCGACCACTACTATTGTCCCTGCCTCTGATTCTCTGCTTCTCGTCTACCTCATCCTCCTCTCCCCTCATCCTCCTCACCGACACTACTATTGTCCCTGCCTCTGATTTTTTTCTCTGCTCCTCTACCTCATCCGACCACAACTATTGTCCTGCCGCTGATTCAATGCTTTCCTCTACCTCGTCCTCCTCATCCTCCTCATCCGACCACTAATACTGTCCCTGCCTCTGATTCTCTGCTTCTCCTCCACCTCATCCTCATCATCATCCTCACCCAACCACTACTATTGTCCCTGCGTCTGATTCTCTGCTTCTCCTCCCTCATCTCCTCATCCTCCTATCCGACCACTACTATTGTCCCTGCCGCTGATTCTCTGCTTCTCCTCCACCTCATCCTCCTCATCCTCCTCATCCGACCACTACTATTGTCCCTGCGTCTGATTCTCTGCTCCTCTACCTCATCCGACCACTACTATTGTCCCTGCGTCTGATTCTCTGCTTCTCCTCCACCTCATCCTCCTCATCCTCCTCATCCGACCACAACTATTGTCCCTGCCGCTGATTCTCTGCTTCTCCTCTACCTCATCCTCCTCATCCGACCAGTACTATTGTCCCTGCCTCTGATTCTCTGCTTCTCCTCTACCTCATCCTCCTCATCCTCCTCACCCAACCACTACTATTGTCCCTACCGCTGATTCTCTGCTTCTCCTCTACCTCATACTCCTCATCCGACCAGTACTATTGTCCCTGCCTCTGATTCTCTGCTTCTCCTCTACCTCATCCTCCTCATCCTCCTCACCCGACCACTACTATTGTCCCTGCCGCTGATTCTCTGCTTCTCCTCTACCTCATACTCCTCATCCGACCACTAGTACTGTCCCTGCCTCTGATTCTCTGCTTCTCCTCCACCTCATCCTCCTCATCCGACCACTACTATTGTCCCTGCCTCTGATTCTCTGCTTCTCGTCTACCTCATCCTCCTCATCCTCCTCATCCTCCTCACCCGACCACTACTATTGTCCCTGCCGCTGATTCAATGCTTTCCTCTACCTCGTCCTCCTCATCCTCCTCATCCGACCACTAATACTGTCCCTGCCTCTGATTCTCTGCTTCTCCTCCACCTCATCCTCCTCATCCTCTTTGCTGCTGCTTCTCCTCTGCCTCAATCGTCTCCGGCTACTGCTGCCACTGCTCTTGCTGTTGGGCGGGGGGTGGGGAGGGGGTGGGGGGGGGGGGGAGGGGGGGGGGGGAGAAGGTTGCGTATGAGGATTTTGTGTAACGGTTGAAATTTAAGACAGACGTGGGAATTGGTCGGAGGATAGAATGTGGTGTTGGAGATAGGGGAAAGGGGGGTGGGGATGGGGTGGGGATGGGGGTGGGTGGGGGAATAAGCTGTGGAGAGACGAGGGAGGGAGGGGCAGTGGGTGGGGTGGGTGGGGGAATAAGCTGTGGAGAGACGAGGGAGGGAGGGGCCGTGGATGGGGTGTCTCCATGGTTTTACATATATACTGATAAATCTCCCACACTTCATTTTCTTTTTCTTTCTTTTCTTCCTTGCTTTCGTTCCTCCCTTCTTTCTTTCCTTCCTTCTTCCTTTTGCTTCCTTCCTTCCTTCTTTGTTCCTTCCTTCCTTCCTTCCTTCCTTCCTTTTCCTTCCTTTCCTTCCTTCCTTCCTTCATTCGTTTCTTGCTCCTCTCTCTCTCTCTCTCTCTCTCTCTCTCTCTCTCTCTCTCTCTCTCTCCCCTCTCTCTCTCTCTCTCTCTCAAATGTTTAAAAACATGCCAATGAAACGGTAATTTTTATTTCTCGTAGTGCTTTTCAATAAGATATTTGAACAGGGCATTTTTCCAAAAGACTGGTGTAAATCCATTATTATTCCAATTTACAAGAAAGGGGATGCTAATCTACCTGATAATTACCGTGGTGTGGCATTAACAAATATCGTGAGCAAAGTGTACACATTTATTCTGAATAAGCGACTTTCACGATGGGCAGAAGCTGAAGGAAAATTAGCTGAGGTACAAGGTGGGTTTAGAGCAGGATTGTAGTACAATTGATCACATTTTTACTTTACACTCTGTCGTTGAAAAATATTTAGCAAAACATTCTAAGCTCTATGTAGCTTTCGTCGACTTTAGGAAAGCATTTGATTCTGTTGACAGAAATGTCTTATGGCATGTGTTAAGGAGAAGTGGCGCTGATGGAAAATGTATAAAGCACTTCGGGGAGTTTATGACTCAGTCATTGCATGTGTAAGAGATATAGCATTCATACTCTGATTTTTTGATTGTCCGAGAGGGGGTAAAACAAGGATGTGTACTCAGCCCAATTTTGTTCTCCTTTTTTTGTCAATGAATTAGCCATAGAATTAATCAGGGAAGGGAAGCACGGAATCCAAAATGGTACCAGGAACTTCAGAAACTATTTTTATTGCTTTTTGCAGACGACGTGATTTTGCTCTCAGATACTGTTATAGGTCTACAAAATCAGCTGAACAATCTGAAAAAAGAGGCTGACAGATTACGTTTAGAAGTAAATCTAGATAACACTAATATTATGGTTTTCCGTAAAGGTGGTTATCTTGGAATAAGAGAAAAATGGACATATGGAAACGAAGATTTTAAGAGTAACAAACACATACAAATACTTAGGCTTGATATTTACAACAAAATTAAGTATGAATGCTGCCCTTCTAGACATGAGTAGAAAAGGTAAAATGGGCGATATTGAAATTTTAAAATCACTAAAGAAAACTACATACAATTGATCCTTCCCTATTCTGGAAGCTTTTTGATACTCAGATCGAGCCCATATTGACTTACGCAGCAGAAGTATGGGGGTTAGAAGATACAGGGTTAATAGAAAAAGTACATACTTTTGCCATTAAACGATTCCTGGGTGTACCACTACACTCTTCAAATAAAATGAGTTACGGAGAAACAGGAAGATATCCTTTGTTCGTTCGAAACTGCTGTAAAATGTATTAAATACTGGCTTTCGACTGGTAAAAACTGCCAACTAATAGAATATGTAGGCAAGCCTATGATATGTTGTTATTACAATTAGAAGCAGGCAAATACATTTGGGCATCAAAAGTTAGGAACACTCTAACAGAAAATGGTTTTGTTGTAGTATGGTTGTGTCAAGGTGTTGGCTCTGAGGAGGGGTTTATATCAGAATTTAAGGACAGAATTGTTTCATGTTATAAACAAAATTGGCATCTGAAAATTGAAGATAACGATAAATATGAGGGGTACCGTTCTTTAAAATCACGTTTGAAGCTGAGAGGTATCTAAGTTTGATAAACGAATAAAAAGATGAGGAAGATTGGTAAAGTTTAGTTAAGAGTGCATGGTCTTGGCGCTGCAAAACACTGGTTTATGACCAGCGAACGAAGTGTTGATGCCCCAAAGTGCGGTCACAACAAAGAAGATGAAGTGCACTTTCTTTTTCATTGTTGCTTCTTGTCAGTATTGCCGAAAATATCCTTTTTTCAACATGACTCATGTCGAGCCTACAGTAAATGGTTTAATTAATCTTTTGGCAACAGATAATGATGCAACTATCATTGGTCTTGCTAAGTATTTAACTGATGCTACCAAGACGAGAAAAAAAGAATTTAGAACTTAATGACAACAGTACTGTAATCTAATGTTCCTTGTTTTGTCTTAGTATGTTCTTTTGTAATTAGTGGATGGCCATGTAGTCTCAGTGGTGTGTGTGTGTGTGTGGTGTGTGTGTTGTGTATGTGTGCGCGCGCGCGCGCGCGCTTGCGCACATGAGCTTGCGTGCGTTTGGAACAGCGAGGTCGGGAGTGGAGAAGGGAAAGGTGGGGGGGAGGGGGGGGGGAGGGGGGGGGCGATCGGGCGGTCGGGGATCTGTCGGATTAGAGGGTGAGGTTGGGAGGAGGAATGGAAGAATGTGAGCTTGCGTTTACTGTTTATGTTTGTTCGTGCAAGGTGAGAGAAGGGATTGGAACTGGGTTTTGGAACTAACGGGACGGGAACGGTAGCGTAGGAAAGGACGTCCTGTACGGAAGTCCTCTAATAAGATTTGATCGTTTACGTGTGAGTAGTTTGATTTTAAATATCTGTACCATCCTGACAATGTGAGCGATCCTTAAATCCTTTAGTTCTGATTGTTTTGTTTATTTAATCATTAGTTTCCTTTTATTTTAATGATACAATGTGTATTTTCCTTATTTCTTTTATGATGCAACGTGTCCAGTTGTATGTGTCCCCCCTTGCCTTAATGGCCCCTATAGCTGAAGGCAATAAATCATCAAAGCGTCAAAGCGTCTCTCTCTCTTTCTCTCTCTCTCTCTCTCTCTCTCTCTCTCTCTCTCTCTCTCTCTCTTGTGATTTGAATTGTTTGAACACTGGGAAAACTGTTTCACGCTGCGGATGAATGTTGACCTACTCTGATTGTATTAACTAGCTTTCGGTTTGATGTGAATAGAATTGTGCTGCTGTGCATCGGGGGTGAAACCTCCCACCCCACCCCCCACCTTCTTGCGAGGAAAAGGGGGGGGTGGGGGGGGAGTCTGGGTCGTAAGGTGCCCCAAAGCACGTGCAACATGTGTATGTCAGTATCAAGAGTTCCCAAGTCATCTGTACTTCGCTTCCCCCTGTTTTTATACTCGGGTGTGACGCAGTCGTCCTAAAAACTCAGTTTGCATATTGATTCATTTTGACTTGAAAAAAAATCTGCTGTCATTTGTTATTGATTCATCTAGACTTGAAAGAAAAAATCTGCTGTCAAATTTTTGTATTGATTCATTTCGACTTAAAAAGAAATCTGCTGTTATTTGTATATGGATTCATCGCGACTTAAAAAAAAGTCTGCTGTCATTTGTTATTGCTTCATCTCGACTTGAAAAAAAAATCTGGCTGTCATTTGTATATTGCTTCATCTCGACTTGTAAAAAAAAAAAAATCTGCTGTCATTTTATATTGATTTATCTCCACTTAAAAAAAAATCTGCTGTCATTTGTACTTTGCTTCATCACATCACACTGCAAATATGACGTAGTGATCATCAAAAGCCCCCCCTCCCCCCCCCCCCCCCGCCCCGCCCTCACCCCCTGTCATTTATACTTTGTTTCATAACGACAACAATATTCTGTAAATGTGACGTAGTCATCATCATCAAAGGTCTGCTGTCATTTGCACTTTGTTCACACTATGATGTCATTCTTTGACTGTGACATAGCGGTCACCAAAAGTTCGCATCCTCTCAACTCCTGCTGTCACGTATACTTTGTTTCACTATGACGCCATGTTGTCAAAATTCTGCCGTTATTTTGCACTTTGTTTGACCATGACGTCACACTGTAAATACGACTTGGAAACAATGACGGTTCAGGATCACTCTTTTTTTTAAAAATCAGGATCCGACCCGCATCACGGATCCGGATTCGCCCACAAATTCAACGGGTTCACACCCCTGGGCGACATGATTTCTTTCTGACGAAGTGTGGTTCAAATAGATTCAGCAAATTTCTTGCGTCATCCTTGCTGACGGAGAAGAAACGCAACAAATGGACGCTGGTTAGAACATGGCACCGGGCGGGAGGTAGTAGCAGCGGCAATAATAATAATAAAGATAATAAACCATGTGTGGCCCATATGGAGAAGGGCCGTGAGAAGCACTTTAAGGGGGGGGGGGGGGGGAGGAGGGGGGGGGGGGGGGGTATGGATGGAATTTTGCCGTCTTCGTGGGGCCAGACTGCGTGTGACCGAGGTCATAATGAATTTCAGAGAAAACAGATTGAAACGTGTCGCGTGTATGCGTTTGAGAGAGAGAGAGAAAGAGAGAACAGAACAGAACAGAACAGAACAGAACAGAATTTTATTCAAAAAGGCCAAAGCCCCATTTGAAGGGGTGTGAACAATAACAATGAATATATGATACAAATATGAATGACACTGTCATCCCATTATAAGCATGAGGACTAGGTTCAAATGCAAAACTGGAAACCAGTTCCAAGTTACAAAGGAAAATAATGGGAATTCAATAAAGAAAATCCTTATATTCGTACATTTTTTAAACTCAATGAACAAATTCACTTTTCATACAGCAACAGATTGATAAATCAAGATATAGCTATTTCTTTTCTCTTTAAAGGCTTTGTAAAGATATACAGCAAGATTTTAACGACTTCTGTCTTTCGTGATGCTAAAGTAATGTTAATCTGAAATCACTAGGATTATTATGATATTTTGGATGTATTAAACTATGTCTTAAATCATCGAAAGCAGGGCAACAAAAAACAAAGTGAATTTCATCATCTGTGCAGATCTACACAATGGGCATTTCATGACACGTTCGTTATCCCTGTTATATCTTGAACTGTGCACTGATAAATTAGAAATCCCAAATCTAAATCTTGTTAGTGTGTATCGTAAAATATCTGTTCAAATCCAAAAGTAAGTATGTCTCCAGATCATGAAAACATCTTGAATTTTCTATAGTTTATAAATCTGTCACTGTCATCCATATGACAATTCCAGCTTTGCCACCTGCAATCGATTAATCTTGTTTGAACTCTTTTTATAAAAGAATTTATGCACCCTACACCTTGTTTTTTCCCATACGTAACAGAAGCCATTACTATTCAAAACATCCCGAACTTTCGAAAGCCCAATTAACTTTTCCTCTATTTGACAAATTTAATAACATTTTATATGCTTTGAATGGCAGTCTATGCTCCTCCATTCGGGTTAATTTCAACCAGTATCTAATGCAAGGGGACAGTAGAATTGATAAACAGGGGAATCGATTTAATTCACCATATACAAGATCATTCGGTGTTTTGATACCTACCCCTAAATACCTCTTTAATACAAACAAATGAACACTCTCTATCACTGATGAAGCATCTTCTAAACCCCAAATCTCAGCACATATAGAAGCATAGATTGAATCTGTGAATCGAAAAGCTTCAAGAATAATTTCACAGAGCTATTATTCAACTGATTCAACTTACAAATAATGCGAATAGCAGCTCGTTTCCCTTTGTTCGCTAATTCTTGGCATGCAGGCTTAAAACTCAATCTTGTTGAAAACACAATACCCAGGTATCGATATGAATTCACTACATTCATCTTAACATTGCCGTAAAACCATCTCTCTGTACTTGCTAGGTATCCCCCTTTTCTAAAAACCATAATGCTAGATTTTTCTAAATTAACTTTAAGTTGTAACTGGCATGCAGCTTTATGAAGATTATTTAGTTGTGTCTGCAACCCAACCACAGTTTCTGACAATAGTATAATGTCATCAGCAAATAAAAGAATAAACAATTTCAATCATATCCATATTGAGACTAACACCATGTCTACCATTATTCATAATTTCAAGCGCAAGTCGTTAATAAACAAACAAAACAGAAGAGGACTACAAATATCGCCTTGTTTCACACCGTTCGTAACAATTGATATAACCTGTGTACTGTGTACCACAACGAACTCGAGCTGTAACAACCTCATACATACTTTTAATACATCTATAAATTTTACCTTTAATTCCATTCTTTAACATAATGGCCACAGTAATTTTCTTGAAATTGTGTCGAACGCTTTCTCGAAATCAATGAAAGCTACATACAGTTTTCTATTACATGAAAATTGCTTTTGAATAACTGACTAAAAGTGTAAATTTGTGATCGGTTGTAGAATATTTTTGTTTAAACCCAGCTTGGAATTCACCGGTAATATTGTTCTGCTCAACCCATTCCTGTAATCTTGAATTAACTATAGAGCTGTATATTTTACTACTTATGTCTGAAAGAGAAATTCCTCTGTAATTATTGGATCGTTAATGTTGCCTTTTTTTAAACAATGGAACAATAATAGATTCTTTCCATAAATCAGGATATTGACCTGTGTCAAATAGAACATTGAAATATTTTACAAAGAAATCAATTACATCATCTCCTGATTTTTTAAATAGCTCTCCAATTATACCATCTGGTCCAGCTGCTTTCTTACTTTTCAATTTTCTCACTGAGAGTATGACTTCTTCTTTAGAAATAGGCCGATTCAGAAAGTTGACATCATCATAATCATCATTCTCATGTGCATCATTTCCATTTCCTTGATCATCGTTATCATTATCTGAAAAATTATCTGAAACATCAGCAGCACCTGTACAGATATATTTGCTGCCGTCAGTCTCATGTTTTTCAAGAACCCTTTTAAAATGTTGAAACCATTCCTGTACTGTGATCTTATTTGGCTGAAACTTATTCTTATTAGAAACTCTACCCATATTTTCCCAAAATTCTTTCTGATCATTACAGACATAATCAATTGTTCAAGTACAATTCTATTGTATTCTTTTCTCTTTTCTCTAACAGCTTTTTGTATTCCCTCCTTTCTTTGCAAAAAAGCTGTCCTAGCCTCTTTTTCGGTTGAATTCTCCTTTGGTGGCAACTTTGTATCTGGCAATTTTGTATTTTTTCTGGATGATTTCCTACATGTTCTTAAAAGTTTTCTAACATTGCGCTTAGAAGTTTTACATTCATCATCATACCACTTGTTCTGACCTTTTCTGACATGTATAAATTTTCTTTTCCATACAAACTGCTTGCTCTCTTATGCATTCATTAAATAAATGTAATGCCTGGTTAATGTCAGTACCCATCAATATGCTGGCTTGATTAAGTTTTTCTTTTGCATTTCTTGAATGCATGCTATTATGAAACTGTTCAGCAAAGTCATCATTCCAAACTATCTTTTTAATAAATAAAGGGATATCACGCCAATCATTGTCATTGCGTAAACACATCATTCTTCGCTAAAAATAAAATTCCAATGGTTGATGATCGGGAAATTTAAACATATCAGAAACATACAAACGGCAAGAATTTCTAATAGTATCGAACAGATCTTCAGAAACTAAGAAATAATCATTCACGCTACTCCCTGTTTCCGTTATGTATGTGTAATGACCTTCAAGGTCACCATTACATACTCCATTCATGATAAACAATCTGAAAGCAATACATAAATTCAAAATCATTCTTCCATTAAATTCAATTCGAGTCTTCAGAATATCTTATGAGATCTGTTTTGTCATTCTTATCCATGAAACTGAACCTGTCAAACTGATCATTGCTGAAAGGGAAAATGTTGGCTGTTCTGCCGTTCAAATCCCCACACAAAAGGATATCAACGTTGTCATACCATAATATCTTATCTGTTATAACCTCTTCAAGGGAAACAATGCCGTTTTCAATTTCAACTGTTGTATAATATGGGGAATTTATTGGAGGCACGTAAGTACACACATAAAGAATGTTATTTTCAAAACCAAATAAAGTTTTATTTAATAAGAAACACATAATATTGTCATGTTCACATGTAAGTTCAGATACATAAGCCATCAATTCGCTTTTAATTAAGCACACCACTCCACCTGATCTCCTCCCGTGTCTTGTCAGCTTAATCGCAGGTTTACAGAAGACAGAATGGTGGGGGAACAAATGGGAATCTATTTTCTCCATGAACGTTTCAACAAGACAAATGAAATCAAAATTATAAACATACGATAAAAACTTTTGATCAATCAGTTTAGATGGAAGGCCACCTACGTTCCAATGAAGGAAAGAGAACAAGTGTACTTTATTTTTAACCTGTGTTTCACTGACATTTTGTTCACTTTCATACTCGCTATCATTCGTACTCTCATTCAGACCTTCGTTTCCCTCGGGATGTCTCTATTGGTTATATTTTCTCTTCTCTCTTCCCCATTGTGTTGTTCCCTGTCATTTTCACGAGCTTCGTCACGGCTGGTGTCACCTGTCATTCCAACACGTGAAGAACAAGCATGCATTTCACAATTCGCCGGTCACACATCTACAACCTGTTCTCAGTAAACATGACACACGGCCACCAGCACGTGCGTTTCCGCATTTTATCTTCGGAACCGGTGTTTGGTCAACATTGTCTACCTTTGTATCCTCAACCAGGGAAATAGACTTTTAGGATTGTGGAAGTTTAGCTTTGTTTGCAGAGGCCGGCCAAACCTTTATCTAACTTCCTTTAACTGATCATCCCCATCGAGAACAAATTTCTTGCCCTCGATGAGGAGATGATCGTAGATCATAGTGGCCCTCTTGTTGTTGCCTCTGGCAGCTTTTAAATGTGGTCCTAGCTTCTTTCTGATGTCACGGACTCTCTGAGTGAAATCATCACCAATAAACACTGAAGTATTCTTAAAGGTTCTTTTTGGCTCTGAAAATGTCTTCTTTGTCTTTGTAAAAGGTGCATCTGCCAATAACTGGCGAATTAGGCTTATTGTTGATGCGATGTATTCTGTCAAACTCTACGGTCTTTGGTAGTTTCAATTCATCCGTCA
>CM031620.1:14416929-14419429 GCA_018398815.1 Conus ventricosus | reverse complement strand
ACGTGAAACCACATCTGTGTGTTTCCTACTACAAGGGGAAAAAAAATCGAACCGTCGGAACTTGCAGCATGACAGCGCCTACTTGAAATATGTGATATTTCCTGTCTAGGTACTCTTGTGTGTGTTCGGACTACTGCTTTAGCAAAGTCAACAAGGGAAATAATCGGGGACTGCTAAGACCTAAGGTTTTCTCACGTTCAATATACAACCATTTCCTTTGGCCTGACGGGCAACTTCACGAACCCACCTGCAGTTGTATGCAAACGGTGCTTGTTTTACTTTAGACCCTCCCCCCCCCTCCTTTTTTTTTTTTTTTTACCTACAATGGGGCAGCGGGATAATCTCATGTTGGGTGGGTATAACTGGCCACTTTGGGAATATGGATGGTCCAGCAATCTAGTCAAATGAATTCAACGGATTTTGCTCTCGGCCGAGAAGTACTTTTTTGTTGTTGACTTTCTCTAATTTCATGGGACCCATTGATGCAGACAAGCTGAATTTTCCTGTTTATACCATTGAATACATTTTAAGTCGCTTCTTCTTCATTTTTGCGTGTATACGCGTATAATATTTCTCTTTCTCTCTCTCTCTCTCTCTCTCTCTTCTCTCTCTCTCTCTCTCTCTCTCTCTCTCTCTCTCTCTTTGTGCATGCGCGCGCGCGCGCTTGTGTGTGTGTATGTGTGTGTGTGTGTGTGTGGTGTGTGTGGTGTGTGTGTTGTGTGTGTGTGGTGTGTCTTTGTGTTTCGGTTGTCACGTGTCAATGGCTTGTCCTGAATACCATTTTCAGAGAGAGAGAGAGAGAGAGAGAGGGAGAGAGAGAGGAAACCATACTGGTATCAGGCGATGCCCAGTATGAGCGGAGGAATGGCTCAATCGTGGAAGCTTCAAAATTTTCTTTTTAGAAAATGGTGGAGGGAGGCGGGGATGGGGGCTGGGGGTGGGGGAGGTGAAATGTGGGTGGAGGTGGGAAAGGGAGAGGGTCTCCTCTTCCCAAAGGAAACTCCACCCTTCGAATCAGTAAGTAGAGGAGGTGGGGGAGGGGGGGGGGGGGGGGGGGGGAGGGAGGGCTCTGAGGGGAGTCTGTAGTGGGGGTACGGGTGGTAACGTGGCAAAAGTGCAGCCGGGAGGAGGAAAGAGTGGTGGTGGTGGTAGTGTGGTGGTGGGGTGTTTCCGGGCACGGCCCTGACTTCTATACCTTTTTCGCCGACTTCTCGTTTATCTGGGCCTATATCAAACACATCATATCCTACCACCAGGAAGTTGGGCATAGTTCCCGACACTTCTCATAACACCGTTTTATTTTGTTATTATCTACTACCACCAGGAAGTTGGGCATAGTTCCCGACACTTCTCATAAACACCGTTTTATTTTGTTATATCTACTGTGTTAACGATTATTGTTCATGGTGCACACGCCCTTCATGAAGAGACGCCATGCCGCCTGTCTGTGAATAAACAACTTTCACTGTTGTCATTCTCTCTCTCTCTCTCTCTCTCTCTCTCTCTCTCTCTCTCTCTCTCTCTCTCTCTCTCTCTCTCTCTCTCTCTGTGCATATCCTCATTGCTCGACTTACAAAATGTGTTGAAAATAGCTGCAAAATTCTAAAATGTCAAGCAGGGATTTCCGACAAGAGAATAGAAGCGCCAAGCGCATTACAGTGCTGAAATATTTCTCATGCTTCAGAAAAAAAAAAATTGCACACAGCGTTTGCAGACTTTCAAAAGGCTTTTGATCCAGCAAAGAAGAGAAAGTCTGTCGAGTGTTCTGGTGAAGAAAGGTGTTAAAGGCAAAATGGTGTATGCCATGAAGTCAGTGTATGCGTCTGTGAAATGTTGCATTCGTTCAGTCACAATTTACACTGAATACTTTGAATGTCTTCCGGGTGTAAAGCAAGGTTGTGTGGCTTCACCGATGTTATTTTCTTTCCTAATAAAGGACATTGCTATATTCTTATGATTAACAATGGTGTTCTTGGCATTCAACTCTACCAAGTTGCTATAGATTTATTCTTGCTAATGTTTGCTGATGATTTTACACTGTTTTCCTTCTCACCCATGTGTTAAAAAAACTGAATAGTATACATAGAACTGTTGGACATACAGGCTTCACTGTGATTTTAGGGAAAACAAAAGCCTCAGTTTTTCGAAAGGGCGAACATGTTTAACAATAACTGCAACAACAACAACAACAACGACGACGACGACGACGACAAAACTAGTGTATCAGACAACCAGAAATAGACACTGTAAACTGTTACAAATATCTAATCCTTAGTTTTGCAACTCGTCTGAGCTTAAGTGTCGCAACTGGAAAGTTAAATTGGAAGAAAAACAAAACAAAAAACAAAACATCACGTATAAATATTTGGAACGCTGTGGTGACTAATCTGCCCATCTCCCAATACGTTTTTTTGTTTTTTGTTTTTCCAAATTATTTGACACACGTGACGTACCCATGTTGTTATATGGAGCAGAATTTCAGAATGTTCCTGAATTTTAA
>CM031620.1:14412434-14414329 GCA_018398815.1 Conus ventricosus | reverse complement strand
TTAGAAAACAATTTATTCCTCATAAATATTTCAACCAACCACGCTTATTTAAGCTTGTCATGTTAATGTCGTCAAGAAATGAGAATATTGTTAATTAAGCAGCTCGTGTTATATTTGAACAAAGCATTTAACAGGAGAAGTTTTTACTTAAGTTAATAATACACTATTCATGAGCCTGTACATAAATTTCCTAGTACACCTTCTTTCTAAGGGGCTATAGCCTTTACGAATGAAATGTCTATGTCTGTGTCGATGTCTTTGTCCCTGTCTTTGTCTGTCTCTGTCTCTCTCATTCTCTGTATCCCACTATGTCCGTCCGTCTGCCTGTCTGTCTATGACTGTCTGTCTGTCTGTTTGTCTGTCTGTCTGTCTCTCATTCTGTTTCTCTCTCTCTGTCTCTGTCTCTTGCTCGGTCTCTCTCTCTCTCTCTCTCTCTCTCTCTCTCTCTCTCTCTCTCTCTCTCTCTCTCTCTCTCACACACACACAACCGCGTTCAAGTACATGCTCTCTTTGTCTCATCTCCTTATCATGACTTTTATTTTTGTCAGCTTTCCGGAGTTATATTGCACATATTATCAATGTGTTTGTCTTTAACATGATTTTCTTTATGAGTGGTTTCAGTGTTATTTATTCCATGATTCTCTCCAGTTCGGTCTCTCCCTGTCTCTTCCTGTCTCTGTCTGGGGGCGGTAAGAGATGTGAAGCCTAGACAGGCTGACAGAGTAATTGTCTGTCCATCTGTCTGTCTGTCTGCCTGTCTGTCTGTGTCACGGACAAAAATAGAAAAACCGAATTCGTGGTCAGTCGCCAGCCAGTTGAAATCGACTTAAGCCCGACTCAGACATCTTGGCGCCGGCAGACGACTCCATGCGTCGCCTCAGCCAATTAGACACAGCGAGGAGGCTAGTTTGTAGTCCTTCACGGAGACAGCACCGTCCCCGTAGACAGTCGGAGTGGCTGACCAAGGTCTCAATAGGTCTGGCCAGACGGATCGCGACGTCTGGGCCAGACTGATCCGGTTAATTTACAGGACCAGTGTCCACAGTCAAAGCCAGACACCGCCGGCTAAAGTAGGAAGGGAGAAGGTATTGTGTAGTGGGGGTGAAATCAAGCTAATTAATTAAATGACCCGTTGACCACCACAGAGAGTAAGGCGTGTAGGCGTGACTTTCATGATTCGCATGTCCAATGGAATTATGGGGGAGGTAACAGCAGTATAAGGCGGGAAAAATTCTGACCAATGGTACTCGCCTTTGACAGGTGAGAACACGATAAGAAAAGTCGACAGAACAGAACAGGGAGACAGAGAGAGGGACAGAGGTTCTGAGAGTAGTCTCTACTCGAGAGAAAAGCAGAGAGATGAGAGGGGTGAAGAGAACCGAGTTGAGGCATTAGCACCAGATAGAGTCTGCAGAGGAAGGACTAAGGAGAGATGTTGAGAGAGAGAGTTGATAACTGATGAAGAGAAAAAAAAAAGAAAAAGAAAAGAAAAGAAAAGCAACCATGTCCATTTGATAGAGCAGACTAGAAGAGAGAGAGGAGAGAGAGAGAGAGAGAGAGAGAGAGAGAGAGAGAGAGAGAGAGAGAGAGAGAGAGAGAGAGTGCAATGCGTTAATGCAGGAAGAAAGGAGAACAGATCAATGTCTGTATAGTAGTCACTGTTCGATTTGAACCGGGGTTCGACTTCGTACCTGGCGGCGCCACTTTCATCAGGCCAACGCCAGTAACCTGACCAGTGCCAGCAGTCTAAACCTGACCAGTGCCAGCAGTCCAACTTGACCAGTGCCAGCGGTCCAAGCTGACCAGTGCCAGCAATTGTGTTGTGACTGGTGTTTGTGAAAGTGACAGTGAAAAGAAAAGAAAAAAAAAGAAGAAAAGGAAAGACAGTGATTCGT
>CM031620.1:14402434-14407434 GCA_018398815.1 Conus ventricosus | reverse complement strand
AAACACTGCATCTCGTTAAGGGCGGAAACTCCTTCAGACGTTTGCCATATGGGAATTGTTTCCCCTGCCGGACTGTCTTCATTGTTGGTATTAAAGTTTTTGTCGCTGTTTTTGTTTGTTTTTCTACATTTTGATTTGGTTTTTACAACGTTTACAAAATGTTTGAAAACAAACAAACAAGGAGAACAACATCACACACACACACACACACACACACACACACACACACACACACACACACCACACACACACACACACACACACACACACACACACACACACACACACACACCACTCTCTCTCTCACACACACGCGCGCGCGCGCACACACACAACACACACACACACACACACACACACACACACACACACACACCACACACACCATACTCTCTCTCTGTCTCTCTGTTCGATTGAGAACGCTACACTCACACGGACACGACAACACGGCAGTATCCGTAACACAATTATTAGAATTGCAGAGTGAACAACACAGTGCCCCCCCCCCCAAAAAAAAAAAACCACACAAAACAAAAATGTCTTGTTGGTGCTGCGTGGTGCAGCACCAAGTTCTTGACCAGATGTTGTGTGTTCGAATCCCGCAAGAGACCTTGTGACCCTCTTGGCCGGGTGGGAAGTAACTAGAGTGAGTGAGCAGCTTTCTGTGTCTTCTACTGATCGATGTGTTCCGGGGTGGGATGGCTGAATCTGGCTTTATGCTGCTGTCGGTAAATAATGGTAGTCACGTGGGACATCTCTGGCCCGAGACTTGCCCTGGACGAAGCTGGACTGACTGGTGGCCTGTGTGCTAGTCCTTCGGGTGAGGTGTTCAACGGGGGGTTGTCTGTGTGTGTGTGTGTGTGTGTGTGTGTGTGTGTGTGTGTGTGTGTGTGTGTGTGTGTGTGTGTGAGTGTTTGTGTGTGTGTGTGTGCGTGCGTGCGTGTGGTTTGTGTGTGTGTGTGTGTGTGTTTGTGTTTGTGTGTGTGTGTGTGTGTGGGTGTTGTGTGTGGGGTGTGGTGCGTGCGGGGCGTGCGTGCGTCCCGGGGCGTGGTGTGTGGTGTGTGTGTGTGTGTGTGGTGTGTGTGTGTGTGTGTGTGCGTGCCGCGCGGCTATGTATTAAATACAGGAGAGAGAGAGAGAGAGAGGGGAGAGAGGGGAGCCAGAGAGAGGGGACAGACAGACAGACGTCGGGCAGACCGAGGGAAGACAGAAAGAAGAAGAACGGTAGCCAGACAGACAGAGACAGAGGATGTCATTTTGTAGAGAAAGGGCCCAATTAACAGTATTTTACTCTAAAACCCTCCCTTTTTTTTTTGGGGGGCGGGGGGGGGGGGGGGGGGGGGGGGGGAGGGGTGGATAAATTTTCATTTTTTGAAAACTGAAAAAAAAAAAAAAACCTTTACTGGTTTTTTGTGCGGGTTTTCAGCAAAACCAGGGAATTGAAAAAGACCCTTTTCATTTCCCACCCTACGACTTCCTTTTTACTCGGACAAGAAAGGGCCCCCTGTCAGCGGGGGGTGTTTTTGGTGTGTGTGTGTGTGTTTTGTGTGGTGTGTGTGTTTTGTGTGTGGTGTGTGGGGTGGTGCCCCGCCCCGTCCCAAAACCCTCTTCCAGCTCGTCGGAATCAACAAAATCAACCTGTTTGCTCTTCCCATCTCTCCCGGGTGTTTCCCCTTTCCCACTTAATTGGGGGTTTCTGGAAAATTTTGTGGGTAGTATTTAGTGCGAAAACTGAAACTGGGCCCTAACAACACACCCCTCTCGGGTTTTTGAAGGGGGGGGGGAAAGGGGGGGAAGGGGATAAATCGGGTTATGTTGTCACTCGTGCTTCCTTTTTTCCCCCTTAACTGCTGGGGGTTGAAAAACCCAGTTACACTGGGTACTATACTAGACTCCATCCATCCCAATGGGTGGTGAGCAGGTGTGAAAGGGGAAAGGGTTTGAGGGGGGGGGGGGGGGGGGGGGGGGAGGGGCAGGAAAGAGCGACAACTGCAAGAGTAGAAACGGGTGAGTGAAATGCGCGGGGGAAGCTTTATTGTTTTGTTTCGTAAAACATGCGCAACAAGGTCGTTTCAGTGTTTTCTTTTTTTTTCTTTTGTCTTTGTGTCTGTCTCTGTCTCACACTGTCTCTCACTCTCTGTCTGTCTCTCTCTTTTTCTGTCTGTCTCTGTTGTCTCCCTCCCTCCCTCCTCTCTCTCTCTCTCTCTCTCTCTCTCTCTCTCTCTCTCTCTCTCTCTCTCTCTCTCTCTCTCTCTCTTGACTCTCTCTTTCTCTCTGTGTTGTTATTTAGTACTTTACTTTGTCAGGAGAAATTGTGACGGACCCCCCCCTCTCTCTCTCTCTCTCTCTCTTCTCTCTCCTCTCTCTCTCTCTCTCTCTCTCTCTCTCTCTCTGCAAGTTGGTGTTCAGTACTTCACCTCACCCAAAGCAGGTGTGACAGATGAAGGGTCCAAACCACAGAACACCTTCCAGAATGGCCCGGCATCAAACAGCGCTCTCAAAACTCCAGACACCTGGAACAAACAACAACAACAACAACAACAACAACAACAACAACAACAACAACAACAACAACAACAACAAACAGCATCTCTCACACAGTTCCAAAGCGAGAAAAATGATGCGCACGCGATCTTTCTCTAACGCTGGTGAAACGTCGACCTTGATGGCAGATCCACCACGAAGAATAAAGCACTGACAAGAGGGACACTGTCGCAAAAAATCCTACGCAGCAGTTGCCCAACAAGGTCCACACCACCAACGAAGAAGTAAGTGCGTGAAAGAACCGAGGCAGCCACTACTCATCGGCTCTTCAAAGACCTGCTGACAGCGGTCAAGAAACGGCACCTGAAACGGTAGGGTTCTGTACCACCAGAGTCCGGTGTTTTGAAAACTGCCCTCACCTTACCTCGCCTCACCTATCCTGAGCTTTGAAGACCGTTGGGGCGCCACAGAAGACTTGGCAACCAGCCTCCTCCACTCGTCCCCAGTCTTCGGACGCTCTCATGCAGTTGCTGAGCGTGATGCCAGTCCATTCACTGATGTCCGTCTTCCTTTCTCTGTTCTCTCTCCTTCTGCCTCCTCGCACTTTCCCTTGTAGAATGGTTTTGGCAGGTCCTGTTGATCTGGATACAATGTCCGCACCGTCTCATTTCTTCTTTTTCATGTGGATAATAGGTTTTCGTATGGTCCATTGACTTGCCTTACTCTCGACTGGATCTCCAAGTTGGTGATGTGGTCTTTGTATGAGAATGCCAAGGATCTTGCGGAAGCATCTGATCTCTAGTGCCTGAATCCTTCTCTCAAGTTCAGCTGTCAGGGTCCACATCTGACGGGCACAGAGAAATACGGCAATGACCAGGGAGCGCATCAATCTTCGGAACTGATTGTGGTTTTCTGTCGCTTCAGATGGGTCTTGTCTGGTCTTAGTAGTATGGTAACATCTCTCCAAATCACCCAGCCTTGCAAAAGCCATCTCGTAGGGGCTACTGTGCCGGGAAACACAGGAAGAGGCAGGCAGAAAGAAGAGGTGGGAGGACAACATTCTGGAATGGACATGGCTGACGTCTTTGACGATACCCAAAGAGCTGCAGAGGACATACGAGGACGAAAGGGGGATGGTCGCATTAAATGGTGCCCCAGTGACCTTAGCCAGCCTCATGTTCACCTGACAGATCTTTCTATGTGGTGTTTGTGGTGGCGATGGTATGTATGGACCATTCCACGTGTAAGCGGCCATACTGGAGCAGTAGGAAGAAACCCTTGGGGAGGGGGGGGGGGGGGGGGGGGGGGCAGGGGGGGGTGGGGTGGAGAGCTTGTTAGCAGAAGGTCATCAGAGAAGAAAACACGCTCTTTGTCTATGAACTCACTACACTCTAAGGGGGCCGTGCCGCGTCCAGGTCATCATGATTCCTTGATGCTCTTCTGATGTCAAATTTGCCCATATCTCGCTGTCTCTGTCTTTCTCTGTCTCTCTGTATGTGCGTGCGTGCGTGCGTGCGTGCGTGCGTGCGTGCGTGCGTGCGTGCTTGTGTGTGTGGTGTGTGTGTGTGTGTGTGTGTGTGTGTGTGTGTGTGTGTGTGTGTGTGTGTGTGTGTGTGTGTGTGTGTGTGTGTGTGTGTGTGTGTGTGTGTGTGTGTGTGTGTGTGTGGACTGTTGATATATACGATCGAATCATTCCACAAGAAAGCGGTTTAAGTGAAGCATTTTCGTTTTTCTTTCTTTCTGAAAGTCACACATAATGAATGTCTTCGGCAACAGTTATGCAATGTGAGAGAGAGAGAGAGAGAGAGAGGAGAGGAGAGAGAGAGAGAGAGAGAGAGAGAGAGAGAGAGAGAGAGAGAGAGGGAGGGGGGCCCACCCCCGTCTTCCCTCACCCCTCACACACTGACATGCTGATCATCTTGACAATTATGTCATGGATTAGATAATTTTACTAGTTAACTTAGTCCCCATTTTCTTTCTCGCTGATATTCATGGTATGGGACGTGAATTTGGCCGGCCACGTTTTGTATGGGAGCGTTTTAACGTCTAAAGGTAATAATGGCTGGTTTCCTCGGGAAAAAAAACAGCTGTCAATCTTGTGGGAAAAAAACAGCAAAAAGCGGATATTATCCTAAGGATCACAACCATTTTCCTTGGAACATACCTGTTCTCCTAAGATCGCAACTGTTCTGTCCTGTTAACCGAGAATAATAACTTTTTTTCTGACGATGATTATTGTGTTCCTATTTTCCTTGGGATGATAACTGTTATCTTTGTTTTCCGAAGGAAACAAGTTTAATTGTGGAGGAAAAGTCGTAAACAGGGACAATGGCTATTGACGATTGTTTACCTTGACAAGCGCCAACAGGGTCGGCTGAATAGCAAAAATAGGTGTGTTCCCGATGATTACAACAACTTTCCTATTTCCCGTTGTTTTCTTTAAAAGATGATAACATATTTTCCTTGCAAAAATAGGGAACGCAGGATGATAACTACTTTCCTCGCCAAAAATAGGG
>CM031620.1:14387434-14397434 GCA_018398815.1 Conus ventricosus | reverse complement strand
TGTGCACCCAGTGTCCTATACGCAGTGACAGAGTTTGATGAATGCCTCGCTTGGTAGACCGGTCATTTTAAGTGACAAAAACTGTTGTTTTGGCTCTAGTGGTTTACCTTATATGATCCCCGTTGCGCAAATCTGTTTGGCAGTGTTTTTGTATGTGTGATTCTTTTCTCGACGGTGCCGAGACATTTTTATGTTTGTTATTATGATTATTATTTTTTTTTTACTTTTGTTGGTCTTGTCCTACCTTGTTGTCTTCCTTCACTCTGTGTCTCTGGTCTCTGCTGTCTGTCGCTCTGTCTCTGTCTGATCTCTTTCCCCCCCCCTCTCTCTTGTGTCTCTGTCTCTCCAAAACACACGCATATTTATCTCTCTTCTCTCTTCTCTCTCTTCTCTCTCGTTCTTCAGTCAATCTATCGTCTGTTGGTTCTGTGTCCCTCTGCCGCCAAACACCCCTCTCTGTCTTTCTCAGTTCAGTCAATCAATCTATCTGTCTGTCTGTCTTGGTTGGGGTTCCGTTTTTTGTTGGGTCCCTCTGCCCCACCAAACACCCTCATCTCGTTCTCAATCAGACAATCAATCTACTGTCTGTCTGTTCTGTTGGTCTGTGTCCCTTGCCCCGGCCAAACACCCCTTCTCTCTTCTCAATCAGTAACTCAATCTTCTGTCTGTCTGTCTGTTGGTCTGTGTCCTCTGCCCGCCTAAACACCCTCTCTCTCTTTCTCAATCAGTTCAATTCAATTATCTGTTGTCTGTCTGTTTGGTCTGTGTCCCTCTGCCCGCCAAGCACCTCTCTCTCTCTCTGTCTGTCTTCTCTCTCTCCTCTCCCTCCTTCCTCTCTCTCTCTCGTCTCAGTCAATTATCTGTCTGTTGGTCTGTTTGTCCCTCTGCCCCGCCAAAACACCCCTCTCTCTCTTTCTCATATCAATCAATCAATAATCAATCAGTCTGTCTGGTCTGTGCGGTTGGTCTGTGTGCCTCTGCCCCGCCAAGCACCTCTCTCTCTCTGTCTGTCTGAATGTCTGTCTGTCGTCTGTCTGTTCTCTCTCCTCTCTCTTTTACTAAACCAATCAATCAATCTGCCTTTCTATTCTCTCTGTTGTTCTGTGTCGTCTCTGCCCCGCAAGCACCTATCTCTCTCTCTCTTTCACCTCTTTACCGTTCTCTCTCAGTGAGTGTCTGGTTTGTTCTGTATGTTGATCTATCTATTCTATCCATTGGTTTATATTCTGTCCATCTGTCTGTCTGTCTGCCATTTCCCACCTGTCCCCGCTCCCATCACTAATATCTCTCCATCTCTGTCTGCCAAGGCGCCTAAGTGTGATGAGGTGAATAGCAATCATGAGCGCCGCGCGTGAACAAAAGACAAATGATCACTTACGCCCTCTCCCAATCGCCCTCGCAACTCTGCCTGGAACTTGAAATCTCCGAGTGCCAAAAGTTAAAAGGACGTTTTGCCAAGCACCGCCCAAAAGTGTGTTTAATTTGAAAGCTGGCACAATTTGCAGTGTCGTGTGAGCTTTATTACTGCTTGCAGGGGCATGTGGGGTAAAAAAAGGAGCAGCGACCGCTAGCAAGAAACGGATAACGCCCGCGTATAGAACGAACCATCCCCCCCCTCCTCCCAGAAACACCCGAAGGTGGCTGGGGAGGACCAGAGAAGCACTGTCTTCACCTTGCCTTTTAGAAGCAGTCCTGTACCACCCTTGGAGGCCTGTCGCTGTGTTGGACGATGGGTACAGGCACGCGCAGGACACTCCATTAAGTTATCAAGGGAATAATGCTCTGAACAGAGGTAAATTAGGACTACAGGATGCAGCTTCATCACAGCCTTAATTAGCTTCCCCCATGGTGTACCAGCCCGTATTTCATGACGCAGAGCCACACCGGCGAAATACCACCCTATCCAGCTTGCCCGAGCACACCCCACAGACCCCAAACCACCCCTGACCCACGGACAGATGAAGACAGTGCCACTCCAGAACAGCCAGCTTTCGCCATACGGTCTTATGTGCCCTCAAGAGAGAATCCAAAGTTGTAGTCTTTCCCCATTGTTCAACAGGACTTTCCCTGTGGTTCAGTGGGGTCTTTCCTCACGTCACTGGACCTTTCTTCCAGGTCAGCCTAGTTAAGGCCCGCGCACCCCTCGAAACACCGAAGGTTGCTGGGGAGGACCCAGAGAAGCATTGTGCTTCACCTGCTTTAGAGCAGGCCTGCTACCACCTTGGAAGGCCTGCGCTGTGTTGACGATGGGTACAGGCACCGGCGCAGGTACCACTCCTTTTAGATATTCAATGGGACATAACTGCTACTGAAAGAGGTTAATTAGACTACAGGATGCAGCTCCATCATCAGCCTTTATAGTAGATCCCCATGGGTGTACCAGCCCGTATTTATGACTGCAGAGCCCACCGGCGAAAAACACCACCCTCCAGACTGCCGAGCACACCCCACAGACCAACCCACCCCTGCCCACGGACTGATGAAGACAGGGCACTCAGACCACAGCCAAGCTTTCGCCATACGGCTTATGTGCCCTCAAGAGAGTATCCAAAGATGTAGTCTTTCCCACTGTCAACAGGACTTCCTGTGGTCAGTGGTCTTTCTCACCGTAAATGGACCTTTCTCCAGGTCAGCTAGTTAAGGCAAAGATAGAAAATGAAACACCCGAAAGGTGCTGGGGAGGACCCAGAGAAGCATGTCTTCACTGCCGTTAGAGCGTCCTTGTACACCCTTGGAGGCTCGCGCTGTGTTGACGATGGGTACAGGCACGCGCAGGACACTCCATTAAGCTATCAAGGGGACATAACTGCTCCTGAAACAAGGTATAAGTAGACGACAGGATGCCTGTCATCAGCTTAAAGTAGCCTCCCCCTGGGTTGTACCAGCCCGTATTTCATGACTGCAAGAGCCCACCGCGAAAAACACCACCCTCCAGCTGCGAGCACACCCACAGACCAACCACCCCTGCCCACGGAAGATTGAGACAGTGCCACTCCAGACTCAGCCAGCTTTCCGCCTTTACGCGTCTTATTGTGCATCAAGAGAGAATCCAAGTTGTAGTCTTTCCCCACTGTCAACAGGACTTTCCCTGTTGGTCAGTGGGTCTTTCCTCACCGTCACTGGACTTTCTCAGGTTCAGCCTAGTTAAGGCAAAGAAGAAAAAGAAACACCCGAAGGTGCCTGCTGGGGAGGACCCAGAGAAGCACTGTCTTCACCTGCTTTAGGAGCAGTCCTGTACACCCTTGGAGGCTGCGCGGTTTTGACGATGGGTTACAGGCACGCGCAGGGACACTCCATTAAGTATCAAGGGACATAACTGCTCCTGAACAGAGGTAAATTAGGGATACAGATGCAGCTCATCACAGCCTTAAAGTGCTTCCATGGGGTGTACCAGACCCGTATTTCATGAATGCAGAGCCCAATAACAGGTGCCGAGACAATTTTTATGTTGTTTGTATTATTATTATTATTTTTTTACTTTTGTTTTTGTCTTGTCCTACCTTGTCTGTCTTCTTTCACTCTGTGTGCTCTTTGTCTCTGTATGTCTGTCGCTATGTCTCTGTCTGTCTCTCTTTTTCCACCCCCTCTCTCTCTATCTGTGTCTTGTCTCTGGTTCCTACTCTTGTCAGTCTTCCTTCCTCTGTGTCTCTTTGTCTCTTGTCTGTCTGTCGCTCTGTCTTGTCTGTCTCTCTTCCCCCCCTCTCTCTCTCTGTGTCTCTGTCTCACCAAACACACGCATATTTATCTCTCTCTCTCTTCTCTCTCTTCTCTCTCTCTCTCTCTCTTTCATCAGTTCCATTCTATCTGTCTGTTGGTCTGTGTCCTCTGCCGCCAAACACCTCTCATCTTTCTCAAGCAGTCAATCAATCTATCTGTCTGTCCTGTTGTTGGTCTGTGGCCTCTGCCCCACCCCAAACACCCTCTCTTCTTTCTCATTCAGTCAATAATCTTATCTGTCTGTATGTCTGTTTGGTCTGTGTCCCTCTGCCGCAAAACACCCCTCTCTCTCTTTTCAATCAGTCAATCCAAATCTATCCTGTCTGTCTGTCTGTTGGTCTGTTTGTCCCTCTGCCCCGCCAACACCCTCTCTCTCTTTTCAATTCAGTCATCAAATCTAATGTTGTCGGTCTGTTGGTCTGGGTCCCTTCTGACCCGCAAGCACCATCTCTCTCTTGTCTTGTCTCTCTTCTCTCTCTCTCTCTCTCTCTCTCTCCTCTCTCTTCTCTTCTCTTTCTCAGTCAATCTATCTGTCTTGGTTGGTATGTGTCCCTCTGCCCCGCAAAACACCCTCTCTCTCTTTCTCAATCAATCAATCAATCAATCATCAATCAATCAGTCTGTCTGTTCTGGTCTGGTTGGTCTGTTGTTGCCTCTGCTCCGCCAAGCACCTTCTCTCTCTGTCGGTCTGTCTGTCTGTCTGCTGTCTGCTCTCTCTCTCTCTTTCTCAACCAATCAATCAATCTGCCTTTCTATATCCTCTGGTTGTTCTGTGTCGCTCTGCCCGCAAGCACCCTATTCTCTTCTCTCTCTTTCTCTCTTCTTTACCTGTCGCCCTCTCTTCAGTGAGTGTCTTGTTTGTCGGGTCTGTTGATCTATCTATTATCCATTGGTGTATCCTTCTGTCCATCTGTCTGTCTGTCTTGCCCATTTCCTACCTGTCCCCCGCTCCCCCATCCATACTACTCTCTCCATCCTCAGTCTGCCAAGGCGCAATAAGTGTGATGAGGTGAATAGCAATCATGAGCGGCGCGCGTGAACAAAGTAATTGATCCACTTCCCCTCTCCCATCGCCCTCGCAACTCTGCCTGGAACTTGAAATCCTCCGAGTGGCAAAGTTTAAAGGACGTTATGCCAAGCAACGCAAAAGTGTTGTTTAATTGAACGGGGCACAATTTGCAGTTGTGAGGCATTATTTACTGCTTTGCAGGGGAGTGGGGGTAAAAAAAAGGAAGCAAAGCAGCCCGCTAGGCAAGAACGGATAACGCCCGCGTTTTACACTTGTCTCCCCGTCTGGGAGTGTTTACTTAGCGCTGCACAGGCCTTGTTGCCGATAAGTAAGGAACGAGAGAAGGGGGGTGGGGGTGGGTTGGAGGAGATGCGAGGACGGCCAGATGGAGAGGTGATGTAGAGGGTATAGTGGTAAGTGGTTTCGAAGCTGAAAGTCCTGGCTTTGATCTCATGTTCACCTGGTGGGGGGCGTTCAGATCCTGGCGGCCTCTCATGTTGGAGCGATGGTGAACGTGCTATAGTGTCACTGCTCATGCAACAATTGTCAGGCAGACAGCAAGCTTTTATGTTCGGGCTCGACTGCAAATGCCAGCATATTATTGTTTTGTCTTGTTGGCGGGAATGAATATGACCGTGTGTGTGTGTGTGTGTGTGTGTGGTGTGTGTGTGTGTTGTGTGTGTGTGTGTTGTGTGTGTGTGTGTGTGTATGTGGTCTGTGTTGTGTGTGTGCGTGGCGTGCGTGTGCGTGCGTGCGTGCGTGTGTTTGTGTGTGTGTGTGTGGGTGTGGTGTGTGTGTGTGTGTGTGTGTACGGAAGCGGCGCGTGTGCGAGTGGGCGCTGCATACTATACAGAGATGGTGGCACCACACTGCGCAGTGAGGGTATTGTGGGCATCATTTGTAGGTTCTCTGATCTGCTCCTTTCCAAGACAGCAGAGATTGCCATGAAGGCTGGCGTGTGTTGTGTGGGATGAGTGCCATATGATGTGTGGATGTGTATCTGTCTGTGTATGTATCCATCTATGTATTGATCCATCTGTCCATCATCGGTTGTCTATCCATCCATCTATTTTACATTGTATCGTGTGGATGTGGTAACTGTCTGTGTATGTATCCATCTATGTATCGATCCATCTGTCATCCATTGTCTGTCTATCCATCCATCCATCCATTCTATTTACCTATTTCTCCCTTCTTTGTTTGTCTGTCTATCTATCTATCTATCTACCTATCAGTCTGTTGTTGTATATCTTTTGTCATGTTCTGTCTGTCTGTTTTCTGTCTATTGAGGTATCTGTTCATCCTCTTCTCTTGTCTCTAAGCACATAAGTGTTAGGAAGTTCAACAGCAATGAGCGGTCACACGTGAACAAATATAGCCTCGTTCCTTCATCGCCTTGCATCTTGCTCGAAACTTGAAATCCTCAACGTGCAAGTGAAACTGCGTTATGCAAAAAGCAACGCAAAAGTTGAGTTTAATTTTAAAGCCGGGTTCAATTTGCAGTTGGAGCATTATCATGCTCTGCAGGGGGAGGGAAGGAGGTGGGAGGAGGGGGGGGGGGTGGGGGGTAATAACATTAAAAAAAAAATCAACATCAACAACAGCAGACCGCTCGCACGGACGGATAACGTGTATAGTACGTAATCTCTCTGTCTCCCCGTCTGGGCGTGTTACTCTAGGTGGCAGGGCAGTGGCTGTGTGGTAAGTAATAAAAGGAAGGAGGAAGGGGCTGAGGAAGAGTGGTTGTGTATGATGGGGGGCGACGCGAGGAAGGCAAGGAGGAGGAGGTGTGCACATGGTATGTGGTTCGACACGAAAATGGGGGACTGGCTTGGAACCCACCAAAAAATCCGTCCCTCTGAATCATGTTAATATAAACGATGAATTGGTGGGTTTTAGATTCTGACGCTTCCCTTGATACGAGCTGAGATAGGGAACATGGCTCTCATCTATCTGCTCGTGCCAGCAATGTCAGGCCAGTAAAAGAAGGTAATGGATCCCGCTCTCGATGCCAAATGTCACTTTTTTATTTATTTTTGGGTTGGTTGGAGGAAAGGGAAAATGATCGTCTGCTGTTGTGTGTGTGTGTGTGTGTGTGTGTGAGTGTGTGTGTTGTGTGTCTGTGTGTGTGTGTGTGTGTGTGTGTCTAGTTAGTGTCGTGTGTGTGTGTGTGTGTGTGTGTGTGTGTGGTGTGTGGAGTGTGATGTGTGTGTGTGTGTGTGTGGTGTGTGTGTGTGCGCGCGCGTGGTGCCTCTGTTGGTGGTGAGTGTGTGTGTGTGTGGTGTGTGTGGTGTGTGTGTGGGTGTGTGTGTGTGTGTGCGTTGTGTGTGAACATAACATTTTACAGGAGGATGGTGGCAACACTGCCCTGTAAGGGGTATTGCGGGCATCATTCATGGTTCTCTGGTTGGCCGTCCTGTCACGACAGGCAGACATGTGGTGCAGAGATTAGCGCTGAAGGCTGGGGCGGATGTGAGCTTGGGTGCTGTAAGATGTGGTGTTGTGTGTTTTGTGTGTGTTGTGTGTGTGTGTGTGTGTGTTGTGTGTGTGTGTGTGTGTGTGGATTGTCTGCCATCTATGTATCCATCCGTCTGTCCATCCACGTGTGTGACTATCCTCCCATCTGTCTATCTTTCTGTCTCTCTATCTTTGTCTGTCTGTCTACCTGTTATCTATAGATCTATCTGTCTGACATCTCTCTCTCTTCTATCCAATATATGTATCTTTCTGTTCGTTCCATCTTGTTTCTGGTCAAATGCATTGCATATCTTTTGACCTTCTTCTACCACACTGCAATTTGTGTGTGTGTGTGTGTGTGTGTGTGTGTTTTGTGTGTGTGTTGTGTGTGGGTGTGTGTGTGTGTGTGTGTGTGGTTCGCACGCGCGCGCGCGCGCGGTGGTGTGTGTGTGTGTTGTGTGTGTGTGTGTGTGTGTGTGTGTTGATGATGTTGGGTGGTTTCGTCGCGCGTGTGTATGTGTGTGTGTGTGTGTGTGTGTGTGTGTGTGTGTGTTGTGTGATGTGGTGTGCAGCATACTTTGAGAGATGGTGGCCCCGCTGCGTGGTGAGGGTGTTACGGGCGTCATTTGTAAGTTCTCTGATGACTCCACTGGGTTGCAGAGATTAGCGCTGATGGCTGGATGCGGGTATGAACCGGTGCCGTAAAGGTGACTCGTGTGAGTGTGTGTGTGTTGTTGTGTGTGTGTGGTGATGTGTGTGGTGTGTGTGTGGTGTGTGTGCGTGCGTGCGTTGGTGCGTGCGTGGCGTGCGTGCTGTGCGGTGCGTGGCGTGCGTGTGTGTACCCATCTATGTATCTATCTGTCTGTCGGTCTATTCATCCATCACTCCATCCAATCCATCCATCATCCATACTCCATCCATCCATCATTATCAATCTACCTATTAACCATTATCTATCTATCTACCTATCTTATATCTATTCTTTTAAAATCTAGCTATCTATACTACCTTACCTACCCATCCATCCATCCATCCATCCATTCCATCCATCCATCATATATCTATCTCTCTGTCTCTTCTACGTATGTCTATCACGTACACACACACGGGGGGGGGGGGGGGGAAGGTTGGAAATTAGATATTGTTTTATTGTGTATTTGGCTTTGAGCCACAACGAAAGAAAAAAATAACGATGGTTGAAGGGCCCCCTCCCTCCCTCTGGGGGAATTACAAACTCGGTAACTAAATAATTTATAGCCTAAGGAGAGAGAGAGAGAGAGAGAGAGGAGGAGAGAATGAGATGAGAGAGAGAGAAGATGGGGGATGGGAGAAGAGAGAGAGAGAGAGAGAGAGATGGGGGGAAGGGCAGGAAAGGAACTCTGACAATCGTGGTCTCCGTCCTGTTTCAGCTGAGTCGAATCTTCGTTTGTATTTTTTACTTCTACTTTTAAGCAAGCCAACTTGAATAAACAGTGAAGATTCTCTACAGCAATGCACGTGTTTTATTTATGTTCGTGTTCATCCATTTCCGCCGGAACACGATGGCCTACCTTTCTGCCGAAAGTTGTTATGGGACTTGGTTGTATGCGTGGAAGATTTTTTTTTTTTCTTTTTTGCATCCCATGTTGCAGCAGTTCACTTTGATATTCATTTTTTCTTTATTCTCAAGTTAGACGGCTTTAGATAAGGTGAACCAGTTCCCGGGGTAAAAGACTGGTATGGTGTTTATGTTCATCCAATCCAAAGCTAAAACATCCCCACCCCCTACCACAAAACCCCGTGAATCGTTCTCTTAGTGTCGGAGTACAAGAAAAAACACACAAGCAAGGGGGGGGGGGGGGGGGGGGGGGGGGGAGGGGGGGCGCTGATGGTTTCAGAAAACACTATCGTCACGCGGTGCCGACCCTTGACTTCTCCGGTCTTATCGGAGGAATGCCCTTGGGAGAGATGGCCCCTCTAGCAAAAAACACCCGTAGCCTACCGCCTGCCTTGGCACGGACCTAGAAGTGCTGACAGCTGGTTACACAGATGGCCCCTTAGCACCGTAGACCTACCGCCTAGCCTTCTGGCACCGGACCTAGAAGGTGTACAGGACGGCTACACAGTGGCCCCCTTAGCACCGTAGACCTACCGCCCCTTGCCTTGGCACCGGACCTAGAAGGGGTTCAGAGGTACACAGATGGCCCCTTAGCACCCGTTAGACCTACCGCTGCCTTGGCACCGGACTAGAAGGTGTACCGACGGTACACAGATGGCCCTTAGCACCCGTAGACCTACCGCTGCTCTGGCACCGGACCTAGAAGGTGTACAGACGGTACTACAGATGGCCCCCTTAGCACCCGTAGACCTACCGCTGCCTCTGGCACCGGACCTAGAAGGTGTACGACGGTACACAGATGGCCCCTTAGCACCCGTAGACTACGCCTGCTCTGCACCGGACTAGAAGGAGTACAGGACAGGTATTTTTTTGTTACACAGATGGCCCCCTTAGCACCGTAGACCTACCTCCTGCCTCTGGCACCGGACCTAGAAGGTAGTACAGACGGTACACAGATGGCCCCCTTAGCACCCGTAGACCTACCGCCTGCCTCTGCACCGGACCTAGAAGTGTTAAGTCGGTACACAGAGGGCCCCCTTAGCACCGGAGGACCTACCGCCTGCCTCTGGCACGGACCTGTAGACTACCGATGCCCCTTAGCCGTAGACCTACGCTGCCTGCACCGGACCTAGAAGGTGCAGAGTGCACAAAAGGCATACCATTACATGCCAACCAAAGAATATAGTACACTACGGCCAACCTGCTGTTCCCCCGCAGGC
>CM031620.1:14364934-14384934 GCA_018398815.1 Conus ventricosus | reverse complement strand
ACACACACACACACACACACACACACAATTTTAGAGAGAGACAGAGAGAGGGAAGAAAGTAACTGTTTATGAAAACCATCCGAGTTACCTAACACCTACCCTCAACCGCCACCACCACCCCCACCCTCAACCACCACAACCACACCACCACCACCACCCCACCCCAACCACCACAACCACAACCACACACCACCACCCCTCAACCACCACCACCACACTGCCCACAGCCAGCAGCATTACAAGGATAACACCATCAGCAGAGCCTGCCTGCAAGATAACAAAAAAGAAGAAAGAAACGAAACAAATCAAAGAACTCTGGAGTCTTGCAGGCGGTCGTGCACTGGTGGAAAGCAGATGAGAAACGAGATACGTCAGGCACGGACAAGCGAAGGATGGGGGTCCTAAGGGATTTTCACTACAGGAGCATAGTAGCGTCAAAACAAGGTCCGAATCCGCAGTGACGAATTAAGCCCCAAACGCCATAGAATAAGCCACCAAAACTAGCTATCAGAACCAGTGAGCCTGTCTTGCCTTCCGTTTCTTGGATGGTTCTCTTCCACCATACCTATCCTGTTGTGTTGTTCGTCCGTCGATTTCGAAGATGACCATGACTTCAATCTCAGATGGAGGATCGCTGAGTGTGGGTCCGCAGGTGGCTGGTGAGGCGATCTGGGCCGGAAGGAACGCCCACATGTGGGAACATGTGGGTGGGTGCTACAGTGGAGGTGGAGGTAGCTCTGGCCTTGCACGCGGCTCGCTTTCTCTCCAGCTTTGCTGTGCGTCTCTTCTCTGATGTGTATGCACCCTTTGTGATGCTGCTTCGCCAAGCTGGGCGGTCCCGGGCAAGCGACTCCCAGGTGTTGAGGTTGATGTCCAGAACTTTGAGGGACACTTTGAGGCAGTCCTTGAAACGTTTCTTCTGACCCCCAAGTTTGCGCTTAGCAGTTGTTCGGCAGTCGACTATCTGGAATTCTGATGATGTGGCCAGCCCATCTGGCTCGGGATTTCTGATGGAGAGTGTAGATGCTGGGGATGCTGGATCTTTCCAAGACCTCGGTGTCTGGGACTTTGTCCTGCCACTTGATGTGTAGGAGTCTGCGGAGACAGCTGAGGTGTCCTGCACCCTCTGCGCATAACTCTCCGCTCTTCCAGTGAGAAATCCTGAAGATACCAAAAGCGAAATTCGAAATCGTTTCAGTGAGCGTTCCTTCAGTCTTGCTGCCCCAGCCGTTTGGAACCCTCTGCCTCCCCCACCTTACGAAACCGGCCCACCTTTATCTGTTTTCAAAAACGCAGCTGTAAAAAAAGTTGTCTTTTCGGCCAATCAATTTGAAGAGCGCTTTCCGAACTCCCCGCATAATGATGATAAATTTGTTGTATGATAGCAGTTATATGTGACTGAATGAAGGTCTGACTGGAGTCTGAAAGCGCTATGAGTAGTTTTCAACAAGAATTGCGCTATAAACACAGTTCATTATCATCATCATTTTATCATCATCATTATGTCATCATCATCATCATCGTCATCATCATCATCATTATCGTCCATCATCATCATCATCATCATCATCATCATCATATCATCATCATCATCATCATCATCATCGTCGTCATCGTCATCATCATCATCATCATCATCATCATCATCATCATCATCTCATCATCATCGTCGTCGTCATCGTCATCGTCATCATTATCATTACTACTATATACTCTACTACTACTACTACTACTACTACTACTACTGTTAGTGCTACGGCTGCTGTTGCTGCTTCTATACTCAAGGCTTCATGTAACTTCTCTCAGAAAATCAGCCTTCATTAAAACAAAGTCACTACCCAGTTCAGCCCCTAGGACGTGCTGTGCCCGACCTTCAGACAGTTCCACTATTTTGTTTACTTTATGTGCAAGCACTGTCGACATGACCGCCCTCCCCACCCTCTATTTTTTCCCTGTCGTCTGCAAGGCTTTTCACCAAGTCCCTGTGCCTCAGCAATAGCGTAGGAACACAAAGAGTCCACAAATCATGTATATTCCACTATCCTGTTGACATTCAGCATTGAACTAATTTGATAAACCCACGTACACGGACAGGTCTTCTGTTTCAACATTAAACCTTGAGCAGAAGGGAGACAACTCTGCTCCCTCCTCCCTTATTCTCCCCCCCCCCTTCCCCGTCCCGCAGCCCTGTCACATAACTGTACTTGCGTTGTGTAGATAAACGACTGTTTTCCCAGAAAAAAAAACTCCAGATTTATCCTTCAAGAAAAAGGGGTTAAGCTGTTATCCTTGAGCATCACGACTGTTTCCCTTAGGATAAAAACTGTTTTCCCATTATCCCTCAGGATCACAACTGTTTCCCTAGGATAATTGTTGTTTTTTCCATCACCCCTGAATTTGACAACTGTTTTCCTTAAATAATTGCTGTTTTCCCATTACCGCTCAGGATCACAACTGTTTTTTCTTAGAATAATTGCTGTTTTTTGCATTATACCTGATGATCCCGACTGTTTCCCTAGGATAATTACTGTCTTTTATACCCATGAGGATGACAACTTTTCCCCTTAGATAATAACTGTTATCCCATTACCCCTGAGGATGACAACTGTTTCTTCAGGATAATAACTGTTATCCCATTGCCTGAGGTGAGAACTTTTTAACTTAGGATGATAACTGTATTTCCATTACCCCAGGATCAAGCCTATTTTCCTTAAAGGGTAATTGCTGTTTTTCATTACCTCAGGAATCAAAACTGATTTTCTTCGGATAATTTTGCAATCCCCCCCCCCCAAAAAAAAAAAAAAAAAAAAAAAAAAAACCACCAGGGAGACGAGGGGGACAGGAGGAGGAAAGGAAGAAATAGGTGGACGACGAGAAGGAGGAAGAGGAAGGAAGAGGAAGGAAGGAAGGAAGGAAGGGGAAGGAAGGAAGGAAGGAAGGAAGGAAGGAAGGAATGGACGACGGCGGACGACGGACGGACGGACAGACAGAAGAAATGGCTCTTGGCATCCAAGGATTGCAGCTATTGTCCCTAGAAAGCAGTTAGGATCCTTGCGAGGCAAAGGACAACAGGGAGACAGTTTGATCGCTGGAAAATTACATGAGTTCCTCAGGTATTATGACTGCTTTTCCCCTCTTTTGGCTGTTAGCCAATGATACCAGTGCGCACGAAACAATATTATGGAAACAACATCGAACCAGCCGTTTTCTCTGTTCATGATATTTCTGGCGATGGTGCCAGTGTTCTCGGGAAGGGGGAGGGGCGGGGCGGGTTAGGAAAATCCTGAGGAAAAGTGGAAATCCCTGTTGAGAAAATAGTATGAAATTGAATTCCAACCCAATATTTGCACCTCAGTTGAGAATACAAGTGATGATCTTTTTCCACTCAGTGTCTTGGATGTTGTGTGTTTGTGAAGAAGACCAAAGCCCCCCGGTCCCCCCCGAAAACGCGTCGTGTTTTGTCTTTATGATACTTTGTTTCTTACGTTCGGCGGAAGAGAGGATTTTTTTTTTTTTCGGTTTAAGTTTAAGTTAACAGTTGTTATTCTAGGGATAACTAATTGTTGTTTCCCTTTTCCCCATATTCCTGCTTTTTCAAGGAAAAGTTGAAAAAGAATTTTAAAAATATCTTTAGACCGATATTAATGGCCATAATCCCTCCGGCGCTCTTTTCTTTCGCTGCGTGGAGTGCCAGGCTCTTTGTTTTCTGTGGTTTTTTTTTTTTTTTCTTTACGACCGTCGTGTTTGTTAAGACGGCGTACCACGGGCTGATGCTACACATCCACACACCCCACCCCACCGAGTCCGCTAGAGCAAGAGGCCACACAATGATGCGCGGTGGTTACGGGTTTTTTAAATAACGGATAACGGTTTAAAGAATGCTTTGGTTGTCGGTTGGCTCCTTTGTGTATGTTTCGTTTCGTCTGCCTGTTGACGATTTGAGTCTCTACATACGTTTGAACGTTTGTTTGTGTAGTCCTACATTAGTTGAACAGTTTTGTTTGTGTAGTCTCTACCATACGTTTGAACAGTTTTGTTTTTGGTAGTCTCTACATACGTTTGAACCGTTTGTTTGTGTAGTCTCTACATCCGTTTGAACAGTTTTGTTTGTGTTTCTTCTACATACGTTTGAACAGTTTTGTTTTGTGTGTGTGGTCGGTTGTCTGTCGTCGGTAAGTCCATCACCCAGTGGCAAAGTCATAACGGTTAAAAGAAAAGAAAGAAAGAACAGAAGTGAAGCAGACAGGAAATGGGAGGGAGGGGTGTAGGACAGGGGTTGGGCGTTTGGATGGGGGTGGTGTGGTGGGGTGGTGGGTAATGGCAGAATGGGTGTTTGGGTGGATAGGGGACGGAGGACACAGAAACGACCATTTTGAACTGTATGTGTAAGAGAGATCGGTCAGTTTCGACATAGACTCTGTTCCAAATAAATTGCCCGCCTCCCCCTCCTTACCAAATGACCGGACAGCCGAAAGGGACACTGATTTTTTACAGGCTTTACGGGAAATAAGGAATCGTCTTGTTTTTCTACAAGAAGTGGAAGGGAAGGAGTTGTGAATAATGGTTGGATGTGATATTTTTAGTGACAGAAGCTGGCCAGATCACTGCTGTTAGCCACAATGCTTGCCTCACCATGCCTTGAATGTTCAGAGGGTCAGTTCTGCTCGATAGTAGAAGGTGAGAATTTTAAGTTCAGGAAATGATCTATGGTAGTGCAGATAACTGACTTAGTACAGACACAGTTCTCGCTCACGGACTCTCTCTCTCCCTCTCTCTCCCTCTCTCTCGATCGTTTCACCCACGCACCCCCCCCCCCTTCCGCCAGAGAGAGAGAGAGAGAGAGAGAGAGAGAGAGAGAGAGATGAGAGAGAGAGACTGACAGGACGGACAGGCAGGCAGAGAGAGAGAGAGACGAGAGAGAGAGAGAGAGAGTGAGGAGAGAGAGAGAGAGAGATCATGCTCGAGGACGGTGCAAGGGAAATAAACTTCTACATTTTATATAATTCACTGGTTTTAAAGTTATGTCTTTTGTTCTGCTGTCTTTGTGTTGGCATTCTCTAAATTACGGGACGGTTACTTGGCGAATCCTCAGCTAGATGGGCTGTATACAAACTTCACGCGTAATTTTTTTTTCTCGTATCATTATTAATGTTTATAACCATCAGAAATTATAATGGACAAGGGTACAGAGAAAACGTGTGAGATTGCGGCGATATAAAAATGACCGACACTTGTAGATGTGAACAGTCGGGGCCGTGGTAACCGGAACAAAACAGGGGCCGTTGTCTGTTTCTTGTCCATGTCGTTGGTTGGAGGCAGCTGGTGCATCGTGATGTTTTGATTAGTAGTTTGATTTCACGATATCCAACGTTTGTTGACTTGGTGCAGTGTTGTGCTGTCGCAAGTGTAAAAACTGGAGGAAAGAAATGAAGAGAGAGAGAGGGGGCGAAGAGAAGAAGAAGAAGAAGAAGAAAGATGAGCGAGGAGAGAGAGGAGAGAGAGAGAGGAGAGAGGAGTTGAGGAGAGAGGGTGAGAGAGAGAGAGGGAGAGGAGGAGTGGTAGGTGGAGGTAGGGAGGGAAGGGGAGTGGAGAGGAGAGAGAGAGAGAGAGAGAGAGAGAGGAGAGAGAGAGAGGATCGTGGAGAGAGAGAGAGAGACAAAGATAGATGTAGACAGAGAGAGGACAGAGACAGAGAGAAAAAGATGAAGAAGATAGAAGAAGAAGTAGAAGAAGAAGGAAAAAGAAGAAGAAGATGAAGATGAAGGAAAGAGTGATAAGATTGAGAGAAAGAAAAGGAGGAAGGAAAGTAGAAAGAAGATTTTCTGATAAGAAATGGTTCAATTCCTACATTGAAGGTGTTATTGTAGTAGATTTCTTTTTGTTTGCGTAAGCTGAATCCCCATCGCCATTACAAATTTAAGTCTTTGTTTCTGTCTGTCTGTTTCTCAGACGTTTTGTTCTTTGTCTTTTGTCAGTTCTGTTCTGTCTGTCTGTCTGTCTCTCTCTTCTCTCTCTCTCTCTCTCTCACCCTCCCCTCTGTCTCTCTAGGAACGCCCCATCCCTTCTCTCTCCAATAGGGGCCATGGCCTAATTGATAAAATTCAATTCCCTCAAGTTGAAGAAGCCCCTCATCTGTTCCTTGAAATGCCCTTTGGTCTTTCGGATTTATTCATCTGTCGGAGCACGTTTACTTTGAGAAGAGTGGTGGTCTTCAAGTTCGGCTTACTTTTCTCATCAGTAGGCGTTGATAAACAGGCTTGCATGTCGACATGTCTTGCAAATGTGCTAGTTTGTGCTCCTGTGTGCCCTTTATCATCAGAGGCATTATTTTTTCCCCTTTTAATTTCTTCCATACCTCTTTTGCATTGTTGGTTGCAGCTATGAGTTTCTGGCGTTTGGCTTCAAAACCCACTACAGATTTCTATATAGATACTATAGAAATGAAAAGGACAAATTTGGATGACAAGAGCGTGATTATCGCAGTAAGTTTTGCAGGGACATGATGTCATAGAAGGGGGCCATTGTTGTTGTTGTTGTTGTTGTTGTTGTTCGTTGTTGGTTGTTGTTGTTGTCGTACCTGGCTAAAAAGACTCAGGGAGCATTCGAAACAGCCGAAGTTCTGAACGCTATAGTACATATGCATCAGTGGGATGAGACATCACGTGTGTGACCGTTTTTGTTTACCCCGCCACGTGGGCAGCCACACTTCCGGACTTCGAGGATTTTGGACACTGAAAAATATTATGCTAGGAGCGTGTCACAACTGAAGACAATCCCGCATAAACTATGCAGAGCATAACAACATTTTGATGAAGACTTGGGTTCTTGCCTATGTCAGTTAGTCTGACACAGCCTTAAGCAAGGCGGGGTTCAATGGGCATAGGATTAAATTAAGGGAAATATTACTTTGATAATATCAAGTCATGGACCATAATCAGAGGTCTAGTACCCCCTCAACCGGCCAGAAAATTCTAGACGGTAAAAAACAGGTGACATTTTTGTAGATGACATGACGGGATAGAAGATTGAGGATATTTTTCTAAGATGAGGAGTAAATGACAGGTAAGCAAAGTGTTAAAAAAAACTTTTTTTTTTCTTCGAAAACGACGATATAAGATGGACGTTTTTTCAACCAGAATTTCTACGAGACGAAGGCAGCATTAAAAATGGATAAAAAATCCACGCTTTCCTGTGCGTGAGCAATTGACAGAGGGACACCCGAAGCATCGGAAAGTTTGGGTAGATAACACAGGAAGGAGAGACTTGTGCATTACAACGACAATTGTCGGTCGGTCGTCGGTCTGTCGTTCTGTCCTGTCTGTCGGTCGGTCTGTCGCTGTCTGTCTGCTGTGCACTTGACTAGTCGCTTTGTGATGATTGATCGTTCAGTTGTTGCCGTTCGTTGCCTTTTTAGCATAGGAATTACATCTCGGATGAAGTGAAGCATTCTGTCGATCGAAAGAGCCGTGATGTCTAGGTAAAGACAGACCCACTCACCCACCCCCTTCCTGAAAAAAAGACATAAATATCATCTAAAATGGAAAGATATAATGGTTCTACGCGCGTATTAGATTTGATGTTTATTCTTGTGTCACACTGTCACTTTTGCACACATGCATTTAATTTTCATGACTGCATTTACTCCATACGAACACGCAATCTTTCCAACCAACCAAAAGGGCACTACCGAATAGTTTTTTCTTTCGCACTACCGGAATGTTTTTTCTTCTCCCCTCTCCTCGGGAAAAATTTACTAAATCACATCAAACAATTTATAAAACAGATTTATACATGTATCTCTCGTTACACTAGAGATAACTAATTCATTCAAGATTCTTATAAAGTCATGGCCTTCACATTCATTTAGCCCAAGATCCAGACAGGAGAATAAATAACTACTGTAATCATTGATGCCATGCCTGCATCAAATATAAGACTCTCTCCATATATCATGAGTCCCTGTCTCTCGCAGACATCGTATCGCCCCTTTGAATGTCCGTCATGGGAGATATGAGTTCCGAACTCCTCTCCCTTCAATTCTCCTGTCACTGGAGAGATGATGAGTTCAACACCTCTCCCTGGTAGTCTTTAATTGCTGGGGCTGAACAACCGGTGTGTTCCCCACACATGGCCATCTTTAACCTCCTCACGGGGTGAAGGGTGAAGGGTGAAGGTGTAGGGCTGCTGATGTAAACACTGAAACTCGAATAAGGTTCGTGTAAGTAACCTGCTTCCCAAGTCAACTATTCTTTCTTTCTCTTTTCTTAGGCTTTCCCTGTAGCTTTCCCCAACTATCTATGGCTCACTTGGTATTGAATGGTCAGCAGTGAGGACAGCGTCCTGACAGTAGTTTCGAGTCTCTAGCATGTCTGCTGGGCTTTAAAACTGATTTCTTTCCTCCCTCCTCCTAGTGAGTGCTAACTCAGTGTTCAAAACTCATGACCAGCACCTTACCAGCCCTTATTATAACTATTTCTCGTGGTCACTTTCACCCAATGACCACCCTTTTTTCTTTAATGAGGCATTTCCCATTATTTGGGGGACGCCCGCTACACTAGTCAAGCCACCACATGCATATTCTTCCTTGTATAGTAGTGGCATGGGAAATATTCTTATAACTAACTACATGTGATGGAGCGTCACTGCCTTGATGTGAGGCTACGTCACATGACAACTTGTAACATTGCCGTTATCTTGCCCAGGAGGTGTTTATCGCAGGTACTGAATTATAGTAACCTGTTGACCCCCCCCTTCCATTCTGTTGTCATGCCAGTCTGTCTACCTGTTTACTACCTGTCTGTCTGCCTATGTCTGTCTCTATGTCCCCTGTATGTCTTTCCTCTCTCTCTCTCTCTTCTCTCTCTCTTCTCTCTCTCTCTCTCTCTCCTCTCTCTCTCTCTCTCTCTCTGTGTCTCTCTCTCTTTGTCATATGTATGTATGTGTGTGTATAAACAGCATCGTCTGTCTGTCTCTCAGTCTGTCTCTCGATATAGATATAGATAGACCTTCAAGATAGATAGGTAGATGGATGATGTGTGTGTGTGTGTGTGTGTGTGTTTGTGTGTGTGTGTGTGTGTGTGTGTGTGTGTGTGAACAGAGAATCTAGAAACGTTTATGTTCCGGGCCCTTTATACGCCACACTCCATATAAGATTGAAATTCTGTCTTCTACTGCTGTGTATAATACAGACGAAAATCAAAATTTGATAAACAATTAAATACTGAGGTATATACTGGTCAACATCTCATGGAAAGAGTCGCGTTTATGACATAACCTGATGTATAGGTTTTCATTAACCGTCTTATCATCGGAAATTAAGGTGTGAATCGAATAAAGCGTTATTTTTGAAAACTTTAAAAATGAGAATAAGAGTCAAAAACAAAAGCAACGCTAAATTCCCTTCTCCCCCCCCCCCCCCCCCCCCCCCCCCCACTCTTTTAAAAAAAAAAAAAAATTCAAAGTCAGCCGTTCCCTTTTTGTTTTGCTCTTAGACATTGGTGTCATTGAATTAGGATTGTCTTTGGTGTATAGATTCATTTGTGCTTTGCTTGTACAAGTATCGACTTAAGTTTGTATTACCTCCTCGTGGCGGACCCACGTCAGCTGGAAGCTCACGGACTCAGACGTAAACTCTAAGGACTTGGAGGAAAGTTGCCCACGAAGTGAGGCATGCAAGGCTCCCCGGGTGTGGATAGCACTTGGTGCCACGCCAGACTCCCAGTTATGGGTTAATAGCTTCACTGCCGTGTGGATGTCAGGGGAGAGACAAAGGCTAAGGGAGTAAACCCTGAAGAAAAATCCGGAGGAGAGAAACCCTAAGGCGGTTGGTCTAAAACGTGGACACCTTCGGCAACACCTGGATTCTGCGTACCGGTCACCATACTGTTACTGGCTTGTCCTTTCGTTGGATCTGCCAAGCAAGCCAGAGGGGGATTCTGGCAACTCGCGGCACCCCAGGATCTCCACCACACTTCGCCCAGGCTGCGCCTGGGAGAGGTGGTCACCCCCAGTGCCGCTGTCTCAGCGACAGAGAAACAAACAGTGAGACAGCAGTATGGGTGTTATAAGCCCTGAGCGTATAGGCGAAAGCTGGAGCGCTCTGTATTGTCGCCCAACGGTGGGAGGACATCGAGGTTACAGGTCTACTACGCCCCGCCTCAAGCTGGGCAGCCCCCAGCTAACAAGGTTGCTGTATCCGCCTGTCTGCCGACTTCGGGTGGGTGCATTGGAGCCTAAAGGAAAGACGAAGAGCTGGCTGTAAACGACTGCACCAAGCTAAGAGACAGAAGAAGGAAAATCAAATCCACCAGCTGGCAACTGGAATATCAGTTCGATGTGGCTGGCCTTTTGTCGATTTCCAGCAAGTGACGACGCCCAGGAAAACATACCATTATCAACCGCGAGCTGAAGAGGTTCATATTGAATCGCCGCGTTGCCAGAGACCACGATCCCCTCAATAGCATTCATCATGGAGGAAATACGGTTCTTTTGGCACGGACTGGGAGCAGAGAAAGCACCCGAAGCACGACTGCAAGGCGTGGTATTCGTGTGCGGAAACTCTCTCTGTCCTCAATTGAAGCACCTCCAAAGGTAACAGTGCGAATCGTCTCTCTTCGGCTCACAAAGTCTTATGGACTAACAAATAGTATTAGCGTCTACGCCCCACACTTGCTGTACAGCTGAGGCTAAGGGATGAGGTCTATGAAGGCTGGGAAGCCAAGATGAGAGAGTTACCTGCAAACGGAACACCTGTTCTGTTCGGGAACCTCAACGCCCGGATTGGTGAAGACACAGTCCTGGCCCAGGCTGGTCGTCCGCTTTGGGATCAGAAAGCTCAATGAGAACTGACAGCGCTTCTTGAGCTTTGCTTCTTTCCACGGACCTCTGTTATCACGAAACCTGCCCCACCAGCCACACCACAGAGTGTCTGGAGGCACCCAATATCCAGTCAACTGGCATCAGCTGGACTTCGTGATAACCTGACGTACCCTTGCTAAACCATGTGTCATCACCCACAGCTACCACAGTGCTACTGCGACCTGACCAGTACCTGTTCGGCAGTAAGTTTGAGTCTTCAGCCAAGCGAATCCACCAATCCAAGCGAAGAGACTTCCTCGACATCAACATGCTATGACGTTAGTGCCCGAACTGCAGCGAACGTTTTGACAGAGCCATTAAGCTAGGCCTTTGAAGACTGACGACAGACATTCGCTTATCACGGTGGAACCACATCACAATGTCACGTCCAATCTGTCTGGGAAGTGAATGAAGAAGAATGAAGAGGGTTTCGAAGCGGAATTGTAGAGATGGAGCCTGCCTTTGCTGCTAAGCAAGCGCACTCTTCAATACAAGAGATGAGCCCTCTGGCAAAGACGTTGGACGACATCGAAAAGCTCGCGACAACACCCAGCCTGTAAATGGCGCCAACCGAGCCTGCTTGAAACCTGTGCGGGCATCCAGTCCTCGTCGATTGTTGGCAACATCCACACCGTGTGAAGAAGAAAGCGTTCGGCCCTAGCGCCATGAAGATCGCTCCTCTGAAATCTACGTCGGGGCAGGTCATCACGACCGCAGCAAACAGATGGAGCGATGGGCAGAGGCTACCGGGGGCTCGTGCTCAGGGGAGGAACCCAGTCTACCCACACAGCCAGTGAGAACACCACCTCCCTGCTGCCATCGGAGTGAGCTCGACTCCCACCACCTTTGAGGAACTCGGCAAGGCATCGACTTGCTAGCCTGTGGTAAAGCTCCCAGGTAGTGACGGCATTTCCACGATGCAAACGTATAACGCTTTACAAGAACAAAGGGGACCGCAGCGATTGCGACAACTATCGCAGAAATATCGTCCTCAGCCAAATTGTTGGCGAAGCCTTCGCCCACATCGTTCCTCAACAGGCTGCAGCTGTCGCCGAACGAGTGTACCCAGAGACACAGTGCGGTACTTCAGAGGTGCGAGAGTCGACGATCGACATGATAGACTCCTTGATGGCGGCTACAAGAGAAGCTGCCGCGTGCAGAGACGACCCTGTTCATCGCCTTTATCGATCCGACTAGGAGTTCGGCTGGATTGGATGTCCCCCAAGCTCCAGAAGATGACCCATGTCCTTTCATGACAACATGACTGGCACTGGTCCTGAACAATAGTTCATCGTCAGATCCCCTTCCCAGTTCAAGAGCGGTGTTTAAAAAAGGGTGCGTGCTCGCTCTGACACTCTTCCTGTCCCTGCTGCTGCGCTATGCCTTCGACAGTCTGAAGACGGATCTTCTTAACACTAGAGCGACGGAAGCCTCTGCACCTGGACACGCCTCCGAGCAAAGACCGGAGGTGTGGAACGTCCTCATCAGGGAAGATGCGTTTGCAGACGGAACGCCATCATGCCACACGAGGAAGGCCTACAACGACTCATCGCCTGCTTCGCTGATGCCTGCACCGATGTTAGGCCTCACAATCAGGCTAAAGAAGACAAGCATTCAAGGGCAAGATCGTCAAGCAGCGTCACCATATCTCCATCGGCGATCAACCCTGAAGTGGTCGACGACTTTACTTACCTTTGCTCCACCATCTCTGCAACCTCTGTTTAGACGCCGTGCTCAACGTGGGGATCGGCAAGGCCAGCAACGCGATGGCCCGTCTGGCGAAGGAGGTCTGGGACAACACCATGCTAACGTCAAACCACCAAGTGTGTAAGTATAACGAGCCTGCGTTGCTGAGCATGCTTCTGGCAGAAGCGAAAGAAAGAACGGACTCTGTACTGTCGACAAGAATGCAGACTGAACGCATTTCATTGCGCTGCCTCAGAAGGACTCCTGGGCTCACTGGCAGGACCGCATCCCCAAACAAGAACGTCCTGACCAGTTTGAAGATGCCTAGAAATTTTCGCCTTGCTGGAATAGAGAAACGCCATGGCTTGGCCATTTTAGCGCCATGGACACGGTCGCATCAAAGGGACATGCTTTACGGCTGAGCTAGCTACTGGGCTTCAGACACCACATGACGATGTCCTACGCTACAAAGATGTATGCAAGCGTGATCTAGGGAAAGCTGCCTCAGACCCGGCAGGACCTGGGATACAGCAGCTTCAGACCGGGTCAGTTGGCGGTCCACCATCAAGGCCGCATCAAGAGTGCAGGCAAGAGGAGAGAGGCCCAGTGGGTAGAACGGAGGAACCGCAACGGCAAGAATTTGCGTCGGAGCCCACAGACACTGATGACCGTGACCGAGGACTTCACCTGACCTGCACAACTGCAACAGAGTCTGCCGCTGAGGACGGCTCTAGCCACAGCAGGGCGCTGCATCTCCACAACTGAATGTTCATGGTGCAACACCATTGTTTCTTCCAGACAGACGTGGTTGGTGTCAACGACAAAGTTTTATAAAGTCCATTAGGTAACTTTCTTGACTGATCTGCTGACGGAGGCTTGTTTTGCAGTGGTATTTTTTGGTGTAAAACATTACAATTCTTGCAGCGAAAACATGCTTTCGGTGATCGTGCTCTTAGCGTTTCTACGCAGCTTGAATTCAGTCTGAAATTTCTTGTAGTGACGTCTACAATTCATATGTTCAGCAAAGTGAAGCGGCGTCAGTGAGCTAAAGTTTAACCCGACAATACCTTGCCGTTCAGATTTTGAGTTCGATGCCAGTTCGGGGCTCTTCTTTCCTCTCCAATCTTTCTGATAGTTTGTCTGTGTTTTCGTCGTGCGCGCGCGCGGTGTGTGCGTGTGCGCGTGCGCGCGCGTGCGTGCGTGCGTGCGTGCGTGCGCGCGCGTGTGTGTGTGTGTGTATGCGTGTGTGTGTGTGCGCGCGCGCGCACACGTGTGTGTATATATTTACCAGATGATATTTTATCAGAATGAATACAAAACATTACCAAAAGCAACGGCGAATACATGTTTCAACTCAACGTTGTTAATTGTGCTGTGGGTTGAATTGAGATCCTCTCTTGAAGAGGGAAAGGAACCGATGGCAGTTCAACATGCTGCTCCCCACAGACACTGAGTGCAAAGTCCTAAACGTATTAAACAAAACACCCCATGGAGTATGGAAGTCTCCATTCAGAAAGCGACCCAATATTTGAACGTCTCCCCCCCCCCCCCCCCCCCCCCCCCCGCTGATTTAAGTATGGTGGGTCACAAATTTAGAAGCTGTTGGATTAGACACGTTCGGTTTACTGATTTATGATATAACTCATTTTATTCCTCGCCCCTTCCGCCGTATCACCACTGATCTATTGGCTTGCGTTTAGAGTCGATTTTATTGGTTATGATGCTCTTTTCTCTTTCGTCAGTGTTAGTATCATATTTTGTGTAACTCGTATAAATTCCGGTGTAGATGCGAGCTGTGGTTTCATAGTCGGCTTGATAATAAAGCCATTCCAGATAGCCAACGTTGAGGACTGAAGTGTGACAAATAATTTACTCTATTCGGGCGATGTGATCTGGGCTTTTTGTGCTTTACATGGGCATTGTAGTTCATATTTTCATTTTTCCTGCCAACTTTCTTCTCAAAGCACCGAGGACAGTTTGTTTTTCGGGCAAACGCTTAAAAAAAATCGGGGGGGCTTTTGGTGTAGATTTTTTTTTCCACTCCACTCACACACAGCGCCCTCACACAGCCGCGCGCGCACAGAAAAGGAGAAAAGAGGAGGAAGAAGGAAAAAAAGGGAAGGGAGAAGGGGAAAAGGAAAAAAAGAAGGGGAGAGAAAAGGGGGGGGGTGGGGGGGGGAAAAAGAAAAACGACCACAAAAATGCAGCCAAACCGTCCTTCATTAATTTCGCAAGATCTGACAGCAGCACAACCCATTTCAAGTACTGACTGGCCCATATTGCCCAAAAAAGACCACAACTCCACAAGGAAAGCATAAAGTACCCCCACAAAGGAAATCAGTATGCCCAAACTATACACATGCATCATACAATCGGGCGCAAGCGGAGAAACCCCCACACACACTCGGGCAGCAGGCCGCACACATCACACAGCAAAAATTAGCATCATTTTCAGAAAGGACATTTTAAACAAAAAGCCTTTATGTTTAACATTTTAAATTTTTCTCATTCGTTCCTTTCTGTCATGTTGAAACACATAGCATACGTTATACGTTAAAGCACAACAGTACAGGGGGAAATCAAAACGAAAGAATTTTAAATTTACAAAAAAATTCAAAAGAGCTGTTAATTACGCACCCAGGAAAGATATTTACTTATTTTTGCTGCACATACTAAAGTAAACCCCCAAGACTGGGCATCAGCAGATCGTTTTTTTTGATAAAACAATCATTTTCGTGTTTTGTCAAAAAAAGACCCAAAGTCAATACAATTTTGCAGGTTTAACGACATAAATTGCTTCATCTTGTTGGTTTTCTTCAAAATCTCAGTGAGTGAAAACACAGAACTGGGTAATCTAGAATCATAAAAAAACAACAAAATACCAAAGCAAAACAAAAAAACTTTGAACTAAGGCGCAAAATCAGTAACAGACATGACATTTCCAGTCTTCGGGATATGAATAGGCAGAAATTTTGGAATTTCTCTCCCAATCACATTTTTGTTGAAATAATTGTGAAAAAGTACCCCCCCCAAAAAAAAAAAGAAAAAAAGAAAAGAAAAAGATCCACTTTGAAATTCACTGATCCATTCATAAAGAAGGTAGACACGCAATGGAGAAGTTCAAATGAACACAGATGTCGTTTTGAAACCGTTTCCATTCTCAGTTTGTCATACTTTTTCCATTCCCTTCCGTATTTTTCCGTTTTTCTTCCAGGGGTGGAGTCTCCACCCCCTTTTCTTCTTAGAGGGGAGAACAAAAACAGCATCACTTTATCGAAAATACTTTCGTTCTTCATGGCGTAATTTCATAAATGGACATTTTCATAGAAGCCATTACTATTAAAATTTTCCATTGTTTTCATAAATGGACATTTTCATAGAAGCCATTACATTCACTTTTCCATTGTATTTCATAAATGGACATTTTCATAGAAGCCATTACTATTCACTTTCCATTGGGATTTCATAAATGGACTTTTCATAGAAACCATTACTATGACTTTTCCATTGTATTTCATAAATGGACATTTTCATAGAAGCCATTACTATTGACTTTTCCATTGTATTCATAAATGGACATTTTCATAGAAGCCATTACTATCACTTTTCCATTGTATTTCATAAATGGACATTTTCATAGAAGCCATTACTATTGACTTTTCCCATTGTATTTCATAAATGGCCATTTTCATAGAAGCCATTACTATTCACTTTTCCTTGGTATTTTATAAATGGGGCCCTTTTCATAGAAGCCATTTCTATTCCTTTTCCATTGTTTTCATAAATTGCACATTTTCTAGAAGCCATTAAATATTGACTTTTCCATTGTATTTTCATAAATGGGACATTTTCATAGAAGCCTTACTATTCACTTTTCCATTGTATTTCATAAATGGCCATTTTCATAGAAGCCATTTCTATCAACTTTTCCATTTTATTTCATAAATGGCCATTTTCATTTAAGCCATACTATTCACTTTTCCATTGTATTCATAAAGGGCCATTTTCATAAAACCCATTACTTTTCACTTTTGCTTTATTTGTAAAAGGGGACTTTTTCAAGAAGCCATTCTTTTCACTTTTCCATTGTTTTTCAAAAAGGGCCATTTTCTAGAAGCCTTACTATTATTTTTCCCCCATTGATTTCATAAATGGCCTTTTCTATAACCCTTTCTATTTTTTTTTCCATTGTATTTCAAAAAGGGGCCATTTTCTAAAAGCCATTACTTTTGGACTTTTCCATTGATTCAAAAATGGCCTTTTTCTAGAAGCCATTATTTTAAAAATTTCCATTGTATTTCAAAAACCATTTTCATGAACCCATTACATTCATTTTTCCATTGTATTTCAAAAGGCCATTTTCAAGAAGCCATTACTAAACTTTTCCCATTGTTTTCAAAAAGGGGCCATTTTCATAGAAGCCATTACTTTTAACTTTTCCAGGTATTTTAAAGGGACTTTCAAGAACCCTTTACTATTGCTTTTCCTTGTACTAAAGAACATTTTCATAGAAGCCATTATTTCACTTTTCCATTGATTTTAAAATGGACATTTCATAGAAGCCTTCTTTTGCTTTTCCATTTATTTCATAAAGGGGATTTTTATAAAACCCTTTTATTGACTTTTCCTTTGTTTTCATAAATGGACCTTTTCTAAACCCATTACATTATTTTTCCCATTGTTTTTCAAAAAGGAATTTTCATGATCCTTACTTTCCTTTTTCCATTTTTTCTAAATGGACTTTTCTAAAGCCATTACTATTCACTTTTCCTTGTATTTATAAAGGACATTTTCATAGAACCCATTACTACACGTTTCCATTGTTTTTCAAAAGAACTTTTTCATAAAGCCATAATTTTCCTTTTTCCTTTGATTTCATAAAGGGGACATTTCAGAGGCCATTACTATTGACTTTTCCATTGTATTTCATAAATGGACATTTTCATGGAAGCCATTACTATCAACTTTCTGGTCTTCGTACTGCCCACATTTTCATTTCTCTCTGTTTTTATGTGGGGCCTCCAACCTCCAATATTTTCCACATTACTTTTTTTTTTCTTTTTTTTTTTAGCGGGGCCTCCATCCTCTTTTTCCCCCCACTTTTTCATCTTTTTTTCTTTAAAGCCTCTCACACCATGCATAGTCTGTGCGTTTTATTACCGATGGACATTCGCTTGGTTTTCATTTTTTTTTTTTAGATTGATACAAGGCATCTGGTTTATTTATGTTCTGTTTAGTGTGCCGACACTGTCGCTCTGTTGCATTTACCAGTCACACCGAAACGAACAATTACACAAAAGAGCTATGACTACAGTACTTATGAAATATGAAAAGAAAACAAAACAATTTGTGCAACTGAGCTAACTCGTACATACGCCCCTACAATTGTTTAAAGTAGTTTGTTGTATACACATGTTGTGTACAACGCAACATATTAGAACCTGCATTATTGTTCATCCCTTACAATATGTATGTTATTCTAGTTTTTGCAACGGCATGTCAAGGATAGACCAAAGCCAACATTGGACAAGTAATGTCTGTAATGGCGTACACATATGTCTTTGCAAAAGATTTTCTAGCAACATGATTCATTTCTTGATATTAAAAAAACAACAACAACAAAACAACAACAACACACACACACACACACACACACACACACACACACACACACACACACACACACACACACACACACACTCATCATATCCAAACCACACAAAAAGTTTCAAAAGACGAATGTGCAATACCTTAACTATCTTCCCCTCTTCATTCCTCGCCCTCATTCACGTACACTGAACTCTCTCCACCACCCTGTTCCTCCTTCCACCCCTCCCCCCCCGCCCCCCAATCTTCACTCCGTGCCTTAACAGATAAACAAAGCACATACACATCCAGCCTGCCCCCTCCCCTCTTAATTTCCTCCCCAAGCACACACCCTACCTGATCAGGCATCCTTCACACAACTATTTTATTGTAATACTTGCAATGGTGCACACAGACACTATTTTGCTGTGATATTTGCAATGGCGCACACAGACAGGAAAGCACATGCGCACGGTAAGCCTGCTCAGCTTTCGCCCCTCACCCATTCCTGTCTCCCATCCCACCCGCACCCTGCACATACTTGACGGTGAAACGATCCAAATAATTACATTAAGAGTAAAGCAGTAGTTTGGTTAGTTAGTTAGTTAGTGTTTATAGGGTCCAGCGGACTAGTTAGTTAGTTAGTTAGTGTTTTATAGGGTCCAGCGGACTACTAGGAACCAAATCAGGACCTCAGCTATCATATCTGCTGAGGCTCTATATACAAATACCCACACTGGTATTAACACATCGCTTAAAATTTATGAGGACAAAAGCACAGTTATCTGTTCAACTCCAACGACACCTGTATACATTATTAAAACCCTATATTTTATAAATAAGTTTACCTCTTTCAAAAAAGAAAAAATAAGATCTACTGAAATCTCACGAAAAAGAACTGATAAATCACTGGTGGAAAAGAACTTCTCTCTGATACACATCAAATCAGCACATTCTGTCAAAAAATGATTAACACTGAACAAGCTGTCACACGCAACACACCATGGGGGGTCTTCCCTTCTGAATATCCAACTGTGCGTTATATAGCTGTGCCCAATATGTAACCGTGACAAAACCGATTCCTCTTTACGGTTACGTACCACCGATGGGAAAGGACTGGTTAACATTTCATAGAGTGAATTACCAACTGAATACTCTAGAATCATTTAAAAACAACAACAACAACACACACACACCAAATCGGAAGTTGAAATTTTTGAAGCGTTAAAATGCAGAAAGTCAGCAACAGATACATGACATGTTCAGTCTTCAGGACATGATTGGGCAGTATCTGGAAATCTTTCCATCACAGTTACATTTTTGTTAACATATGTTTTTAAGTAAAACACACCCCAAACATTTCTACTGATAACAAACACACCGATAGAAAAAAAGAAAGAAAGAAAAGCAACAACAAAATCGCTGATCCAAACACAAAGAGGGCAGACACTCACTGAAGAAGTTCAAATGCACACACATTTTCTTTTGGTCTGTTTTCCGTCCTCAGTTACGTCATACTTTTTCTCCCCCTCCCTTTTGTTTCATTTCTCCCCCCCCCCCTTTTTCATTTCTCCCCCCCCCCCCCCCCGCTTGTTTTCGAACGCAGTTAGTTAGTTAGTGTTTATAGGGTCCAGCGGACTACTAGGAGCCAAATCAGGACCTCAGCTATCATATCTGAGTCTCTTGATACAAATACCCACACTAGTATTAACACATCACTTAAAATTTATGAGGACAAAAGCGCAATTATCTTTCAACTCCTTCGACACCTGAGTACATTAATAAAACCCTATATTTTATAAAATAAGTTTACCTCTTTCAAAAAAAAAAAATAAATCCACTGAAATCTCACGAAAAGAAATCCGGGAAAG
>CM031620.1:14352104-14364834 GCA_018398815.1 Conus ventricosus | reverse complement strand
GGGGGGGGGATTCTGCGTGTGTTTTTGATTTGTAGGGTGTGGCGGGGGTTTGATGTGTGTGTGGTGGGCCGCTGCAAACCCAGGGTAGTGGAAACGATGCAACCGGGGTTAAGGGAAGCGCGCTTTTCGTGATTCCTGACTCTGTCACCTGGTGGGAAAGTCATCTTTTTAACCCCCTTGGACTTGATGGGGAATTAAATATGCAATCTTTTAACAGTCATGCAAAAAATCAACCGACCGCTCATTTACATTGGAAAAGGGAAAAAGCCCTTTTCCGCTGATGTTGAAAAAAAGACCCATTCAAAACCTGTTTTCCGTACAACTTTTTTCCCTGGCATTTTGGTGAAACGATAACTTTTTTTATTTCTAATGGCATACGTGTATTTTTTCCTTGTTCATACAAAATGAATTGTTCTAAAAAAGTTATGTCACCTGTGGTTTATTTTGGTGGTACCATTTTCATTTTGTATAGATTATTAAGCGATGGCTTGCATGACCCTGGGGGGTTGTAAGACCCTGGACAGGGGGTCGTTCCTGTAACCTCCCCACCAAACAAAAAAAGGCTTCTGAATTCGGTTTACAATGAAACACCTAAACCTTCACAGGGCGAAAATCTGACGGAACCCCAAAACCCTACGAAAAGAGACACAAAAGCCGAAAAAGTTATATAGTAAAGTTGGAAAAGGAAAACCCCCCAATAATCCAAAAAGACTGGGTGTAAGAAAGAAATCCCAACCACGAACAAATGACGCTAGCCTTTGAAGGATAAAATTAAAAAACCACAAAAAAAAACCAAAAACTTATTAAAAAAAAACACTGAACCCTATAAAGATAAAGGTTGGTTTTGGGTCCCGGATATAGGACCCAAATCAGGACCCACCCATCATATCCGAGTTTTTGTTTCAAATACCCACACTGGTTTTAAAACCATCATTAAAATTTTTATGGGGAAAAAACACAATTTTTTTTCAACCCCAACCCGTATCATTATTAAAACCCTATATTTTAAAATAAGTTTCCCTTTTCAAAAAAGAAAAAAAAAGATCACTGAAATCTCACAAAAAAGAACCGAAAAATCACTGGGGAAAAGAACTTCTCTCTGTACCCCATAAACACACTTTTGTCAAAAAATGATTAACACTGAAACAAGCTGTACACGAAAAACACCAGGGGGGGTCTTCCCTTTGATATCAACTGTGGGGTTTTATAGCGTCCCAATATGAACCGTGACAAAATCGTTCCTCTTTCGGTTACGCCCCCGGGGGAAGGATTGGAAAAATGGGGCAAATTTTAAAAAATTTATTATAAATTTGATTACCCCTTTTTAAACTCTCCACAGTTCCCAAAATATACAAATAGATTTTGCGTAGATCGAGTGAGGAACAAATGCATAGGCCCCCGGGAAAGATTTGTAGAGAGCTTGTTTGGTGTTTTGTCCCACGGTTTTTACCATAGATTCCCTGTGGCGGGGGCCCCCCAAAAGAAAACTTATGCTTTCCCAAAAGGACAAGCTGATATAAAGTCTGAATATCGAAAAAACTGGATGTGATACTTCTCTTGTCGACAAACCCGACAATGAACCCGATAAAAAAAAGGGAAAAATCTTTATCTGTTGGGACCCGCCTGGGGGGCCATTTTTTTTAAACCCTTTCAGTTAGCAATAAACGTGACCAACCCGCAATCTTAAAAAATTTTGGCTCCTGAAAATCGTTATCACACACATGAAAGTGCGCCCTCTCACCTTTTTTGAACCAAAAAAAACCTTGAAAAAATTTTCTTTATAAATTCCTTTGCCCAAAATAAATTGTTTTATGAAACACTCGAGGTGCCCTTTCGAAATTGATTTAAAATTTAAATTAATCTTGGTTGGCACTTTCCAAGGAGGTAAACAGTCTGTAAGGGGCCATCATAAACGATCAAGGCAATGCCGCTGCCCCCAAAAGGGGGGAAAAATTGAATACAAGTGGGGAATCTTTTTTGGTTTTAAAGTCATTTTTGGCTCAAAAAGGGGGGTTCAGACAATAATGGAAAGGGGTTTTCTGGATTAGCCCTCGTTTCAGGTAGTAATTCATGGAAAACGAAACCCCCTTAGCTCCAGAGGGGGTTCACCCGTTCAACATACAAACTCTTTTTGGGATGTGCAAAGTGCCCCAGAGAATTCGCAGCCCTTGATAGGATTGGATAAGGGCTTTGAGGAAAGACTTTCGTGCAAAACCATATCCCCACAACCCATAATTGTTTGGGTTCACAAAGCCCGTAAAATCGCAAAAAAGTTCGCTTGTCTGCACCCCAATCAGTGTGTAATAACCTTAAAAAAATTCAAACCGATGGCAATTTTTTTAATTGTACTTAATGTGAGGCAAAAAAAAAAGCTTTTTAAAAAAATAACCCCAAAAATTTACTTGTTTGGGGAAATTTTAATTTCCGACCATTGGCTGATAGGGGTTCAGACCTAAATCTTTTCCTAGGGAAAATGTAACTTGTCTTAGTAGTGAAATTTTAAACATTTTCAGTAACCCATGCTGAACCGATTAACACCAAAATTGAAGTTGACCTCCGCGCCAAAGTTTTCCCCTTGGCAGAGATGGAGAAGTCTCAACAAAAAATGACCCATCTTTCCGATTTACGATGGACGTTTTTTAAAATCTTCAGATTGAAAAGAAGTGGAGAAAGGATTCCCCGGGGGACACCCATCCTGCCAAAGGATCTGAAAAGGTCGAATGAAGTCGACCTGAAAAGCCGTTAGAAAAGAAAATTAGCATAAACATTGGAATTTACCTTGAAATAAAGTCCCTTCAAGTCCTGAAGAATTCCATGCCTCCATGTTGTGTATAACTTTTTCTAAATCAAAAAAGAATGAACTACTTTTTTCCCCTGTCAAAAGCATTCCTGATTAAAAGATCAAAACAAACCAGGTCATAGTACTGGGGTTGTTCGAAATCCACACGGGGGGAAACATCAAAGGCCCCCGACATTTTAATGCCAAACAATGAGAATTACCATTCCCCTTTAAGTTTTAATAACAGTGAGAGTTAGGACGTAGTTTTGGGATCAAAGACTTTCCCGGTTTGGAATAGGGATAACAACCGCCTCTCCCCCAAGAAGGTGGAAAAACCCTGCCCCAAAACATGATTAACAGGACAACCCCACTTTTAAACCTCAGTGGAAAAATGTTGAATAAATTGATAAGAAGTCATCTGGTCGGAGCTGAGTTGTTGCCTTTAAAATGGCGTTTTAACTAAAGGATGCTGAAAAGCATTTTGTAATCCTCAAAAACTATTGGCTGAAGGAAAAGTTTTTTTGACTTGCTGTCTTTTGTTTACCTGGAATTCTTGCAATAATGATCAGCTGCAAATTTTTGATGGTAGTAGCGCTAACAATTTAGAAACCCTCCTTTTTATTAGTAATAATCGATCCTTTTTCTTGCAAAATTTTTATAATGATGTAGCCCCTTTCCCCTTTAATCTTAGGTTAGTTTCCGCTTTCCTTGTGACCCTTTAAAAGGACAATTTTAACAAAAAAATTTTTTCCCAAAATTCTTTTTTTTAGTTTTAAAGTAACCGACCTTGCCCACACGCCCCGATGTTTAACTTTGTTCCCCACCCCAAGGGAAACCCAGCAAAAATCTTTTAGCACCTTTTCTCTTACCCTTTAAAATTTTGCACTCTTTTCGTACCCCAAGGGTCTTAACATCTTTTTGTTATCACGGGACTTGGGAAACTTCCTTACACTCTCTACTACACTTTTTGAACTGCAAAACGGTCATCCTAATCCGCAACAATTTCGCAGGGGGAGTCACTTAAAATCTGTTTCGATAAAGCTCCAATCCGCAGAAGAAACTTCCATGTTTCCCCCGGGGGGGGGTCCTGCATTTGCTTCGTAAAAAAAAATAAAAAATGGAAAAATGATCAATCCCGCTTGGTCCCTTTTTGAACCTGCCATTCTAAATCCAAAAAAAAAGGAAGGTCAAAATGGGCAAATCCAAGTGAGTCAAAGAACCGAAGGAGAACAAAAGGTCGGTAACGAATTTTAAAGACAAAAAATCATGACCGTTAAAATCCCTAAGGGGCTTTCCCTTTAGAATTTTTGCAGTTATTCCCCATGTGGAGAATGGCCATTCAAGTCACCCAAAAAAAGAAATGGGGGAGGGACCGAGAAATTAAACCCTCCATGCTCTTCGAAATCACGAAATGGGTAGATAAAACAAATATCGTAACGACCGTTTAACGGATACGAGCTCCCTGCCTCCAGATCCGTCTGAATTGAAATTTTGAAAGTAAACCGAATTATGAATTTAAAAGAAACGCCTCTCCCTTTAAAAAGTCTGCAGAAGCTGGCTTTAGTAAACGGAGAAAAGGAATCTAGCTTCTTATTGCAGTTTAAAAAGGGTTTCCCCGAAGGGCAATTATCTTAGATCCATACTCGTAACAAAAGCCCGGTCCCCACAATTTGCTTTAATCCCTTTTGTTCCACTGGGTATGTCCATGTTAAAATGTTAAAAAATATCTATCTCCCCTTCCCAGAAAAAGCAGCCCCCAAAGAAATAAAAAAAGGTTCTTCAAACAAAATCGAACCCCCTGCCTGATAAATTTCTAAGTTTTTTTATTACCAGTTTGGAATTTGTTTATGGACAAACCCGCTGACAAAAACCCGACTCGGATTTCCCCCAGGAGGGGCTGGAGTCCGAAAAAAGGGGCGTCCCCCACTGCGTGCCTGTCTCGTACGTGTTATTGGCCTTGAGCGAGGGACGTCTCTTTCCCCGTCTTCACCCGAACCCCTTTATCCCCAGCACTTTGACAACTGAAAAAAATTTTTTCCCCCACCGCAGGGATGAAGCCTGTTGTACTTGCTGGAGGAACACTACTGCATTTCTGAGACAAAAAACCCCAACTATTTTTCAATTGGTAGGGCCCATCCCCAAAACCCATGAAACAAATTTTGTCAATTTTTTCTCTAGAGCTGAATGGTGCGCTCCCGATGTCACCCGAGACCCGGTTCGTGGAACGCTAACCCTTTCTGGCAAAGTAGCAGCCGAAGGATCCCCCTCCACTAAACCTTTAGCCCCAGGAAAGGAAAATTTCCCCCCAATCTTTTCTTTCTGAATCTGCATTCCTTTTCCCCCCTGGACAATTTTTAATTTTTTGAATGTTTTCCCTTACAAATTTACCGTATACCCCTCGTAAAGCCCATCAGCTTTTTTGACCACAAACAAGACAGATCTCCGACCCCCACAAGCTCGACTGGGAAAGCCCAAAGGTTTTTACACTTGAAACACCGCAAAAAGGGGAGGTACAAAAAGGCGTAAAATTTCCTCGGGGCATAACCACTTTTACAAACTCTGGGGGGGATGGATAGCGAAAAGTCAAGAAAACGTGTTAGTTTCAAAAAAAGTCACTTCCTTTAGAATTTTTACTCTTGGGCCCGTAGAACACCCCGATTTCCATCTCAGTCCGTTTTCTGTTTTTAACTCCACCGCGCAATCTTTTTAAACCCCCTTTTGGTAGTTTTAGATTGGGTGAATGAAAACCTTTAACGTGATCTGCAAAAGTTAATCCTCTCTTTTTAGCGCAACGTGACGCCGTTTTTGACCAGAACAAGGTAACTACCAGATCTTTGTCTTTATCTTTTTTAATCCTGGTTTAAACACCCCCAAACCATTACAAAAAGGCGAAAAACCTGCAATGGATTCTTTTTGGGTCCTTGTTCCACTAAAGGAAGCTTGGCCATGTGTTTTTGGGTACCTTTCTTTGCCACTTTTCCCTTTCTTTCATTGAACTCTTTCTTCTGTCTTTTTTGGATGACTTTGTTTTTCCTTTGGGCGTAGGCTCAATGGGGCAAAATTTGACGTCACCCAGGAGAGCTTTCCGGTAGGGAAAAGGGCAATGGATGGCCCTACGAAGGACAGTGAGATAACTCAAGGGCGTCCATCTGTGATACGTCCGACAAAACCCGACCGGACTCTGAGCGATCACTAAAGCAGAGCATTTATCTCTCGGGCCCGTGTCAGCAAACCCTTTGATTTCGAATGATTAGGGGCCCACCAAATCCGATAGGTCTCAGAAAAAGCATTGAAAAGGAAGACTGGAAAAATAGATGAAAGAACAGACTGAAGAACGGGAAGGAAGAAACAAGACGACTTTAGAGGCTGCAGATGATGTGGGGATAAAGTGTAGGAAAAAAACAACAACACCAGCTTTTGAAATAGGGACAGTTTCAATATGAAAAAAAGGGACTATAAGCCTGTGAAGGAAAACGGAACCTTACGAAAGGAAAACATTAAATTTCTCTAAAAGAAGACGCCATTAAGTCATAAGAAAAGGGAACACTAACCCTATCAAAGGACACTTAAACCGAAAAGAAAGATCGGAAGACACCAATCACAGGTCATTTAAAGACACTAACCGTCTGAAAGGAGAAAAACACTGAACTCTATAAAAACAAGGGGGCAAAAAACTTGAGGAGACTAAAACCTTTGTTTACGAAAAAGACACAAAATCTACCAAGAAGTCACAAAATGATATGAAAAGGACACTTATTTCTGCGAAGAAATGGATTACAAAATTTATGAAAGGACCCTTAAATCCCCTAAAGATACATTTAAACACTATGAAAGAAGAGCACAATTAATCTTGCGAAAGAAAGAGGACACGAGACCACCAGAAAGAATTTGACACTGAACTCTTAAAAAGAATACTGAACCCATGACAAAAAGATGACATTACTCTATTAAAGGCCACTGAACGCTATGAAAAAAGGAACGCTAAACCTAATAAGGAAGAGGAAAAGAAACTCCATGTAAGGACACTAGATCCTGTGAAGGAGGACACTAAATTCTATGAAAGGAAGACACTAAAAACCCTATGAAAGAACACTGGACGCAGTGACAGGACAGAACAGCCTGCAGAAAAGCGACACTAAATCCTGTGAAAGAACAAGTCAAACAAAAAGAGGACATCATATTCTATGAAAGGAGGACGATTCCTGTGAAAAGGCTTATTGTGAAAGGACACTAATTCTATGAAAGGTCACTAAACCTTATGAAAAGACAATAGCGTTTGAAAGACGCTAAATCCCATGAAAGGAGGATACTTGGGCCTATGAAAGGAAACGATGACCCACACAAAGGACACTAAATCCTTAAGACACTGTCAAAAAAAAAGGATACTGAAGTCTAGGAAAAGAAGATGATACTAAACGCTGGGGGAAGAAGACTGTAAACCCAATGAGAGGGCATTAAAGGATGCACATGCCGACACCGATTACCAAGCCGGACATTTTGTGGAATGAGGAATTCTTAGATGAGGCGATACCAGGTGCGCACAAGGAAATTTTACAGGAAGAGTCAAAGACTTCCTTGACTTTTCCGCAGCTCAGCCCCAAAGGATCTGAAAGACATGCGTCCATGTTCCAGATTCTTGGGGAATCAAGCATACCACAGCACCGAGTCATCCTTTCTTTCCTGAAGCATTCTCTCTGGTACCCCTGGTCCGAGACGCTATTCCAGAAGAACCGACATTGGAAACCAGGACAGCCGTGTTGATACGAAGTAAAGACACTCGGCCCTGGAAAACGAAGACACTAGAGCTTCAGAGAGAGGACAGGCTATACCAAAGACGAGTCTATTTCCAACAAATGAAGGCACTGTGGGAGGGGAGGTACACATGGACACATGGAGGCACAAGCAAGTGCTCAAGGAGATAGCACATGCGGTTAGTATGCTGAAGGAAGACCTGCGCGACCAGTAGCTCCAGCAACAAAGTTCTGCACGGTAGGCCACAAATCATGGTCTGGAACAGCTGTGATGTCAAGAGCATGGAAGCAGAGTTTACTGGATGGAGCAGATGACTGGGAATGCACAGTAAATTTCCAGAATGGGAGAACCATCCGGCGATCATCAGGAAGAGTGGCATGAGACCCGACTTTGTTCTCCACTCAGGTTCATCAAAACAAAATGATTCTGATCGAACTCACTGTGCCATTCGAAAGCAGAATGGAGCAAGCGCACCCCTATAAGACTGAGAAGTAAGCCAGTCTAGCGAAGCAGTTTGAGGGAATCTGGCTTCGAGGCTCGGATCCTCGCCACAGAAGTTGGAGCAAGGGGGTTTGTAGGCTCATCAGCCTATGACCTCATGAAACAGCTCGGGATTTCAGGTAAGAAGAGGACCAGAACCCTGAAGGCAATGGCAGAGGCAGCCGAAAAGAGTTCCAGCTGGACCTGGTAGAGGAGGAACAAAAATTCATAAGGCTTGAGTACTGGAGGAAACGGAACAAAGACGAGAAGAGAGTAGAAAAACAGCAACACTCTCCTTGGGATAACGGCATTCTTGAAGTTCACGTGACGTGGTCTCCATTTTCCGTTGCCGTAGATATGGTAGTTCCTTGTTCCCCGTTATTACAGAAATCAATGTTTTCTTTTAGAATTTTATTTCCATCAATTCAGTCAATTTACTTTAGCTTTGCTTTTTTTGTTTGTTTGGTGGGTGGGGTTTTTTCTTTATTTTTTTCTTACGGGGTGTCCTTCGACAGAATCAGTGTCCTTCAGGAGAAAACCTTTTGCTTCATCTAGTACTGTGCAGAGCTTTATATTACGTATATGAACAGGTACTCATTGTTCTACATGTATGCGTGTGGGCATATACGTGCACTTATTTGAACCCTTATTATCATGCTTTTAGGCTTGGAATGATATCATGGGAGTTATTAGTTTTTCGGTTCTGCTACCGTTTATGATTAATGTTCTGCACAATGAGAAACGGATGCATAACCGCAACATTTGAAGCTTCCCATTACTTTGGTTAAATGATTAAAAAAAAACAAGCCTGTCATGTCTTTCAACTTGGCATTTCTTGTCATTAGCCTGTCCATGATTCTCACCTCCACATCTATTGTTCTGTCAACTGTTTATGTGTCGGGTGTGGTTCTCTGCCTCTGGGCCTTCATCCTAGGGCTGGCTGTGTGCCTTGCTCCTGGAGCCTCCCGCGGGCTGTAGTTCGTTCCTGGGTCTCCCCTGGGCTGTAGTTTAGTCAAATCCTATTAGTAATTCTGTGTGCCTGTATTCGTGTGCGTTTCATGTGTGTGTGTTTGTGTGCGTCTGCGTTTGTGCGTGCGTGCGTGTTTCTGTTCGTGTGTTGTGTGCGTGCACATTCCGGTGAGAGCAGTGCGCGCGCGTGTGTGTTTAAGAGAAAGCAAGGACACTATTTTCTATTTGGGAAGGATGGTAAGACTTGTGAAAGAGAACATCAAAGGACGCTAAACCTGTGAAAGAGAAAGATGTTTAAATCCTAAGAAAGGAAAACACCAACCCCTTTGAAAGTAGGACAGTAAACCGCATGAAATGAGGACACTAAGGCCTGCCAAGGAAAAGGACATTCAATCACCAGGGTAAAAATTAAACCCTACGAAAGGAGAAAACTGAATCTATCAAAAGAGGGAACTGAACCCCGCGAGAAGTAGATACTCAACCAATGAAACATAAGAACACTAAATCCTACGAACAAGGGACAGAAAACTATGAAAGGGGGATTCTAGATCCTGCAGAAAGGACACTAAACCCTCTGAAACAAGAGCAGAAAGCCCATGAAAGGAGGATACTGAACCCCATGAAAGGACACAGGCGCTGTGCGAGGACGATACTAAACCCTATGAAAGAAGAAAAGGCCACTCCACCTGATGAGAAAACACAGGTTCCTATGAACGTACTGCACTAAACCCTCTGACAAGAGGTCATAGCAAGTGCTAAGAAAGAGGACACTACATACCTGTAAGAGAAGACAGTAAACCTATGAAAGCGAAACAGATTTTTATGGAAAGAGGACACCAAGCCTGTGAAAAAGACACGAGTCTAACAAAAGAATAGGACACTAAACCGTATGGGAAAGGATACTAAACTTCGCAAAAGGACAGAAAAACCTGTCTTTGAAAAAGAAGGGAAACTAAGAAAGAAGACAGGTCCTATAGAAAGAAGGGACACTAAAATCTTTAAAATAAGGACATAAAATTACCATACGGTCTACACGTTGACACTGGTTAGCATGTCCGACACTCTGGAACAACGGACACTGATTAGGAGGTGCCAGGTGTACACAAGGAAATGTTTCTGAAATCGGATCAAAGACTTCCTCTGCGGCTCTGCAGCTCAACCCCACAGAATCTGACAACATGCGTCCATGTTCCAGACTCCCGAGGCATCAGACTTGCTACATCACCGAGTCACCCTTTGATGCCCTTCCTGAAGTATTCCCTCCGGCACCCCTTGTTCTGTATCCTTAATCCCAGAGGTCGGACATAGAAAACCAGAGCAACCATACTCATATGAAAGAAAGACTGAGCAATAAGAAAAAGAGAACATTAAGCTCTAGGAAAACAGAAGGCACTCAACGTAGTACAAAAAGAAAAGATTAAGTCCTAAGAAAAAAGGCAACCGAGCCTGAAAAGGAAAATGTTTGATTCTGCGAAGGAAGAAGACTCTCGAAGATGAGCGCTACACTGGAAAAGTGCGCAAGGAAGAAGACGACGACGGACGGCAGCGACGATTTCGAGACGAAGAAAAAATAAAGAAGAAAAAGAAAGGAAGAGAGAGAGAGAGAGAGAGAGAGGAGAGAGAGAGAGAGAGAGAGAGAGAGAGAATCAGCAGGCAGACAGACAGACAGACAGACCCTTATGTACTAAAAAGAAATATTAAGTCCTACGAATTAAGGCACTGAGCCCGGAGAAAGATACTAAAACCTGTGAAGTAAGAACACTCTCGAAGAGGAGCACTATACTGGAAACGTGCACAAGGAAGAAGAAACAGACGACAGCGATGGCGAAGTAGAAAAAAAAAAAAAAAAAAAAAGGAGAGAGAGAGAGAGAGAGAGAGAGAGAGGAGAGAGAGAGAGAGAGAGAGAGAGGAGAACACGGAAAACATTTATTCTATCAAGGATTGAGATTTGAGGCAGAGCCTATTCTTCCAGTCTATCCATGCTAAGACTAAATTAAGAGAGGAGAGAGAGAGAGAGAGAGAGAGAGAGAGAGAGAGCAAGGAGGAGGACAACTCATCTTGTAAAAATAAAAACCGCAGCCAAGACCACGTGACCTGGCCCTCATTTTCCGTGGCCGTTGATGTAGCTCCTACTTCCCTGTGGACGGAAAAAAATCAGTAGTTTTAGCATCTGATTTTCAGTAGCAGTACATCTGATCCACTCAGTTAAGCCAAATCACTTTAGTCACGTTCTGTCCATTCACAAATAGGCCTATGTTGTTTTAAACTATTTATTATGTCCCTGCATGAAAACGCTTCTGCTGTTGGCATACCATGACAAGGTACAGTACTATTACGTCCCTTCAACAATTAAGTCTGGTAATTTCGGTTGCAAACGTGCATTTGTGGTGGGGGAATGACCTAATTAATCACCCAATGGGTATGATACTGGGGTACTAGCTTTTAATTCTATCAAACGCCCTAACATTACAGCAAGATTTTTTTTAACCGTTGTAGCAGTTGCAGTCCATACATAATCTGTTCTATGTTTCCGTCCAAAAGTTTTGCTCGCGATAGTTCTATAACATGTATATAAAAAGGATTTTGTAGTACAGAAGAACGTAAAAAAAGCAGTCATTGAAAAAGAATAGGTGAAAATAAACATAGCATGGGTATGTGCGTTCTGTAATGGATGGGTTGCGGTATTTACATTAATTTGCTTTCATGTTCCTTATAAATATTGCTCTTCATTTCCCAAAACACTTTACAATCCGTTAGGATGTATGGAATGCTTATTTATGTATTTGTTTTCCGTATATATGTTTGAGGGTCAGGGAGAGGGCTGGTTTGTTTTTTAAATTTTTGTGCTACTCCCCCCCCCCCCCCACCCCCTTTCCGACACACATTTTTTAAAAAGCAAGATGTGACCGAGCCCATCGAGCTTTTCTTTCATTAAATTTTGCTCGTTCACTCGTTGTCTCATCATCCACAGTTCAAATTAAATTTCAAAAGCCGTTTGTAAAGAGTTGCCATCTCATAAGGCCGTTTCAAGAGTGAAAGACAGGAAATCTTAAAAAGAAAAGCGTCTGTGCTCACGTACATTTCCTCCTGCATTTATTCAGATATTTGTTGTGGGTGATGAAAAGAATTTTCCCCTCCTGCTCAGCTCCCCGCCCCCATTTAGCTCCCCAAATCATTTTCACCACCCCCACCTTAATACACTACGACCTAATGTGTGTGACCTATTTAATGGCATGACCGTTTCAGTTTTCTTTTTTCGAGTGTTAGCTTTATTTTTTTGTGTGCTAGTGCTCTGCTCTCCTGCAGATTATGCGCTGCCCACATGCCTATACAAAACCACGACGATACGAGAATGATGCCAGTACTTTAGGTCCCGATTTCTTGGGTCTTTTCTTGTGCAGTTGGGAGCAGGTAGCCCTGCTATGCCACGGGGCTTAACTCATACTAGATTATGTGTTGAATTATGCAGTCACTAATCTCGCGTAGAAGAAAACACGAGGCTTTTTTTTTCTTATTTTAACGAAATATACGCAAATATTACCAGAGAATTCCTGGGCTGTAGTCCCGTTTCTGGCGCTCCCTGGGCTGTAGTCCCTGGTGCCCCGGGATAGTCCCCTGGTTGGCTGTAGTCCCGTCCTGGGTTTTCCCTGGGCTGTAGTCCGTGCCTGGCGTCTCCCCTGGCTGTAGTCCCGTCTGGCGTCTCCCTGGGCTGTAGTCCCGTCTGGGTTCCCTGGCGTGTCCGTTCCTGGG
>CM031620.1:14293320-14351104 GCA_018398815.1 Conus ventricosus | reverse complement strand
CACAGTGGGAAGAAAAACTGACGGGCAAAAACCCAGGTTTCTGGGGAATTTTCGGAAGTTTTTTTTGTTTTTAAGTTTAAACGGTGGCAAACAGAATTGTGGAATATTTTTCCCTTTTCCGTTAATGAAAAGTAATTGAAGGAAAAGGGGGGTGCGATTTTTTGAAATTGTCTGTATGCGTTTTACATTGCTGTATGAAACAGATAGTTTGTTTTTGTAGTGACGGTGGGGCTCGGGGGTTTTAAGTTTTAATAAAAGTTGATTTTTTTTCTATGAAAGTTTTTGGTTTTTCCCGTCACCTTTGTGGGGGGCCCAATTTATGAAGAGTGCGTGTGCCATGCGAGAGCCATTTTGGTTGGGAAAGGTAACACTTTTGTCTATAACCCCCTGCATCCCCAATAAGAAAAATATTTTAAAACGAGGGGGGGCGTCGGGGACCCGTCACAGGAACGTAAGGGAGCGTCACCATCAAATTTACCGTGGGGCAGCCCCGCACTGCCCATTTAAACTACCTTCTGTGTGTCAAAGACCTGCTGCCTGCATCACAAGCCACGTGGGGTTTAGCGTTTTTTTTAAGGGAATTTAAAACCCCCCAGACCCCCACTAAGGGGGATTTACAATGGGGCTGAATAACGAACCAAGGGAAAAAAAAAAAAAAAAAAACCACCAAATTTAACTCCCCTTTTCCCCCCCCCCCTACCCATCTCCCTCACTCTTTCAACCCCCCCCCCCCCCCCCACCCCCAAAACCGGGCCCTTTATTTTTCAAACTTCTTCAATTTGTCAACTGTCCCACTTGGGCACGTGCCACGTCGTTGCCCTCATTGTGGGGTCGGCCGGCCCCCGGGGAGAAAGCAAAGGAACGACGACCCAAAGGGAAAAAGCCGGGGAAAGGGAAAACTGTGCGAATCAAGTTTTGAAGAAGAAAGGGGAAACAAAATGGAAATGGTGCAGAACGGGAAAATCTGAGCCGAGTTTCCCCTGGGAAAATTTTCGGTTTTTGCCACACCTTTTGAGGAGGGGAAGGGGCAAGGAACTCCTTCCCCTTTCCTCCCCCCACATCCCCCCATTTCCCTCCCCCCCCTCCACCCCCCCCCCCCCCCCCACCCCCCAACTCTCCCTTTTCTCGTCTTTTCCTACCTCCCCCCTCCAACTCTCCCTTTTTTTTGCCCCCTCCCCCCCCCCCCTTTCCCCCCAAAACCCTCGGCTTTACAAAGTGCCTACTTCTTTTCCCTTTTTTTTGCCCTTGCCAGTCCTTTTTGGTGTTTTGGCCCCCCCGCGGCGCCCCCCCCCCCCTTCCCTCCCCAAAAACCCCTTTGGGTCCCCAAAGCCCTACTTCTCACTTCCTTTTTTGGGCCCGGGGGCCCGCCCCCGGGGGGCCCCCCGCGGGCCCCCCCCCCCCCCCCCCCCCCCTTCCCCCCAAATCCCCTTTGTCGCCTCACAAAGTGCCGGGACTTCTTCAAATTTCTTCTTTCCCCTTTCCATCTTTTTGGGGTTGGCCGCCCGCGGGGCCCCCCCCCCCCCTTCCCTCCAAAAACCCTTTTTGGCTCACAAAGTCCGGGACTTCCACTTTTTTTTGCCCTTGCCCTCTTCTTGGTTTGGCCGCCCCCGGCGGCCCCCCCCCCCTTCCCTCCAAATCCCTTCGGCCACAAATGCCGTACTTCCCTTTACTTTTTTTTCCCTTTCCCTTGCCCCGTCTTCTTGGGGTTTGGCCCCCCCGCGGGGCCCCCCCCCCCCCCCCCCCCCCTTTCCCTCCCCAAACCCTTCGGCTTTACAAAAATGCCCGTACTTCCTTTTACTTTCTTCTTCCCTTCCCCTCTTTTTGGTGGTTTTTCCGCCCCGGCGCCCCCCCCCCCCCCCCTTCCCCCCCAAAACCCTTCGGCTCAAAAAAGTGCCCCTACTTCTTCCTTTCTTCTTGCCCTTTCCAGTCTTTGGTGGTTTCCCCCCCCGGGGGCCCCCCCCCCCCCCCCTTCCCCCCCAAATCCCTTCGGTCACAAAGGTTTCCCTACTTCCCCTTTCCTTTTTTCTTTCCCCCTTTCCAGTCTTCTTGGTTTTGGCCCCCCCCCGCGCCACCCCCCCCCCCCCCTTCCCCCCAAATCCCTTCGGCTCACAAAGTGCCGTACTTCTTCACTTTCTTCTTGCCCTTGCCAGTCTTCTTGGTGTTGGCCGCCCGCGGCGCCCCCCCCCCTCCCTTCCTCTTCTCCTCTTACTCTAGCCCCCCCCTCACCCCCGACCCTTCCCATTCTCGGTCCTTCCCTTCCCCCGCCCCCCCCCCTCCGCCCCTGCCCTCCCTCCTACCCCAAATCCCTTCGCCTCACAAAGTGCCGTACTTCTTCACCTTCTTCTTGCCCTTGCCGGTCTTTTTGGTACGGCGGCCGGGCGGCGGGCTTATCCCCCGTGACGAAGGTCGTAAACGAGCTTATGTCTACGTTATGTACAATCCAGTGCTCGACATTAAAAGTAAAAGAAAATGCACAATGACATAATCACATCAATAGAACCATCTGATATTTTTCGTTTTTTTGGTCAGAACCTGATCAAGATAACATCACACATCAGTTACGTATTCCCTTTCACATCAAACACACAAACCAAGACAGACAGCAGACAGACAGACAACCACCACCACCCCAACACACACACACCAACACAGATACACACACATCCCCCCCCCCCCCACATTTTCAGTTGCAAACAATTTAAGAAATCTGCTTATTAGACACCCTAAAAAATATGATCTTTCACTGTAATATTTGCAGTAGCATACCCAGGGTAGGCCGCAGCAAAGATTGGACAGCGGTTTGACTGGTTTGTTTGACAAACACGTAGAATGAAATTTCCAGTCTTCAACACATGAACGGGCAGTATCAGGGAAATTGAAGGGTCAAAAATACATGTCTGTTGAAATAAAGAAAAAAAGTAAAACACATCCATACACAAAGAGGGTAGAACAGACAAGAAGGAGTCCAAATGCACACAAAGTTTCTTTTGGCTTGTTTTCCATCCAGAATTTTGTTATGCTTTTTTGTTCTTCCCTTTTCTTTCGTTTTTTTAACGCACATGCATACATGCACGCGCGCGCGCGCACACACACACTCGTACTTTCGAAGGAAGACTGAACAAGAAAAGCATATTTTCAAAGACCCATCGGCTTATGTTCTTACACTGCAAAGTTTGCACATGACGTATCAGCGATAGGCCCTTGCAAATATTTGACAGTGAAACGAGCTATTTGGTTGCATGAAGTACAAACCAGTACTTCACATTAAAAGTAAAAAAAAAAAACCGCAATGACATACAATCACATCAACAGAACCGTTTTTGATTTTTTCTTCTTTTTAGGTCAGAACTAAATCAAGATATCATCACACGTGTTACGTATTCCCTTTCGGATCAAATACAGAAACCAAGACAGACAGACATACACACACACACACACACACACACACACACACACACACACACACACACACACACACACCACACACACACACACACACACACACACACACGTGTTTTCAGTTACAAACAATTATCTGCTTATTAGGAACCCTTAAAAATATATTTTGCTGTAATATTTGCAGTGGCGTACCCAGGGTAGGCCGCAGCAAAGATTGGACAGCGGTTTGACTCTGTTTTTACACACACGTAGAATGAAAGTTCCAGTCATCAAAACATGAACGGGTAGTGTCAGGGAAATTGAAGGTTGACAAATACATTTTTGTTAAAATAAACACACACTTTCGAAGAAAGACTGAACAAGAAAAGCACATTTTCAAAGACCCATCGGCTTGTGTTCTTACACTGCAATATTTGCAATGACGTATCAGTGATAGGCCCTTGCAAATATTTGACAGTGAAACGAGCTATTTGTTTGCATGAAATACCAGTACTTGGCATTAATAGTAAAAGAAAGTGCATAATGACATGGAATCGTATCACAGAACCGTTTTGGATTTTTTTGTTGTTGGTCAGAACATAAGATAACGTCACACATGAGTTACGCATTCCCTTTGGCATCAAACACAGACAGACAGACAGACAGACAGACAGACACACACACACACGTCTGGAGACACGTTTTCAGTTATAAACAATTCAATAAGTCGGCTTACGAGGCACTTGAAATATATTTCGCTGTAGAATTTGCAGTGCCATACCCAGGGTAGGCCGCAGCAAAGATTCGACAGCGGATTTTTTTTTTTACAAACACGTAGAATTTAATTTCCAGTTTTCAAAAACGTGAACGGGCAGTATTAGGGAAATTGAAGGGTCACAAATACATGTTTGTTATAATAAGGAACAGCAAAAAGTAGTTAGTGTTTATAGGGTCCAGCGGACTACTAGGAGCCAAATCAGGACCTCAGCTATCATATCTAAGTCTCTAGATACAAATACCCACACTAGTATTAACACATCGCTTAAATTTATGAGGACAAAAGCACAATTATCTGTTCAACTCCGACGACACCTGTATACATTATTAAAACCAGCAAAAGTAAAACACATCCGAACACAAAGAGGGCAGACAGACAAGGACGGACTTCAAATGCACATAAAGTTTTTTTTGGTCTGTTCTTCATCTTAGTTTTGTCCTGCTTTTTTCTTTTTCCTTCAACACACACACACACACAAACACACGCACGTACACACGCAGTCGCACACACACAGAGAAATGCACCCCTGTACTTTCAAAGATATACTACACAAAATAAGCACATTTTCAAAGACCCGTCCACTTGTGTTCTTGCACTGCAATATTTGCAATGACGTATCAGTGATTGGCCCTTGCAAATATTTGACAGTGAAACGAGCTATATGTATACATGATGTATAAACCAGTACTTGACATTAAAAGTAAAAGAAAATACACAATGACATATAATCACATCAATAGAATCGTTTTGGAATGTTTCTTTTTTGGTCAGAACTTGATCAAGATAACATCAAACATCAGTTTCGTATTCCCTTCAGCATCAAACACACACACCAAGACAGGCAGGCAGACATCCACACACACACATACACCACACCACACACACACACACACACACACGCGCGCGCGCGCGCGCGTAGCACATCTGTGGACAAGTTTTCAGTTGTAAACAATTCAAGAAGTCGGCTTATTAGGCACCTTAAAATATGTTCCGCTGTAATATTTGCAGTGGCGTACCCAGGGTAGGCCGTAGCAAAGATTGGACAGCAGTTTGACTTGTTTTTTACAAACACGTAGAATGAAATTTCCAGTCTTCAAAACATGAACGGGCAGTATCAGGGAAATTGAAGGGTCACAAATACATGTCTGTTAAAATAAAGAAAAACAAATTAAAACAAATCCATACACAAAGAGGGTAGACAGACAAGGAAGGAGTTCAAATGGACACAACGTTTCTATTGGTTTGTTTTCCATCCACAATTTTGTTCTTTTTTTCTTCTTCCTTTTTCTTTCTTTTTTTTTTAACGCACGCGCGCACGCACGCGCGCTCACACACTAATACACCGTTGTACTTTCGAAGAAAGACTGAACAAGAAAAGCACATTTTCAAAGACCCATCGGCTTGTGTTCTTACACTGCAATATTTGCAATGACGTATCAGTGATAGGCCCTTGCAAATATTTGACAGTGAAACGAGCTATTTGTTTGCATGAAGTACAAACCAGTACTTCACATCAAAAGTTAAAAAAAACCGCAATGACATACAATCACATCAACAGAACCGTTTTTTCTTTTTAGGTCAGAACTAAATCAAGATAACATCACACATGTTACGTATTCCCCTTCGGATCAAATACAGAAACCAAGACAGACACAACCAAACACACACACACACACACACACACACGGGGACACGTGTTTTCAGTTACAAACAATTTAAGAAATCTGCTTATTAGGAACCCTTAAAATATATTTCGCTGTAATATTTGCAGTGGCGTACACAGGTAGGCCGCAGCAAAGATTGGACAGCAGTTTCACTCGATTGTTTTTATACACACGTAGAATGAAAGTTCCAGTCTTCAAAACATGAACGGGTAGTGTCAGGGAAATTGAAGGTTGACAAATACATTTTTGTTAAAATAAAGAGAAAACGGTAAACACATCCATACATTTCCACCTACGGCAAGTGCATTGTTCCATACACAAACAGGGCAGACAGACAAGAAAGGAGTTCAAATGCACACAAACTTTCTTTTGGTCCGTTTTCCATCCTCAATATTGTCCCTCAGACACACACACACCCTTTTACTTCCAAAAATAGACTAAACAAACAAAAAAGACATTTTCAAGGACCCATCCGATTATGTCCTTACACTGCAATATTTGCAATGACGTATCAGTGTGATAGGCCCTTGCAAATATTGGACAGTGAAACGAGCTATATGTGTACATGAAGTATAAACCAGTACTTAACACTAAAAGTAAAAGAAATACACAGCGACATACAATCACATCAATAGAACCGTTTTGGATTTTCTTTTTTTTCTCAGAACTAGATCAAGCTATATCACAGATCAGTTACGTATTCCCTTTCGCATCAAACACACAAACCAAGACAGACCGCCAGACAGAACCACACACACACGTTTTCAGTTGCAAACAATTCTAGAAATCTACTTATTAGGCACCCTTAAAATATGATCTTTCGCTGTAATATTTGCAGTGGCATACCCAGGGTAGGCCGCAGCAAAGATTGGACAGCGGTTTGACTTGTTTGTTTTGACAAACACGTAGAATGCAAGTTCCAGTCTACAAAATATGAACGGGCAGTATCGGGGAAATTGAAGTTTCACAACCACATTTTAACAGATACAATGAAATTTCTAGACCCAAGATGTGTAGTATCTGTGAAAATTGTTCCTTGAAGGACACGTGTGTTTTCAGTTATAAACAAATTTTAAAAGTCTGCTTAATGGATGCCGTTTTAAATATATTTCGCTGCAATATTTGCCATGGCGTACCAAGGTAGGCCGCAGCAAAGATTGGACAGCGGTTTGACTTTGTTTTTACAAACACCCAGAATGAAATGTTAAGTCTTCAACCCATGAACAGGTAGTATCGGGGAAATTAAAGGTTCACAAACACATTTTTGGTTAAAATAAAGAAGCAAAAGGAACGCACTCAAACATTTCCACCTACAGGAAGTGCATTGTTCCATACACAAAGAGGGCAGACAGACAAGGAAGGAGTTCAAATGCACACAAAGTTTCGTTTGGTCCGTTTCCATCCTCAATTTTGTCCTTTTTTCTTCTTCCTTTTTCTTTATTTTCTCTCTCTCTCTCTCCCTCTCTCTCTCTCACACACAAATTTGTCCTGCTATTTGTTTGCATAAAGTATAAAGCAGAACTTGACATTACAAGTACAATCAAATACATACTGACATATAACACATCAATAGAACAGTCTTGGATTTTGCTTTTGGTCAGAACTTGATCAAGATAGCATCACACATCATGTACGTATTGCCACAGACAGACAGGCAGACAGACAGACAGGCAGACAGACAGACAGGCAGGCAGGCAGACAGGCAGGCAGACAGGCAGGCAGGCAGACAGACAGACACACAGACACACAGACAGACACACAGACACAGACACAGACACAGACACACACAAAACACACACACACACACACACACACACACACCTGGGGACACGTGTTTTCAGTTAAAAAGAATTTAAGAAATCTGCTTATTGGGCAACATTTCAAATATATTTCGCTGTAATATTTGCAGTGGCGTACCCAAGGTAGGCCGCAGCAAAGATTGGACAGCGGTTTGACTCGTTTGTTTTGACAAACACGTAGAATGCAAGTTCCAGTCTACAAAACATGAACGGGCCAGTATCAGGGAAATTGAAGTTTCACAACCACATTTTTTGTTAGTTAGTGTTTATAGGGTTCAGCGGACTACTAGGAGCCAAATCAGGACCTCAGCTATCATATCTAAGTCTCTAAATACAAATACCCACACTAGTATTAACACATCGCTTAAAATTTATGAGGACAAAAACACAATTATCTGTTCAACTCCGGCGACACCTGTATACATTATTAAAACACTATATTTTATAAAATAAGTTTACCTCTTTCAAAAAAGAAAAAATAAGATGTACTGAAATCTCACGAAAAAGAACCGATAAATCACTGGTGGAAAAGAACTTCTCTCTGATACACATCAAATCAGCACATTCTGTCAAAAAATGATTAACACTGAACAAGCTGTCACACGCAACACACCATCGGGGTCTTCCCTTCTGAATATCCAACATATAGCTGTGCCCAATATGTAACCGTGACAAAACCGATTCCTCTTTATGATTACGTAACCACCGATGGGAAAGGATTGGTTAAATCTGGGCAAATTTTAAACAATTTATTATGAATTTGATTACACCATTCATTCTGCCACAGTTCACGACAATACAAACTAGATTTATGACGTAGATCAGAGTGAGGAACAAACTGCATAGGCCTCCTGGAAAGACTTGCACCGAGAGCTTGTTTGGCTGCTTTGTCCACCACTGAGTTACCATAGATTCCCATGTGGCTGGGGACCCACAAGAAAACTATATGCTTTCCCGAAGAGACAAGCTGAGTAAGAAGATCATGAATATCAGCCAAACTGGATGTGACACTTCTCTTGTCGATAAAGCTGACAATGCCGACAATGAATCCGATAAAATAAGGAAATCATTCTGATCTGACCTGGACATTTGCAAATGGTTGACAGTGAAACGAGCTAATTTGTCTGCATGAAGTACAAACCGGTACTTGACATTAAAAGTAAAAGAAAATGCACAATGACATATATCGCATCAATAGAACCGTTTTGGTTTTTTTTTACTTTTTTGGTCAGAACTTAATCAAGATAACATCACACATTTACGTATTCCCTTTGGCATCAAGCACACAAACCAAGCCAGACACACATCTGGGTACACATGTTTTCAGTTATAAACGATTTAAGAAATCTGCTTATTAAGCACCCTTAAAAGAAATCTTTCGCTGTAGTAATTTGCAGTGGCATACCCAGGGTAGCCGCAGCAAGATTGGACAGTGGCTTAACTAGTTTGTTTCGACAAAAGACAATAACAGATACATTTCTAGACCCCAAGACATGAATGGGCAGTATCTGAGGGAATTGTTCCTTCAAGGACACGCAGTTTCAGCTGTAGACAAATCTGAAAAGTCTGCTTATTGGGTTTGCGGTTGGAAATATATTTCGCTGTAATATTTGCCATGGCGTACCCAAGGTAGGCCGCAGCAAAGATTGGACAGCGGTTTGACTCGTTTGTTTTTACAAAACACGTAGAATAAAATTTCCAACCTTCAAAACATGGACAGGCAGGGAAATACATTTTTGTAAAAAAGAAAAAAAAAACCCCACACACTACACACTTCCACCAACAGCAGTACCATTGATCCACATACAAAGAGGGCAGATAGACAAGGAAGGACTTCAAATCAAATAGCCACAAAGTATCGTTTGGTCATTTTTCACAAAGTAAAACAATGTGTCCTTTCTTATGTTTTGTCTTTTTCAAGGCATACGCGCGCACCCGCCACTCGCACACACACACCACGCACACGCACGCACACAGACACGTGTGGGGACACGTTTTTCAGTTATAAACAATTCAAGAAGTCGGCTTAAAATATTGGACAGCGGTTTGACTTGTTTGTTTTGAAAAAACACTAAATGAAATTTCCAGTCTTTAAAAACATGAAAGGGCAGTAATCGGGGAAATTGAAGGGTCACAAAACCAATGTTTCTGAAATAAAGAGAAAAAAAAAGTAAAACACATCCAAACACAAAGAGGGCAGACAACAAGAGTTCAAATGCCCACAAAGTTTCTTTTGTCTGTTTTCCATACTCATTTTGGTCCTGCTTTTTGTTCATCCCTTATTCTTTCTTTTTTAAACACACGCGCACATATGCACGGACGCACACACACACACACACACACACCACACACACGTTCTACATGCGCGCGCGCGCTCGCAAATACACCGTTGTACTTTCGAAGGCAGACTAAACAAAAAAGCCCATTTTCAAGGACCTATCCGCTTGTGTTCTTACACTGCAATATTTGCAATGACGTATCAGTGAAGGCCCTTGCAAATATTGACAGTGAAACGACCTATGTGTTTACGTAAAGTGCAAACAAGCACTTGACTTAATAATAAATATAATATAATAATACTTATATGCCTCTAGCCGAGAATAGGCGCTATAAAGTATTCATTATTATTATTATTATTTTTATTATTATATAGCGCCTATTCTCGGCTAGAGGCCAAGCTCTAAGCGCTTTAACAATCAACACTCGTTTACACAATGGGCTGCCTACCGGGTAGTGCCGACTGAAGAGCTGCTAGCTGGCGCTTCATTCAGTCGTTTCCCGTGTCATCCAGTCAAATATCGTTCAATATCGATCACTCATTTTCCTAACTTCCTTCATTCTTTCCATTTCTCACGCAGGTGCATGCTATGTGTAACGTGTCATCCATACCAACGGCCAAACTGGCCTACTCTTCCGAAAGTTGGTGATGGGATTTACGTGTGTGCAAGATGTTATGCATGCGTTCACACACGGAACCTCGGTTTATAGTCTCATTCGAAGGACTGTATGGGAAATGGAGTCGGAACCAATGTTAACTCCGAGGGAAAAATCCCCCTGTACCGAAACGCCCAGGCGGAGGTTCGAACCCGCAACCCCAGGATCACCAAGATTACGAGTCAGGCGCTCTACCAACTGAGCTATTCCTGCACAATTAATATTTTTAAAAGTAAAAGAAAATACACATGACATATAATCACATCAACAGAACCTTTTTGGATTTTTTCTTTTGGTCAGAACTTGATCAAGTTAACATCAGACACGTATTCCCTTGGCATCAAACACAAACCAAAACAGACAGGCAGCCCCCCCCCCCCCTCGACATACACACACACACGCACACCCACATACAGTTATAAACAATTTAAGAAATCTGCTTATTAGGCACCCTTTCAAATATAATATTTCGCTGTAATATTTGCAGTGGCTACCCAGGGTAGGTCACAGCAAAGATTGGACAGCGGTTTGACTTGTTTGTTTTGACAAAGACAATAACAGATACTCGTACAATGACATTTCTAGACCCAAACATGAATGGGCAGTATTTGCGAAAATAATTCCTGCACAATTATATTTTTGTTAAAATAAAATTAAAAAATACAACAAACCCTAAACATTTCCACTTCATAAAATGGTCTAATCCATACACAAAGAGGGCAGACACACAACGAATTTCAAATTCACATAAATTTTCTCTTGGTCCGTTTCGCATCCTCAGTTTGCTATGCTTTTTTCTTTGGTTTTCCCTTTTTTTGTTTATTGTGAGGTGGGAGGGAATCTCATCCATCCTCCCCCCCCTTTTTTTCCTTCTTCTTAGGAGGAAAAACATGACATTCATAGAAGCAACACTCATTTTCTTTCGGACCTGTTTTTCTCTTCGTTTTTTTTTTTCCATTTTTTTTTCATGTTGAGATGGGAGGGAGTCTCAACCGTTCTTTTTTCCTTTTTTTGGTGGCATCAGTTATCGGACCAATGGAGCACCTAAGGCGGTGATTTTTTTCTTTTTTGTGTGTCTTTTTCCGACCTCTTCATTTTTTGGTGCTTCACACTGTCCATCTGCCAAAAACAAGCAAACAAAAAAAGCAATTTCCACTGCTAACTTTTTTCCTTTTTTTTTTTGGTTTTGTTTTTTTTTCTCTCTAATACCAGTCCCATACACCACCATGCGTAGTCTGCATGTTCTTACAAATGGACATAGTCTTGCCGATTTTAGTGTTTTGGTGTTTGATACAAAATGTCTGTGTTTGTTAATGTTCTTATGTGTGGTGTACTGGCACTCTCACACCCGATAATGTGTTGCTTATACAAAGAGAACATAAATGAAACAAAAGACTTAATACTCAGTTATTTTCCTTTCTTTCAGATTTTCCCAGAGAGAAGAGAGAGAGAGAGAGAGAGAGAGAGACAGACAGACAGGCAGACGGACAGAGGCGGCATCATAGAGTTGTATGTAGAGTTTGTTACAAATCGTCCCACCAGTTGGCTATTCCCCGAAGAGGCCAGCCTTACAGCGTAACGAAAGGGTCCACAAGGAAGGCATGAGGAAAGCCAAGAAGCGTGACGGGTTGGTTTGTATCATAACCAAACCACACGGAAAATTCAAAGGCAAGAAAAGGATACAGACATTCCCTCTCCCTCTTCACCCCCTTCCCCTACACTAAACTCTCCCCCCTTCACCCATTCCTGTCTCCGTCCACACTCTCTCTCTCTTTCTCTGTCTCACACAAGTTTATTTTCAAGGAGCCATCTGTGTAGTTCTTTGTGCGTTTGAGCGGATAAGGCCGACTATCCCTGCTGAACATATGAACTGAAGAGAGAAGATTGGCTCTACTGAGCCATCATCGCGTTCAGTGTCCTCCTCTGTGCGAATCATCCTGTTCAGTGTCTTCTCGTGCCGTCATTACGTTCATAGTATCTCCTCTGTACGAATCATCCTGTTCACAATGTCTCCTCTGTAACTATCATCCTGTTCACAATATCCCCCCCCCTGAACCGTCATCCTGTTCACAATATCCCCCCTGAACCGTCATCCTGTTCACAATGTCTCCCCTGAACCGTCATCCTGTTCACATGTCTCCCCTGAACCGTCATCCTGTTCACAATATCCCCCCTGAAACCGTCATCCTGTTCACAATATCTCCCCTGAACGTCATCCTGTTCACAATGTCTCCCCTGAACCGTCATCCTGTTCACAATATTTCCCCTGAACCGTCATCCTGTTCACAATATTTCCCCTGAACCGTCATCCTGTTCACAATATTTCCCCTGAACCGTCATCCTGTTCACAATGTCTCCGCTGTGCTGTCATCATGTCTCCGATGTCTCCGCTGGGCTGCCGTCCGCTGGGTTGTCCTGTCTCCGCTGGGCTGCCGTCCGCTAGGTTGTCGTCCTGTCTCCGCTGGGCTGCGACCTCTGGGTTGTCGTCCTGTCTCCGCTGGGTTGCCGTCCGCTGGGTTGTCGTCCTGTCTCCGCTGGGTTGCCGTCCGCTGGGATGTCGACCTCTGGGTTGTCGTCTTGTCTCTGCTGGGCTGTCGTCCCGTTTCCGCTGGGTTGTCGTCCTGTCTTTGGCGTCTCCTCTGGGTTGTTGTCCTGTTCAAACCGAATCACGATTAGTCTTGTGTGTGTGTGTGCGTGTGTGTGTGTGTGTGTGTGTGTGTGTGTCGTGTGTGTGTGCGTGTGTGTATATGTGGTGTGTGTGTGTGTGTGTGTGTGTGTGTGCGCGTTCGTGCGCGCGTGCGTGCATGTCTGCATACATGCGTGTGTTTTTGATGTGTATGGTGTGGCGTGGTTTGATGTGTGTGTGCGTGTGCGCGCATGCAAATCCATGGTAGTGGAAACAGATGCAACCTGGAGTAAGGGAAGCGTCGTCTTCGTGTACTTCCTGACTCTGTCACCATGGTGAAGGAAAGATCAGTCATTTTGAACCACCTTGGACTTGATGTGGAAATTGAATATGCTATCGTTAACACGTCATGACAAGAAATCAATCCGACCGGCTCATTTACATTGGAGACAGAAAATCCATCCGCTGATGTTGAAAAAAAGACCCATTCTAAAAACCTGTTCTTCCGTACAATCTTTATTTCCTTGCACTGTTGGTGCAAACTGATAACGTTTTAACTTTCATAATGGACATACTTGCAATTCTTTTCGTTAGATTCATACGAAAATGCAATTGTTCTAGAATACGTTATGTCACCTGACTGGTTTAAGTTGTGTGGTACCATGTTCATTTTCGTATAGATTAAGCGATGGCTTGCAGTGATCCCCTGGCGGTCTGATACAGAGTCCTGGACAGTCGTCGTTCCCTGTAACCCTGCCACCAAACAAAAAAAGGCCTTCTGAATTCAGGTTTACATATGAAAAACGCTAAACCTTCACAGGGTCAGTAAATCTGACGAGAAGCCCTAAACCCTACGCAAAGAGACACAAAACGCCGGGAAGGAATATATATGTAAAGCTTGTGAAAAGGTAAACCCCAATTAATCACAGAAAGACTAGGCTGTAAGAAGAAAATCCAATCCACGAACAAATGACGCTAGACCATATGAAGGATGAATTGGAAACCTACAAAAACACACAGAACTATATTAAAAAGAACACTGAACCCTATGACAAGATAAAGTGTAGGAAAAAACACAGCTTTATGAAATGGGGACACGTTTCAATATGAAAAAAATGACTATAAGCCCTGTGAAGGAAAACGGAACCTTACGAAAGGAAAACATTAAACTCTCTGAAAGAAGACGCCATTAAGTCATAAGAAAAGGGAACACTAACCCTATCAAAGGACACTTAAACCGTAAAGAAAGATCGGAAGACACCAATCACAGGTCATTAAGACACTAAACGTCTGAAAGGAGAAAAACACTGAACTCTATGAAACAAGAGGGCACAAACCTATGAGGAGACTAAAACCTTTGTTTACGAAAAAGACACAAAATCCTACGAAGAAAGTCACAAAATGATATGAAAAGGACACTTATTTCTGCGAAGAAATGGATTACAACTTTATGAAAGGACCCTTAAATCCCCTAAAGATACATTTAACACTATGAAAGAAGAGCACAATTAATCTTGCGAAAGAAAAGAGGACACGAGACCACCAGAAAGAATTTGACACTGAACTCTTAAAAAGAATACTGAACCCCATGACAGAAGATGACATTACTCTATTAAAAGGCCACTGAACGCTATGAAAGAAGAGAACGCTAAACCTAATAAAGGAAGAGGAAAAGAAACTCCATGTAAGGACACTAGATCCTGTGAAAGGAGGACACTAAATTCTATGAAAGGAAGACACTAAAAACCCTATGAAAGAACACTGGACGCAGTGACAGGACAGAACAGCCTGCAGAAAAGCGACACTAAATCCTGTGAAAGAACAAGTCAAACAAAAAGAGGACATCATATTCTATGAAAGGAGGACGATTCCTGTGAAAAGGCTTATGTGAAAGGACACTAAATTCTATGAAAGGTCACTAAACCTTATGAAAAGACAATAGCGTTTGAAAGACGCTAAATCCCATGAAAGGAGGATACTTGGGCCTATGAAAGGAAACGATGACCCACACAAAGGACACTAAATCCTTAAGACACTGTCAAAAAAAAAAGGATACTGAAGTCTAGGAAAAGAAGATGATACTAAACGCTGAGGAAGAAGACTGTAAACCCAATGAGAGGGCATTAAAGGATGCACATGCCGACACCGATTACCAAGCCGGACATTTTGTGGAATGAGGAATTCTTAGATGAGGCGATACCAGGTGCGCACAAGGAAATTTTACAGGAAGAGTCAAAGACTTCCTCTGACATTCCGCAGCTCAGCCCCAAAGGATCTGAAAGACATGCGTCCATGTTCCAGATTCTTGGGGAATCAAGCATACCACAGCACCGAGTCATCCTTTCTTTCCTGAAGCATTCTCTCTGGTACCCCTGGTCCGAGACGCTATTCCACAGAAGAACCGACATTGGAAACCAGGACAGCCGTGTTGATACGAAGTAAAGACACTCGGCCCTGGAAAACAGAAGACACTAGAGCTTCAGAGAGAGGACAGCTATACCAAAGACGATTCATTTCCAACAAATGAAGGCACTGTGGGAGGGGAGGTACACATGGACACATGGAGGCACAAGCAAGTGCTCAAGGAGATAGCACATGCGGTTAGTACTGCTGAAGGAAGACCTGCGCGACCAGTAGCTCCAGCAACAAAGTTCTGCACGGTAGGCCACAAATCATGGTCTGGAACAGCTGTGATGTCAAGAGCATGGAAGCAGAGTTTACTGGATGGAGCAGATGACTGGGAATGCACAGTAAATCTTTCCAGAATGGGAGAACCATCCGGCGATCATCAGGAAGAGTGGCATGAGACCCGACTTTGTTCTCCACTCAGGTTCATCAAAACAAATGATTCTGATCGAACTCACTGTGCCATTCGAAAGCAGAATGGAGCAAGCGCACCTCTATAAGACTGAGAAGTAAGCCAGTCTAGCGAGCAGTTTGAGGGAATCTGGCTTCGAGGCTCGGATCCTCGCCACAGAAGTTGGAGCAAGGGGGATTTGTAGGCTCATCAGCCTATGACCTCATGAAACAGCTCGGGATTTCAGGTAAGAAGAGGACCAGAACCCTGAAGGCAATGGCAGAGGCAGCCGAAAAGAGTTCCAGCTGGACCTGGTAGAGGAGGAACAAAAATTCATAAGGCTTGAGTACTGGAGGAAACGGAACAAAGACGAGAAGAGAGTAGAAAAACAGCAACACTCTCCTTGGGATAACGGCATTCTTGAAGTTCACGTGACGTGGTCTCCATTTTCCGTTGCCGTAGATATGGTAGTTCCTTGTTCCCCGTTATTACAGAAATCAATGTTTTCTTTTAGAATTTTATTTCCATCAATTCAGTCAATTTACTTTAGCTTTGCTTTTTTTTGTTTGTTTGGTGGGTGGGGTTTTTTCTTATTTTTTTCTTACGGGGTGTCCTTCTGACAGAATCAGTGTCCTTCAGGAGAAAACCTTTTGCTTTCATCTAGTACTGTGCAGAGCTTTATATTACGTATATGAACAGGTACTCATTGTTCTACATGTATGCGTGTGGGCATATACGTGCACTTATTTGAACCCTTATTATCATGCTTTTAGGCTTGGAATGATATCATGGGAGTTATTAGTTTTCGGTTCTGCTACCGTTTATGATTAATGTTCTGCACAATTGAGAAACGGTGCATAACCGCAACATTGAAGCTTCCCATTACTTTGGTTAAATGATTAAAAAAAAAACAAGCCTGTCATGTCTTTCAACTTGGCATTTCTTGTCATTAGCCTGTCCATGATTCTCACCTCCACATCTATTGTTCTGTCAACTGTTATGTGTCGGGTGTGGTCTCCCTCTGGGCCTTCATCCTAGGGCTGTGTGTCCTGCTCCTGGCGCCTCCCCGGGCTGTAGCTCTGTTCCTGGCGTCTCCCCTGGGCTGTAGGTTTAGTCAAGATCCTATTAGTAATTCTGTGTGCCTGTATTCGTGTGCGTTTCCATGTGTGTGTGTTTGTGTGCGTCTGCGTTTGTGCGTGCGTGCGCGTTTCTGTTCGTGTGTTGTGTGCGTGCACATTCCGGTGAGAGCAGTGCGCGCGCGCGTGTGTGTTTAAGAGAAAGCAAGGACACTATTTTCTATTTGGAAGGATGGTAAGACTTGTGAAAGAAGAGAACATCAAAAAGGACGCTAAACTGTGAAAGAGAAAGATGTTAAATCCTAAGAAAGGAAAACACCAACCCCTTTGAAAGTAGGACAGTAAACCGCATGAAATGAGGACACTAAGGCCTGCCAAGGAAAAGGACATTCAATCACCAGGGTAAAAATTAAACCCTACGAAAGGAGAAAACTGAATCCTATCAAAAGAGGGAACTGAACCCCGCGAGAAGTAGATACTCAACCAATGAAACATAAGAACACTAAATCCTACGAACAAGGACAGAAAACTATGAAAGGAGGATTCTAGATCCTGCAGAAAGGACACTAAACCCTCTGAAACAGAGCAGAAAGCCCATGAAAGGAGGATACTGAACCCCATGAAAGGACACAGGCCTGTGCGAGGACGATACTAAACCCTATGAAAGAAGAAAAGGCCACTCCACCTGATGAGAAAACACAGGTTCCTATGAACGTACTGCACTAAACCCTCTGACAAGAGGTCATAGCAAGTGCTAAGAAAGAGGACACTACATCCTGTAAGAGAAGACAGTAAACCTATGAAAGCGAAACAGATTTTTATGGAAAGAGGACACCAAGCCCTGTGAAAAAAGACACGAGTCTAACAAAAGAATAGGACACTAAACCGTATGGGAAAGGATACTAAACTTCGCAAAAGGACAGAAAAACCTGTCTTTGAAAAAGAAGGGAAACTAAGAAAGAAGACAGGTCCATAGAAAGAAGAGGACACTAAAATCTTTAAAATAAGGACATAAAATCTACCATACGGTCTACACGTTGACACTGGTTAGCATGTCCGACACTCTGGAACAACGGACACTGATTAGGAGGTGCCAGGTGTACACAAGGAAAGTTTCTGAAATCGGATCAAAGACTTCCTCTGCGGCTCTGCAGCTCAACCCCACAGAATCTGACAACATGCGTCCATGTTCCAGACTCCCGAGGCATCAGACTTGCTACATCACCGAGTCACCCTTTGATGCCCTTCCTGAAGTATTCCCTCCGGCACCCCTTGTTCTGTATCCTTAATCCCCAGAGGTCGGACATAGAAAACCAGAGCAACCATACTCATATGAAAGAAAGACTGAGCAATAAGAAAAAGAGAACATTAAGCTCTAGGAAAACAGAAGGCACTCAACGTAGTACAAAAAGAAAAGATTAAGTCCTAAGAAAAAAGGCACCGAGCCTGAAAAGGAAAATGTTTGATTCTGCGAAGGAAGAAGACTCTCGAAGATGAGCGCTACACTGGAAAAGTGCGCAAGGAAGAAGACGACGACGCAGCGACGATTTCGAAGACGAAGAAAAATAAAGAAGAAAAAGAAAGGAAGAGAGAGAGAGAGAGAGAGAGAGAGAGAGAGAGAGAGAGAGAGAGAGAGAGAATCAGGCAGGCAGACAGAAAAGACAGACCCTTAATGTACTAAAAAGAAAATATTAAGTCCTACGAATTAAGGCACTGAGCCCGGAAAGATACTAAAACCTGTGAAGTAAGAACACTCTCGAAGAGGAGCACTATACTGGAAACGTGCACAAGGAAGAAGAAACAGACGACAGCGATGGCGAAGTAGGAAAAAAAAAAAAAAAAAAAAGAGAGAGGAGAGAGAGAGAGAGAGAGAGAGAGGAGAGAGAGAGAGAGAGAAGAAGAAACACGGAAAACATTTATTCTATCAAGGATTGAGATTTGAGGCAGAGCCTATTCTTCCAGTCTATCCATGCTAAGCTAAATTAAGAGAGAGAGAGAGAGAGAGAGAGAGAGAGAGAGAGAGAGCCAAGGAGGAGGACAACTCATCTTGTAAAATAAAAACCGCAGCCAAGACCACGTGACCTGGCCCTCATTTTCCGTGGCCGTTGATGTAGCTCCTACTCCCTGTGGACGGAAAAAAATCAGTAGTTTTAGCATCTGATTTTCAGTAGCAGTACATCTGATCCACTCAGTTAAGCCAAATCACTTTAGTCACGTTCTGTCCATTCACAAATAGGCCTATGTTGTTTTAAACTATTTATTATGTCCCCTGCATGAAACGCTTCTGCTGTTGGCATACCATGACAAGGTACAGTACTATTACGTCCCTTCAACAATTAAGTCTGGATAATTTCGGTTGCAAACGTGCATTTGTGGTAGGGGAATGACCTAATTAATCACCCAATAGGGTATGATACTGGGGTACTAGCTTTTAATTCTATCAAACGCCCTAACATTACAGCAAGATTTTTTTAACCGTTGTAGCAGTTTGCAGTCCATACATAATCTGTTCTATGTTTCCGTCCAAAAGTTTTGCTCGCGATAGTTCTATAACATGTATATAAAAAGGATTTTGTAGTACAGAAGAACGTAAAAAAAGCAGTCATTGAAAAAGAATAGGTGAAAATAAACATAGCATGGTATGTGCGTTCTGTAATGGATGGGTTGCGGTATTTACATTAATTTGCTTTCATGTTCCTTATAAATATTGCTCTTCATTTCCAATACACTTTACAATCCGTTAGGATGTATGGAATGCTTATTTATGTATTTGTTTTCCGTATATATGTTTGAGGGTCAGGGGGAGGGCTGGTTGTTTTTAAATTTTTGTGCTACTCCCCCCCCCCCACCCCTTTCCGACACACATTTTTTAAAAAGCAAGATGTGACCGAGCCCATCGAGCTTTTCTTTCATTAAATTTTTGCTCGTTCACTCGTTGTCTCATCATCCACAGTTCAAATTAAATTTCAAAAGCCGTTTGTAAAGAGTTGCCATCTCATAACGGCCGTTTCAGAGTGAAAGACAGGAAATCTTAAAAAGAAAAGCGTCTGTGCTCACGTACATTTCCTCCTGCATTTATTCAGATATTTGTTGTGGGTGATGAAAAGAATTTTCCCCTCCTGCTCAGCTCCCCGCCCCCATCAGCTCCCCAAACTCATTTTCACCACCCCCACCTTAATACACCTACGACCTAATGTGTGGACCTATTTAATGGCATGACCGTTTCAGTTTTCTTTTGCGAGTGTTAGCTTTATATTTTTGTGTGCTAGTGCTCTGCTCTCCTGCAGATTATGCGCTGCCCACATGCCTATACAAAACCACGACCGATACGAGAATGATGCCAGTACTTTAGGTCCCGATTTCTTGGGTCTTTTCTTGTGCAGTTGTAGCAGGTAGCCCTGCTACTGCCACGAGCTTAACTCATACTAGATTATGTGTTGAATTATGCAGTCACTAATCTCAGCGTAGAAGAAAACACGAGGCTTTTTTTTCTTATTTTTAACGAAATATACGCAAATATTACCAGAGAATTCCTGGGCTGTAGTCCCGTTCCTGGCGGTCTCCCCTGGGCTGTAGTCCGTGCCTGGGTCTCCCTGGGCTGTAGTCCGGCCGGCGTCTCCCTGGCTGAGTCCCTGCTGGCTCCCCTGGGCTGTAGTCCGGCTGGCGTTCCCTGGGTAGTGCCTTCTCCCCTGGGCTGTAGTCCCGTTCCTGGCGTCTCCCTTGGGCTGTAGTCCCGTGCCTGGTGTCTCCCCTGGGCTGTAGTCCGTTCCTGGGGCTCCTGGTGTGCCGGCGGCGTTCCCCCGGGCTTATGTCCTGTGCCTGGCGTCTCCCCTGGGCTGTAGCTCTCTGCCTGCGTCTCCCCAGGGCTGTAGTCCCGTGCCTGGTGTCTCCCTTGGGCTGTAGTCATCTACCTGTCGTCTCCCCAGGGCTGTAGTCCCGCTCCTGGCGTCTCTTCTGGGCTGTAGTCCTGTGCCTGGCGTCTCCCCTGGGCTGTAGTCCTGTGCCTGCGCTCCCTGGGCTGTAGTCCTGTGCCTGGCGTCCCCTGGGCTGTAGTCCTGTGCCCGGGCGTCTCCCCTGGGCTGTAGTCCTGTGCCTGGACGTCTCCCCTGGGCTGTAGTCCTGTGCCTGGGTCTCCCCTGGGCTGTAGTCCCGTGCCTGGCGTGTCTCACTGGGCTGTAGTCCGTGCCTGACGTCTCCCCTGGGCTGTAGTCCTGTGCCTGGCGTCTCCCTGGGCTGTAGTCCCCTGCCTGGCGTTCCCTGGGCTGTAGTCCTGTGCTGGCGTCTCCCCCTGGGCTGTAGTCCCGTGCCTGGTGTCTCCCCTGGGCTGTAGTCCCGTCCTGGCGTCTCCCCTGGGCTGTAGTCCCGCTCCTGGCGTCTCCCCTGGGCTGTAGTCCCGCTCCTGGCGTCTCCCCTGGGCTGTAGTCCCGCTCCTGGCGTCTCCCCTGGGCTGTAGTCCCGTGCCTGGCGTCTCCCCTGGGCTGTAGTCCCGTGCCTGGGTCTCCCCTGGGCTGTAGTCCCGTGCCTGGTGTCTCCCCTGGGCTGTAGTCCCGGCCTGGCGTCTCCCTGGCTGTAGTCCCTGCCTGCGTCTCCCCTGGGCTGTAGTCCCGTCCTGGCGTCTCCTGGGCTGTAGTCCCGCTCCTGGCGTCTCCCCTGGCTGTAGTCCCGCTTGGCGTCTCCCCTGGGCTGTAGTCCCGCGCCTGGCGTCTCCCTGGGCTGTAGTCCTGTGCCTGGCGTCTCCCTGGGCTGTAGTCCTGTGCCTGGAGTCTCACCTGGGCTGTACTCCTGTGCTGGCGTCTCCATGGCTGTAGTCCTATGCTGGCGTCTCCCCTGGGCTGTAGTCCCGTGCTGGTGTCTCCCTGGGCTGTAGTCCATTGCTGGCGTCTCCCCTGGGCTGTAGTCCCGTCCTGGTGTCTCCCCTGGGCTGTAGTCCTGTGCCTGGTGTCTCCCCTGGGCTGTAGTCCTGTGCCTGGGTCTCCCTGGCTGTAGTCCCGTGCCTGGCGTCTCCCCTGGGCTGTAGTCCTGTGCCTGGGCCTCCCCTGGGCTGTACTCCTGCTCTGGCGTCTCTCCTGGGCTGTAGTCCGCTCCTGGCGTCTCACCTGGGCTGTAGTCCCGTGCTTGGGGTCTCCCTGGGCTGTAGTCCGTGCCTGGTGTCTCCCTGAGCTGTAGTCCGTGCCAGTGTCTCCCCTGGGCTGTAGTCCGCCCGGCGTTTCCCTGGGCTTTTAGTGCCTCTGCCTGTGTCTCCCCTGGGCTGTTTGTCCTCTGCCTGTGTCTCCCCTGGCTGTAGTCCCGTGCCTGGTGTCTCCCCTGGGCTGTTGTCATGTGCCTGGTGTTCCCTGGGCTGTGTCCATGCCTGGCGTCTCCCCTGGGCTGTAGTCCCGTCCTGGTGTCTCCCCTGGGCTGTTAGTCGTGCCTGGTGTCTCCCCTGGGCTGTAGTCCGTGCCTGACGTCTCCCCCGGGCTGTAGTCCCGTGCCTGGTGTCTCCCTGGGCTGTAGTCCCGTGCCTTTACTCTCCCCTGGGGTGTAGTCCGTGCCTGGTGTCTCCCTGAGGGTGTAGTCCTGTGCCTGGTGTCTCCCTGGGGCTTAGCCCGTGCCTGGCGTCTCCCTGGGCTGTAGCCTGTGCCTGGCGTCTCCCCTGGGCTGTAGTCCCGTTCCTGGCTCTCCCTTGGGCTGTAGTCCCGTTCCTGGCGTCTCCCTGGGGTGTTGTCCGTGCCTGGCGTCTCTCCTGGCGATGAGTCCTGTGCCTGGCGTCTCCCTGGGGTGTAAGTCCTGCTCTGGCGTCTCCCCTGGCTGTAGTCCCTGCTCCTGGCGTCTCCCCTGGGCTGTATTCCTGTGCCTGGCGTCTCCCCTGGGCTGTAGTCCGTCCTGGCGTCTCCCCTGGGCTGTAGACCTGTGCCTGGCGTCTCCCCTGGGCTGTAGACCTGTGTCTGGCGTCTCCCCTGGGCTGTAGACCTGTGTATGGCGTCTCCCTGGGCTGTAGACCTGTGTATGGCGTCTCCCCTGGGCTGTAGACCGTGTCTGGCGTCTCCCCTGGGCTGTAGACCTGTGCATGGCGTCTCCCCTGGGCTGTAGACCTGTGCATGGCGTCTCCCCTGGGCTGAAGTCTTGTTTCGAGCGACTCCGTTGTGCTGTTGTCGGTTCTGATGTCTCTTCTGGGCTGTCATCCACTCCCGGTGCGGTGTTCTCCTCTGGGCTGTACTCTTGTCTCCGGCGTCTCCTCTGGGACGCCGTCCTGTTTAAACGAAGGCCCGATTAATACGTGCGCGCGCGCCCGCGGTGTGTGTGTGTTGTGTGTGTGTGTGTGTGTGTGTGTGTGTGTGTGGTGTGTGTGTGTGTGCGTGCGTGTGTGTGTGTGCGTGTGTGCGTGTGTGCGCGTGTGTCTGTGTACGTGCATGTGTACGTGCATGCGTGCGTGCAAGCGTGCGTGCCGGCGTGTGAAGTGCGGGTGCGCGCGCGATCTCATGCATATGAGTATGCACTCAAAAGGTTTCGTTGTAATTTCAGTCTGACCACAAGCATAAAAAGAGTCATTACTATTTGACAGTGTATTTTATTTTTCTACGTGTATGCAAATCTTATAGATGTACGAACACGCTATGCTCTTTTCAGAAACAGCTCGACAGTTTAACATATTGTTTTTGTCAAAAGATGCATCTGAGAATGATATTCACTTTTTCTGACCAAGTCTGTAGGTGTCCACCCCACAGTTTTGATCAATACCGGGATGAATTACGAAAGGAAAGTAGAGAGGAGCTCTTCTATTTCTGTCATTGTTAGGGATTGTACCTCAGGTTTACGCTCTTGAATGATCTGAGTGAACTCATATTTTATTGTAAAATTGCAAGTCTTTGTTTCAAACTTCCCTTCTCTTTCCTTCTGTCACTCTTTAGAAAAGAATACGAAATGATTTTCCCGTTATTTCCATAGGGAATTAACAAAAACAGCTGGTCACTGATAAACGCTAATATTATAAAAACGGCGGTGCGAACTGTATGATTTTTCACAATCGATGTTGTCTGCGTTAAGATTCGTTTTTTTTTTTCAAGAAGGAGTTGCTAAAATTTCCATAAGGGCTTATCCTACGTACTGAAGTAACCAAACAGTTATCAGAGCCGAGAGCAGTATGGTCTGAAATGTTCAAGGCTGGAACCACAAATTCGAATTTTCCACCTAATGGATTCTTTGTGAGTGTTGGTCTGTTGACCAATACTGCAAGAATTCTTTTGGGTACGGTTAAGGCCTGATGTGTTCTGTAAAGAAGAGTAGAATACAGCACTGCCACGCCTTAGACCATCACTAGACTCGATGGCATCATCGTGGTCGTTCTCATCCTCATTGAAAACAGCATCCAGTTCTGTGGCACATCATGTTCTGCTGTCGTGGTATCGTCACTTCCATTGTCCTCTCATGTTCATGCCCATCATGTGTGTGTATATCAGAATCGTCTGTGCTGAGAAAAAGGGGGGGGGGGGGGGGGGGGGGGGGGGGGGCTTGCTGGTTGAACGCTGCATGGTGTGAAGGGGCGCTCAGATACACCGGTTCAAGCTTCAGCTATGGTCTTCACTTCCAGGGTAATGGGTAAAAACGGCAAAACGAACAGAACCGGCACCACTGAACACTACCAAACTGGCTCAGCAGCAGTGCAGTGTCTCTTCTGGTGGGTTGTATAATGACGCACCTGATCTTGATTCCTCCCCGTGGATAGCTAGCTGATACTGAAGTAGCGATGGGACTAGCTCGTGTGTGGCTGCTGTAGTGGGATGGGGGTGGGGTGGGTGGGGGGGGGGGGGGGGGGCGCAGAATAAATGCAATGGCAGTAATGCCAGAGCGACAGAACAGAAGAGACGGGGCTTTAAAAAAAACAATTGATATGAATTACAATTTTATGTAGAGCTACATGCTGTACTGCTTGAAAATAACTGTGGAGTTTCGTTTTTAACAACATTTTAATTATTTGTTAACACTGTGGCTTTAATCACGTCTAGGATCGATCTTTTACGCGTTCTTTGTTGTCGCACTTCTTTCGTTATTGTATTTTCTTGTTACATAGAAAATGAAATTGTGGTCAACTTTGTAAAGATATGAGAATTTAACATACCTGGCCACGGCGCACCGTTGGTCACAGGCCTCCGACATCCAGTCCTGGCAACGTGGGCTCCAGGCGTTCCCAGTGACCCTGGCAGTTCCCGAGTTCATGCAGGCATTTACTCCTTACACAAACGACAGGCCAGCGAGTATGACAAAGCGGCCGAAAACTTCCAGTGTTCAACATCTGTCACAGGGTTAAGCCAAGGTCACGATCTCAGTATTTTCCAGCCTATTCCTCATGCCTCCACTGATCCCTATCACCCAAGGAACTGGACTAGGACATGAATCCAGAATGCAGAACTTAAAGTGATCACTTTCACCGACATCGTCTCAATGTGAGGACCAAAATCCGAGAGAAGTTATCCTCGAGGAACTTTCAGACAAGAGCAGTGAAGTTACTGCTCTTGTTTAAAGTGATTGCATTCTCCTGGCACATGAGCGGTCTGGTCTGCAGCTAGAAGCTGACCAGTTTACCGATGCCTCCATTCTCTTGCTTCACGGTCTGTTCCTAAAAAGGTAAAGATCCTTTGCAAACAGATACCAGAATGCACGGCAACTCCTCTAACTGCATCTCTTAATGAAACACAGCTGAAGATGACCAGCAACTCGGATTACTCAGGAAGTATCACCTTGACTGATGAATCACTGGGAATGGGGGCTGTCCAGAATAAATGACACTGGTGACACCAGAGACATAAATAAATACATCTACAGATACATGCATCTATGTGTTTCTCTGATCAGGCCTTTAAGAGCTCCCCAGCTCATAGACTGATCCAACACATCATCCAGTGACTAACAGAACTAAACACATGCAGGGACGTCGTTGAACGATCTGTATGGATAAGAAACACACGGTGTGGCAGCAAGCGCCGCACACAGTTTCGTACAGTTCCATGGGCATTTCCAGGAACCCTTGTGAGTGCACATCAACGGCAAGGTCTGGTGGAACTGGCCTAAGATTCACTGAACACGTGAATCTGGCATTAGTTCAACAGACTCTGCACGAGTCATATGTTGATTGGATTACCCAGACAGGTTCTCTCCCAACAACAGGGATCCTCAGTATACCAGGTGATCACTAAGGAAACACCTCAGGACTAATACTTTCCTGGGGCATCTCCTCTGGTACCACGTTTCTCTACCTTTGTAACACAGATACCTGACAGTGGGAATCAGAGCACCCATGCGTCCTACAGGAAGGGCGGTGGCTTCGTGCTCTGAGCACCACAGCTCTGGTGTCCATGTTGGCAAGCACCCTTAAGAAGTGCCTTGGGAAGCTGATGTGACCACACATCAGACCCATGGAAAAACACAGATCCACCCGTACCTTGTGATGTGACATACCTCTTGTTATGTCTCCAGTTACGCGAAGGACAAGTTCCGTAGCCATACATAAGTTCAACATAGCGACCTGCACACCTTCAGCCTCGTCAGCAACTAAATGATGCATTCGGAGCAGAATATGAACCCGCCAACCATTAAAGCCTAACCAACATCATCATTCTAGACAAGACCTCCCGTCCCAACAACCCACCATCCAATTGAAAACCCACCTGAGCATCCAAGTGTCTGAACATCCCCTGCTGTATTTCACCGACAGGTACAATCAAAGAAGGCACCGAACACCATGGTTCCTGCTTCCAGAAGATCCTCACCATTCCACGCGGACTGTGAAGCAGAAGAATTTAGAGGTCAGGGCAAAACACACCAACGACGAACTGAAAACCAGACTCCTCCATAATTGAAGAACTCGGTCACCGCCTGAAAGCTCCCCAAGCCTGACCTCCCACAGACCCCAGCACTACCACCAAGGCGAGGCAAGTGACGGTAAATCGCGTCAGATCTGATGCTAGACCATATCCCGGTTCAGTGCTTGGCAAACGGAGCCAGAAAGACCCAAAGGGAGTGAACTGAAAAATACCAAGACCTTCAACAACCCGAAACGTTAACTGATGACGAGATGTGAAATCACTGGAAATTGTTCGCCGTTTGACAGACTCGCTGGCCAATCATTTGGAAGGAATAAATAACCTGATGAAATGTCCCAGAACTGCAGAGTTCACCGTGAATGGGCTGCGCTGCAATCAGATGTAAATCCTGATTAGTTAACTCCTGGTTAAGTTCCATATTCAATGCAAAAGTAACAGCAATTAGAAAGAGGTCATTCGGGATCACTTATTAGATCGTTAGGATGCTTAACAAACATTAACATTGAAGATTATTTAAGTTTTATAAAAATGCAGATCCAGGAATAAAAAATGACTGTTCAGAATTAAAAATGTATTGGTGCATTAACAGTTTATAACATTTATGTGTCTACCGTTCTTTGTGTTGAACTAAGGACTGTATCGTTCCAGTGGAAGAAAATAATCCATTGACGGTAAAAACCTGAAACAATTCAGGGCATCTCCTGTAGACAGATCATCTTTTCAGATAGGGGTTAATGCGGATATCAACGAATTAAAATTATATAATACAAATTTTGAAAAAAAGAAAGATTAAATCAATTTCTCACTCTTGATTCCCATACCTCAGCTTGGGGGAGAGGGGCAGTGGCCAAACAGAAAGCGCAAGTCAGCACTCGGCAAGCCGAATCTCGTTTCCCTAACCGCTGACTGAGGAAAACGTAGGGAAAAACCCTAACAACGCTGTGTATCAAACGTCAGAATACTAAGTTGGCATTAGAATGTCCATCAGTAATGGAACCGACAGATCGGCATGGTGTGCGAAGATTGTCCAATGTGGGAGGATGAGGGAAAGAGGAGAAAAAAGGTAGGGAAAGGGGGGGGGGGGGGGGGGGAGGCATCGCTACCAGCATCAAGTTCTGTCTGAGCATTATTTTTATGTGCCTTGGGTAGAAAGCCCGGAAGTTTGTTCTTCCCTTTTTGCCCCTACTGGTACTCTTTCTGTCTCGGCGGGGCTGGCAATGTGTGTGTGGTGGTGGGGTGGGGGGGTGGGGGAGGAGCAATTACGAGTCCAGCTCTTCCCCTTGGCAGACCAGCACCTGCCCACTACACAGAAAAAAGGAAGAGGGGCGGGGGCAGTGCTGGGAAACACAAACTACCGACTCCAGGCCTATTTACAGGGGAGACCATACCAGTCTATCATCTGACTTTTTCCACTTTCTGCACGTTTCCTTTGGAAACTGCAACTAAGAGGTCCCTCCACCAATGTGCAGCGCTTTCACTGTTAATACATAGCTGGTAGCCACCCTCCCAAAGTCGCCGAAATAGAATAAAAGAATGCGTTAAGAGTAAGATACCAGTTTAAAACCCCGACCGATACCTAATAAGAACCACAAGAATACAGGGCATGGAGGGAGGGGTTGGGTATAAATGGAGGCGGAGTGGTGAAGGTACACTTCCCCACCGGGGACAGAAACCAGGATTCGGCAGTTCATGGTGCAGAGAGGCATTTCAAAGAGAACTGCTTTGCTTCAACAGTAGTTAAAAACTTCTTCAAGTCAAGAATCATTTCATAAGTTGTGGCAGGAGAGGGGGTGGGGGTGTTGGTGTTGGTGACGGGAAACAGACTGCAAACTGGAGAGGGGAACTATTATACTGTAAACCGGTTAAACAAATCCATAGAACCCCTGGACCACAACAACAAAAGAAGTCACCCCCCCCCCCCCCAACCTCACGGTGCCATCAAAATGAGGCTCAGGTACACATTCTTTCTAAAGAAACGACGAGAATCAGAAAGGCCCTTTGAATTAATGAAATTCAAATGGGCCATTTAAATCGAAGGTGATCATTCTAATCTCTCACCCACTCACACCAAAAAACAGTCCATGAGTAATGTTCAGAGTGGACGGGTGGAAATCTTTTGGAATGATCAACGGATGCGGGCGCTGAGAGTTCCGATGGGTGTGTTACAAATAAGAGAATAGGGGGATGGGGAAAACAACCAGAGAAAAGAGGGGTGGTGATCAACACACTATCCTGACAACAAACAGAAAAGGAACGATAGCATTAGGATTCCGACTTCTTACCAGACGGCAAGGTGACCTCAACAGTTGAGTAATGGCTGCGGCTCTTGCTCTTGACGCTTAACTTGAATACAAGAGGAATGAATTGTAGTTATTGTCTTACTCTCTAGCTCAGGAGATGGAGAGCGAGGTCTCCTAATGCCGCAGAAACCAAATTCAGTCCCGTAACCGTACAAAGCGGGTCAGTCTAAAACTGTTGCGTTCCAAAACCTGCTGTCATGAACTCTGTTCAGTAAAGAACGATGATATCAATTTGATGGAATGCTCCAAGCCGCCCGTCCGAACCCCCCCCCCCTTCCCTTTACACATTGCCCATTCAAACACGCGCTGGCATGAACGTATATACGTCGCACGCCATCGGTCGCCTAAGACACCGGAAAAAAGCGCCAATGAACATGTTGCCTTCACAAATTTGTATTTTTAAACATGCAGAGAGTAGCTGAGATGGGTCGTTTCATGAGTATGTTTGTTTCTGTTACCAGACAGTCTAAGTAGTAGTAGTAGTAGTAGTAGTGTAGGGACGTAATCAATACATAGGCCGTTAAGCCTTTCAATGTCCCCTCGTGTTATTTTACTTTTATGACAGGGTTGAAAATGCATGCAATATAAATTTTCCTTCTTATTCATCAAAGCTTCTAAACTGTACTTTAAATTCAAGTCTTCATCCAGCAAATTCTTAAAAACATTAGTATTTTTAGCAAATTTAAGTGCAGTTGGCAAACTGTTCCAGTTAGCAATAACTCTGTTACTGAACTTGAATTCCCCATATTAGTATGAAACTGCTTAACAAATATTTTGCCTTCCGAATTTCTTGTTCTATCTGTTTTAACAGCCTCAAAAAAATAGTCCCACTGTATGTCCGTTTGCTGGTGAAATATTTTGAAAACTTCAATCAAATCCCCTCTAATACGTCTACCTTTTAAAGAGTGCAAATTTAAGTAATTTAATCTATCTGTATAAGACATGTTGGTACATTCTTGCAAGATTTTAGTAGCTCTTCTCTGTACTCTTTCGATTGCTATTGACCGTCTTTTCAAGTGTGGGTACCAGATTATATTGCCATATTCAAGATGCGGTCTAACCATAGCTTTATATAACTTTAAAAACGTTTCTTTATTTAGGTAAATAAAAGTTCTTTTTATTAATCCAATCATTTGGTTTGCTTTATTTATACACTTTTGAATGCGAGTATCAAAAAGTAAATCTTTATCAAAGATTACACCCAGATCCTTTTCTTCCTCACATTTCTGTACCAGCCTATTTCCACCATCTATTTTCATGCTGTATTCATGTTCTGGATTGTTTTTGCCAACATGCAAAACTTTACTACATTTTTCAACATTAAAATATAGATTCCACTTGTCTGACCAGTTTTGGAGGCAATTTAAATTTTCTTGCAACTATTATAGTTATCCGATTTGTCATATATTTTTGTATTATCAGCAAAAATTTTACAAAAACTATTTACCTCATCTGGAAGGTCATTTATAAAAATAGTAAACAGTACAGGTCCTAAAATGCTCCCTTGGGGAATACCACTCATAACATTTTTCTCTGTCGACATACAATGTCCAATGGACAGTAGATCGACTCGCCTTGATGTAAATTCAGACAACGGGAAAGATGAGGGCATAGAAGGGGAGTGGGTGGGTTGGGGTTGGGGTGAAATTTAACCAGCGAAGATTTTAATGGGAGGGTGGGGGGAGGCAGATATTGAAATAATGGTGATGTGGAGAGATTACACATGAAAATCGGCAATGCGTAGACAGGGATAGCAGAAAGGTAAAGGAGTATGAGTGTGAAGAGGGATGGTGATCGGAGGGTGCGGTGGCTAGCAATGGAAGAATTACATTTCTAACCCCTCTCCCGACTTTCCACTCCCTCTGCAGGTTACCATGGGAATTCAGGCTAGAACATATAAAGAATGCCATCAGTTTTAGCTTGTCCTTCAAAATGAAATAAAAATGATACTTATTTGGGACTGATGCCATCGTGGTCATGGTTTGAAAATGTGCATCTAAATGAGAACGAACAAATAAAATCTGCAAGCCTGAACTTATCAGAAATTAAGTTCAATTTGCATATTTTTGGGAAATTAACTAGGTTACCACAAAGTTAAACGTTTCTTCTGTTTTGTTTTTTTGGGTCTTATAATCTGTGCCACGTTGGTGGCATTGTGCCCACGCCGCTCATTCCGACCCTCGTCTACAACCACTGCCCTACCGACCCGCCAAGCCCGGCACCGGCAATCCACAGGGAGCAGTCAATGTCAAGTCGCCATGAGGCACCCACGGAGGAGACATGCATAGCGGCCGAGTCACTTCGGTGGTGTTCAGTGGCGCCTGTTCTGATCCAACATACGCAGGCCCCCTCTTACTAAGCCCCCTACTGACGACAATAATTGTTCAGTCCTAGAACCGGCGTGAGTGAGCTCTCCCTCCGGAGGGCGCCACCACGTCCGTCCAACGACAATCCTCATGTATTTGGCGATACCGATGACCCCGAACGTAACCAAACAAAAGCCACAGACGTGGACAGGCAATCGAAACTGAGATCACCATGAGAAGAGTGCATGGGGGTCACAGAGTTTGACACTTTTTAATACTGTATCGATGAGGATGAGGATGAAGAAGCTGCTAGGATTTCCATTTCGGTCTGAGACTGCATGACAGGGCTGTACTCTTCGCTTACTTCCGTAATATATCCCGGCGTCAACCACGCCGTGAGGTACAGACACCTGCAGTGTTGGTCAGAAAATTTGAGCAACACTTTCAGAGACGCATAAAAAAAAAACAAAAAACCCGAACTCGGCTCTGTGGTCCAGTCTTCCCACTTGAGCCATAGGAAACTCGGGGTAGGAGCCGGCTGGAGCAGAAAAATCCACAAACGTAGGTCTGATGTCAATGGAACTCACGACCTTCCATCCGGGAGTCCGCGACGCTAACCCCTTTGCCACAGCGGATGGGCATTTCAGAATTTTTAACGAGTTACTAGACTCTGAATATCTGAATAACAATAGAAATATGATACTGTGAATTTAGCCTGGTAACAGTGGCGTGCGAACGAACGGAGGGGGGGGGGGGGGGGGGGGGGGGGGGGGAAGAAAAAGCGTGAACTGGCAGGGGGATGGGAGGGGGGCACTGTCCCCCCCCCTTCCTTGAAATATTGAAGCCAAAAAATATGCACGACATGGTTTACAGTGTTCTGCATCCGCTTTTAAACCGGAATTTGGAAGCAGAGAGAACACCCTCTCTAACTAAGGACACTTCTAGTTCCCCACCCCACCCCGCCTCCTCGCTTTTACAAATATTTTGGACCCCCCCTCCTTCTTCCCCGTTCTTGCACAAGATAATAAGATGAGTCTCTCCCCCCTCTCTCTCTCACCCCCCCCCTTCCTCTGCTTTTATGATGAGAGGGGGCTCTCCTTCCTTCCGTTACAAAATTTGGAAAAACGCAGTGGGCGTCTGTTCAGGCTGTCGCCCCTCCCTTCCCTTTCCCCTCTCCTCCCCAATGCAAAATGTATTCCAATGCCACGGAGTCACTGCTGATAACGAGTATCATTATTACGGATTGAATACGTGTTTCCTAAATGTGATAGGGATAGAAAGGAAATCCTGCTCGTCTGACCTTAACAGGTTAGTTGAAAATCTATAAAAAAAGAGGGCAGGTGAAGGAGAGAGAGAGAGAGCGGAGCCAAATGTGAAGACAAGGGGTATGCGGCGTCATGTTTGTGGGCCACTATCATCACCCTATACCCCAGGGGAAAAAAATCATCGAGTACAACCGAATGCACTCGTAGTGTTTAGTCTGCATCAAAATGTGTTGAGGAAAGAGGTGGTATCTCTGGCCTGAGTGGCACCAGCCCCTAGTCTTTGTCCCCCGTCTCAGGCGGGAATCCTGCTTTTCTTGGCAGGCCTTCATGTACGTTCAGTACATGCCGCTTACATCTTTAGAATGGGGCAGACATATGACGAATTTCGACCATAGGATTCATTTATAGTAAGGGCGAAGAAGGAACAAGGAAATGGGAGAAATGTGCGAACACTTTTCTCGTCCTCGCTTGGCTTCTTATAAGGATGTATGGGGGGGGGGGGGGGGGGGTAAATTCTATCAGCCTTATACCAGCCGCCGTGGCGAAGTGGTTAACGTCGCGGGACTCCCGGCTGGGAGGTCGTGGGTTCGAATCCCATCAGAGTGATGTGGGTTTTTTCTGCCCCGACCGGCTCCTACCCAGAGTTGAGTTTGCTGCGGACTCAGTTGGGAAGACTGGGACCACACAGTCGTGTTTCATCCACTTAATGGATGCGTTTCTGAGAGTGTTGCTCAAATTTCCTGACCAACACTGCAGGTGCCTGTATCTCTCGGGCCTGGTTGACGCCGGGATATATTATGAAAGGAAGCGTAGGAAGCGTAGAGTACAGCCCTGTCATGTAGTCTCAGACCGAAATGGAAATCCGTAGCATCATCTTAATCATCCTCATTCTCATCGACCAGCATTTAAAAAAAAAGTCTCAAATTCTGTGGCCCTTCATGCCCTGCTCTCATGGTGACTTCAATTTCGATGTCCTCTCCACGCTGTGGCCTTGGTTTGGTTCCGTCGGGGTCACTAGGTACGGCGAGTCCATGGGGGCTGTCGTTGGACGGACGTGGTGGCGCCCTCGGGAGAGCTCACTCACGCCAGCTCCGCGACTACGCAATTATTGTCGTCAGTAGGGGGCTTAGTAGGTGGTGTCCTGCGTATGTTAGATCAGAACAGGCGCCACTGAACACCACCGAAGTGACTCGGCAGCAGTGCAGTGTCTTCTCCGGTGGGTTGCCTCTTGACGACTTGACATTGACTGCTCCCTGTGGATTGTCGGTGCCGGGGCTGCGGCGGGGCTGACCGGGCTGTGGCTGGGTTGTCGGAATGAACGGCGTGTGTGCACTGCCTCTGAGGTGGCGCAGAGGTTGGGACAGGGGAAAAAAAAATTCTATCAGCCTTAGCATGCCCGAGTTTTGTTTTAAATCGGCTGAGAGCCGCAGTGAAGGAGAGGAGCTGGTTAAGGGGCAAGCGGAGGGCGCAGGAGGGGAGGGTGGGTAAGAGTGCGGTAGGATGATCTTTAATGTCTTTCTTCTTAAACAGGATTTTCCGGTTAAGGAAGACTAAAGTTCATTAGCTGAAATATAACGGATTTTCTACCCTTTGCATTTTTTAAGCATCTCTTGCAACTAGCCTGGTTTTGGTTTGCGACAGAAAGCAGCTCTCGTCCGGAATGGAGGATAGAAAAGGAAATCTTGCTGCAAGTTGAAAAAGAGGAGGGGGTGGGGTGGAAGTTGGAGGGTGGAGGAGGGCTAGTGAGCAGTGAAGTGACAAGGGTGCATTAGAATTCAAACCAAGAAACGCGAAGAATGAAAATACGTTTAACTTTGTAAATATAACCACACAATATCCACATTTTACCATGGAAGAGAAGTTAATCTTTTAAAGGAAATAAGCTCAATAGATAATTTTAATCGCTTCTTCCTGTTACTAGATGACAGAGAGTCATTCATAAACATAAATGGTTCGCTAATAATTGACCATCTGCACTTAAAAGGGGAAAGAGTGAGGTGGGCAAGACAGGAGGGATGGGCAGGAGAGGGTTGAAAGCACTCTTTAAATCTTGCTTTTGCTGTAGGTACAGGGTTCAAATGAGCAAAACCTTTCAGTGAACGTCTTCGAAGGAGTTACCAAACCGGGCTGATATTTCCCTGGCTACCTCAAAACCAATGTACCTTTCCAAAATGGACGATAGATCAACTTCAACAGCCCTCCCGCCTTTCCCTCCCCCCCCCCCAAAAAAAAAAATCCTCACACAAGAGGCGCGATTGAGGTGGTGGGCTTCTAGATCCCCATTCCCATTAACCCCCCCCCCCCCCGGCCCACTAAAGAAAGTGCTGTACAGAGTCCAAGGTAGGGGGAAGGGAGGGGAGCGGCCCACATATGACTGACTGTTAGACTTCCTTTGGAAGGCATGGTCTTGTGGTGTGTTGGACAGTATGTCTTTGTGCTTCTTTCCGTTGAAAGATCGAAGCGAATTGACCGGAATCTCATAGCGCTGAAAGAAATGCCCCCTTAACATCCGTACACCTTCTCACCTACGCCTTTACTGCGACCACCCTGTCCTCACTATACGACGAAAAGAGTGGCATGGGTGTATCAAGGGGCTCTCTAACTGCATGTTGAATTAAAAAAAAGGGGCTCTCTAACTGCATGTTGAATTAAAAAAAAGACATGTCATTATTAGATACATGAGCGGAGTGTACACTGCCTGTACAATTCAGAACATTCAAACCATGCACTGTGCAATAGTCGTCAAATGAAACTCACCGACTTCGGACCTGGTTTGTACACATCGCAACAGGCACCACAGGCACAACACCAACGACGTCGACCAGATGGAAGAGGGAAAGGCGCGCGCTCACACTGACTGAATACGAAAGGATCACGTGATACCGCATACTCACAATCATTTAATTCACGTGCTTGGTACTGTTGCATGTGAGTCGCAGTTTTACGTCCAACTTAGCTTGCAAATACTCACTTCTCTAAAATGTGTGTGTGTGTGTGTGTGTGTGTGTGCGACAGTAAGAGAGAGTGACACGCGCACCCGCACACGCGCGCGTTTCTCAGTGTCTGTTTCTCTGTCTCTCTTTCTTCTCTCTGTCTCTCTTTCAAACGCAGTCACACTCTCTTCTCTCTGTCTCCCTTTCACACACACACGAGAGAGAGAGAGAGAGAGAGAGAGAGAGAGAGAGAGAGAGAGAGAGAGGAGCACACATACTTTCTACGTGTCATTTCGCACTCTGGTTTCCTCGTGTTTTCCTTGTAATCTCTCTCTCTCTCTCTTCTCTCTCTGGCCAGCCTCAGTGAGGAAGAGAACAACTCGTCAAATTTTACTGGTGTGTCAATCCAACTTCAACAATACTTTTTTTTTGCTCCTGTCATTTATTTATTTATTTATTTATTTATTTATTTATCTATTTCGCTTTTTTGATTTGGTTTCTATGATGGTTTTGATCTGGGGAAGCCATGCAGGTAAGGGGGTAAGGGGTAGGATTACAGTTCTTTGGGAGAATGAGGGCGTGAGGGGGTAGGGCATTTAAACTCATGAATGTCTTCAGACACTCTCACCGTGTGTTATAAATCATCACTACATGCGTGTTTTATTAGTTGTTACTGCTGTGTTTACTTTTTTTCAGTACGTGTTTGTGTGACATCCAGTAAAGTTTGTGATTGAAAGTGTCAGGATAACAAACATTACATTTCTCAGATAAACCTAGACGCTTTGTGCCTAACACCAGAAAGATTGTAATCCACATGGAATGCGTCAGTAACAAAACATCATTGAAAGCTACTGAAGAGAAAAAAAGAAAGAAGAGATTGGAAACAGAAAGACAATCAAGGGGGGGGGGGGGGGGGGGGTTAAAAAGAAAGCACACAATCGATCACACACACAGCACGCACGCACGCACGCACGCACGCACGACCACACCGCACACACACACACACACACACACACACACAACCACACACACACACACACACACACACACACACACACCACACCACAAACACGTGCGTGGGCTTGGGCAATGGATGAGAGAGAGAGAGAGAGAGAGAGAGAGAGAGAGAGGAGAGAGAGAAGAGAGAGAGAGAGAGAGGAGGAGAGAGAGAGAGAGAGCACTTTGACACTTTGACACTTAATTGTCATTACCTGAAAGGTCTATTGACAAAGGGGGTAGTAACAATGTCTCCGTTTTATCGACAGAGTAATTGATCTTTAAATAAACAGAGATTCAAGAAAATTTGATTAGCAACAATATCAATCCGCAATTCTCTTGCACAGCGTCATACAACATAACAAAAACCTAACCAAAAATGGTCACATTGTAGGAAAAAGAGATAGAGAAAAATGCGTATGGTACAAGGTCTCGACCATCCACAAAAACTAAGATGTCGTACCGACGTAATTTCCAAAACTCACATAGTTCGAAGTCATCATTAAACATTTTCATTACCTGGTTTTGTCTTTAGCTGTATCTGTCATATTTTTTGTGCTTCAGCAATAAACTTAGCAACTGATTTAATTACAGTCTCATCGCCGGACATTAACAGTGAAGCAACGTCTTTCCTCTTAGTCACGTCTAAGTTAAATTTTGCAAATATACATTTTTGCCGCAACTCGTCGAATGCTGAACATTGGAATAAAAAGTGTTTCTCGTCATCAATACTGAATCTACAGAAAGGGCATGGTGGTTCTGAGGACGTTCCGGACTGATACCATCTCTTATTCGCATTAAATCCAAGTGTACGTAGCCTAAATCTTGCATAATTTACTCTATGCCATTTATGTGTAATAACTTTTAAATATTTTTCGGGTTGAAATACGTTTTTAAATGAAAAAATAACAACTATATTTTTCTTTACTTTCCATATCTGAATGCCAGTTCTGTTTACAGGAACAAATAAGTCTGTCTTTAAATTCCGCAACAAATTTCTGTTCATTTCCTACCTCTTGAAATATCCATACAATGCCAAAACCTTGGGCAATGGATGAGAGAGAGAGAGAGAGAGAGAGAGAGAGAGAGAGAGAGACGCGTGGGCTTGGGCAATGAGAGAGAGAGAGAGAGAGAGAGAGAGAGAGAGAGAGAGAGAGAGAGAGAGAGAGAGAGAGAGGGAGGGGTGGTGGTGGTGGTGGTGGTGGTGTTCTGTTCGACTTGAGTCCAATCGGTTGCAATGTTATTGGAAAATACAGGTGGGCTAAATCTAGTCAGATGGCGAAACGGAGTCAGTGTGAGTGTGTGATGATATGTGGAAATTATGTATGATCCCCAGGGAGATAGTTTTAGTGACTGGGCCAGAGTTCATTCACACTGCGGGTCTGATGGATGCAATAATGATAGCCATTTGCAACAAAATACTCTTTCGGTTCCGTTTTGTGGAAATCATACGAAGATCCATATGTCGACAACAGTGCAGCTTCAATGTCCAGACACGTAAGAAATCAAACGACGACCACAACGATTTGTCTCAAACTTGACAAAAAGGACAACCAAGTGTCGTGTGCTATGAAATAGATCACACATTCAGATTGTGGTGTTGTCCATGAACAGTCAGACTGGCTGTCCCGAGGCTTCCTGTTGGAACAGAGGAAGAGCCTGCCGAACTGCTTCCAGTTTAAGGACATTGATGGGCAGCTTCGTCTCCTGAAGGGACCAAGTTCCGGACGCATGGAGAGAAACCCATGTGGGCGCTCATGCCCGGATTGGAGGCCTTAGTGCAAATGGAGATTAAGTGGGTGGGGAGGGAGATCGGGCACCTGTTGTCAGGATCGAAGGGTTAACCCGCTCCTTCGTTCCCATTCGACACAGGGGCCGAAGGGAATCGCGGTCTCCCAGAGCTGGGACTATGGCGGAGACCATCAACGCCTGACAGCCCTGGGGGAGGGGAGGGGGGAGGGGGGGGGGGGGCTTGGAAACTTGAATCTGGGGAATGATGGGCGCTAGAGCTTCCATCATCTCTAGGAGGGAGGAGATCAAGCGTGCGCCGACGTCAATGGATTGGCTTAGGTTCATGAAGTCTATGAAGCTGGATGCCCACTCGGATGTAGAAGAGACCGTCATGGACAGAGTGTCGAATATCATCCCAAAGAATTCAAAAGACCGACTCAGCGAGAGACTGCATTTCTCCTGGCTGGTGAAGAAAGCCAGCTGGGAACAGAGGATCAGCATATGGCCTGAGTCCAGGGAGCATCAGTCCCTTGCCCGGGCTACTTTGGCAAGGCAGAGCAAACATCTTGACATTCTCTCTGGTGTCTGGCGTGGAAAAGGAGGGAATGGAAACTGAAGTTATCGTAGATCGGAAGTATTGTAACGGTATTTCGTCTTGGTCAGCCGCGAAATTTTTGGCCACAGAGAGCAGGCAAACTGGCCCTTAGCTCGCACAAAGGTTGACATGGCACAGTGTGCAAGGCCAGATATACATTGTTTTCATTTCATTTTCACCACATACCTATACATACATAGGAATCATATGCCTTATGTGTGTGCTTTGTCTAAAGATACATATAATTTAAACTCAGAGTGAGCGTACTGTTGCATTTAGATAACAAATAGTTGTGTTATTTTAGTTTTAATTCTCATCTTAGAATCTATTGTCAAATGCGTTGTAGGAATGTAATTTTATATAGCATTATTTTTTATATTATGCAGTCACTTTCAAATCCAAATTCTTTTATATGAATGTATGTCATGTGTGACAAAATGGGTGATGTGACAAATCATTATTTATGTGCTGTGAATGTGTGTGACCACAAACTAATTTCTCGAATTCAGATAATAAAGTTTACTTGACTTGACTTGATTTCAACTGTTTGTTTTCGAGCTGATTGGAAATTGTGTTCTTCACTCACATAGTTTCAGAGAGGTTTAAGGAAACATGTGCGTGATAAACGCCCAGAAGACTGGAATTAATAACATGAATGAATAGAATACCATTTTCAGTAATTCTTAAAGAAAAACTTAATGCTCTTGGTCACGCTCTCCTCAACGCTTAAAACAGTCTTACAAACTGTGATTGCAGGTATAAGTAGGAGGGGAATACTGAAGCAGTGACTGTGTCTACTGAGGTACTCTGAGACAACATTTAGCACCTCCAAAGACATTGCTGCCTATCAGTTGCTTCTTTTCAGCTTTCTGGTATGGTACGTTTTCTTCCTTGTCAATTAATAAGTCATTGCTCTTGTGTTTTTTCCCTTTTAACTGAAGGTGCACCATCCCGCAACAAATAGCCTGTTTGCTTTCTACTTGACCACAGCTTTATGAATTTTTTATGAAGATGCATGCTCGAGTGACCAAAGAAGGAGAGAGATAGAATAGTATAATATGTGTGTTGCAGGAGGGGAAGGGGAAGGAGGGAGTAAGAGGAGAGATTCGGATTTGATACATACCAGTGGAAATTAAGTGTGTGTTGAAAGGAAAGGAAGGGTGAGGGCGGTTGTCTATAGTGGCCACAACTAGGCCTGACCCCAGAGTATGTTGCTGTAGTTTAGCAACAAGGGGTAGGGAAAGCAATGAAAGAACCTGGTAGTCTCCTTCCCCAAAAAGTCTTCCCATACTTCTGCCTGATAAGCTCAACAGCTTCACCCAGGATTCCAGTGGACCACTGCATCTCAACCACTTTATTGCTGTATCCCCGTGCTTTATATTACTGTCCCATTTCTGATATGGTCTTTAGTACAACGTGTCCTGGTGTGCATGTAGTTTTGGTGGTAGACATGAGAGTATTCTGGCTTTATGTAAGTCTGGCTTTTAAACGGCAGTCCTTAACAAGCAACAGCGGTACGCATGTAAGAGTCTGTCTTTGGGCGAGTCCAGCGTTCAGATGGACAATCCTTAACAAGTCATAACCCTAGCATCTAAACTGGAGAATCCAGCTTTAAATGAATAAAAACCAGCGTAGGGATCATTAACATTAACCGACATCAGTCTGGCACCATCGAAACGCTTCCGACAGCAAGCCACACCTTCCAGACGCATAATCAAACACAAAACCATGCACCCAAAAGAAAATCACTTCTTACATCGACACATTCGTGAACACGCCCCACTCATGCACACACACAACACACACACACACACGCAGACCACCACCCCACGCACGGCGCACGATGTTCACCACCCCCACCAACACACCACACACACCCCGCACCAACAACACACACACACACACCACACACACACACACCCCACACACACACAAAACACACACACACACACACACCCAGGCGCACGACCACCCCCAAAAACCCCCACACACACACACCACCACACGCACCACCACCACCACCACCACACACACACACACACTCGCGGTGCCACACACCTCGCACACACACATATGTCTGGTCGCACGCACACGATTCGCGATATTTGGGGGTGGCATCATTATGTTTCATAAAGTTGACAGAACCCCATTAGACCTGTTCCAGAAAACCTGGAGGGGAGGGGTTGGGGGAGGAGGCTCCGCTGTTTCTCAGTGATTTAAAGCAGGAAATCAGTGTTGCTCTAATACTTGCAGAGTGCTTTTCTTCCCTGACGATAATCGTGTGAGTGGCTGGCCGCTGTACACAGCCTTTTCGGTCCCAGAGCTCATACGAAGAAAATTCGTATTGAGGACAGTGCCAGCGAGATTGTGTTAAACAAAAGATAGCTAAGGGTTATATTGAAGACAGTGCCAGCGAAAAGTGTTAAACAAAGATAGCAAAGGGTTCGTATTAAGGACAGTGCCAGCGAGAGGGTTTAAAACAAAGATAGCTAAGGGTTCGTACTAGGACAGTGTCAGCGAGATGTGTTAAACAAAAGATAGCTGGGGTTTCGTATTGAGGACAGTGTCAAGGAAATGTGTTAAACAAAAGATACCAAGGGTTCGTTTTTGGAAGACAGTGCCAGCGAGATGTTTAAACAAAAGATAGCTAAAGGTTCGTATTGAGGACAGTGTCAGGAAATGTGTTAAACAAAGATAGCTAAGGGTTCGTATTGAAGACAGTGCCAGCGAGATGTTTTTAAACAAAAGATAGCTAAGGGTTCGTATTGAAGACAGTGCCAGCGAGATTGTGTTAAACAAAAGATAGCTAAGGGTTCGTATTGAGGACAGGTAAAAAGCTAAAATGTTTTTAAACACAAGATAAGCTAAGGGTTCGTATTGAGAGACAGTGCCAGCGAAAATACGTTAAAACAAAAGATAGGTAAGGGTTCTATGCTTCTCAACACTCTCATCTTCACTCAAATCTGGGAACCCGGAAATGCCTTGTTATAGACGTCCTGGGGGGAAAAAACATGAGCGGATTTACTTGGATTGTTCATGCTGTATTGAAAGTAATTTGTTCCCAGTCCCCCAGCCTTCAACAGCCTCTAACAAACGGTGGCGTCACTTTAGATTTTGTTTCTACCAGACTTTTTTACCACTTTACCGCGACCACCCACCGTATTAAAAAAAAAAAAATCGTACTTTCGCCATGAATCCCAGTAATCGCCCAGTGTTTTTTCCCTTTCTATAGACATTGGCCCGTAATTTTATTATTTTTTATTATTATTATATTATATTATTATATGATCATTTCATTATTATTAATATTATTATTTATTATTATATCATCTGATCATTATTAATTAATATTATTGTTATCATTTTTAATATTGTTATTATCATTTTATGATTATGAATATGATGATGATCATTCTTCTTCTTCCTGTACATTATTATTATTTTTTATCATTATTATGCCACAGTTGCTAAATCAGGCATGAAAAAACATTTCAGAATTTAAAACAAATCGGGGGGTCCCGCAGTACAGCTTTCCAGCATGGTTGGAGCTGCCTTCTATTATTCATGCACAGAACTCGTGAGTTTGGCAAAACCCAAAGCTTCAAGAACTTGTGTACTCTCTGTTTGCACGATAGATTCGCTGGTTGAGTTACTGCTGGACGATCTGTTGATCTATTGGATGGTTGTCAGTCAGTTTCGACGACGAGGGAATAACTAATTAGTTTTAAATGGTGTGTGTTTTGTGTGTGGTGGTGGTGTGTGTGTGTGTGGTGGGGTGTGTGTGTTGTGTGTGTGCGCGCGGCGCGCACTGTCTGTGCCTGCGTGCGTGCGTGTACCTTGCTTAATGGGGCAATTTTTTTGTATGATTGTTTTTACACACACACGCGCGCGCGCATGCATGCGCACGCGGGCACAACACACACACACACACACACACACACACACACACACACACACACACACACACACACACACAACACACACACAAATCGTGTGCGTCTGCATACCCCACACACACACACACACACACACACACAACACACACACACACACACACACACACACCACTCTCTCACCTTTTCCCCTCTCTCTCTCTCTCTCGCGTGTGCCTACCACACACACACACACACACACACACACACACACACACACACACACACACACACACACCACGCACACTCGTGTGCCCCTACACACACAACACACTCTCACAACACACAACACTCTCTCTCTCTCGTGTGTGCCTACACACACACACACACACAACACACACACACACACACACACACACACACACACCACACACACACAACACACACACACACACACACACACACACACAGTGACTCACCACGACCAGTTTATTGTAAGACAAAAAACTGGCCGCAGTACTGACATTCAACGAGTATGATCAACGGTCATCTTTCTTTTTTTTTTTTTTTTTTTTTTTTTGATTGTCAGTGAAAGAAAAGTAGTTTTTAACAAACGGGTGAAAAATTTATGCCTTTACGGGATATGACATCTGATGACGTCATCACGAGGAATCCTCTCATTCTCTTCCAGCCTCCCTTCCTTCCTCCTGCCTGTAGTCGCCCCCTCCCCTCCAGCTCCCCACCCCACCCCACCCATCTCCCCAGTTTTTTCTTCTCCCTCTCTCTCTTTCACACTTTGCTGATCAAACACGTCATGAAGTTTACTCTCTCTCTCTCTCTCCTCTCTCCTCTCTCTCTCTCTGTCTCTCTCTCTGCTGGTCAAACAAAACACGTCATATAGTTCTTTCTGTCTGTCTGTGTGTCTGTCTGTCTGTCTGTCTCTCTCTCTCTCTCTCTCTCTTCTCTCTCTTTCCCCTCTCTCTCTCACACACACACACACCACACACACACACACACACCACACACACACACACACACAACACACACACACACACCACAAAACATGTTCTCTCTCACGTAACCTTCGCTCGCACGCGCGCACATGCACACAGACACACAGATTCTTCCTCTCTCTCTCTCTCCCCCTCTCTTCTTTTCCTCTCCCCACTCTCTCTCTCCTCTCTCTCCTCTCTCTCTCTCGTTTAATGTATTTTAAAACAAGTGGAAGCGATTCTAAGCGGAACAGAATGGACCCATGTGCTATGTGACAAAGCTGTTAAAATGTTCCCTCAAATTCATAACAAATATACATGAAAAAGTAAAAGAGACATTTGTTTTCTTTCTATTTTACGATTGCATCAATGGACACATCACAAAAGCAGTGAAAAAGAAACACATACACACTGCAGAATGACTTGATAGAAGAATTAAGTATTGAATTTCATAATTTTCTGCTCAGCTGTAAATGGATTGTGACTATTTCATATACATTTCTAAATCGCTGAACAAATGGTATCTTTTCAGTTCATTCTGCACACGTAGTTCCTTTATACACAGAAGTATTTTCCCTCCCCCCCCCCTTCAATTCGAGTGCATCTCGGTTTACTCCGCACACACAAGCTTGGTTTCAATCATATTTCACACCCCAAACCAAACCTTTTTTCCCATTTTGCCGACTCAGAGCAGTCAACTACTCTTCTTTCATTCTGTTAACTATCTTAGAGAGTCTTTCACCGAGTGTTAACATTATTAGAAAAGCTGGGACGACATTGTACCTGAAAAAGGCATCCAAAATAAGAAACAATTGAAAAAACCCAAATTTCTAACAAATCGGAACGTAAGGGAGCAGTCACCATCAGTTCACCGTGGGGCAGCCCTTCAGAGGAGGCCCCACACTGCCGATGAGCTACCCTGCTGGTTGTGTCATCGACCTGCTGCCTGCATCGCAAGCCAGCGTGAGTGAGCGTTGTTGTAGGTGGAATTTACCGCCAGACCCCCACTATGCTATTTACAATGGGTCGAATAACGAACAGGTAAAGAAAAAAAAAGAAACTCACCAAATCTCTCCCTTCCTCCTCCCCCTACCCATCTCCCTCACTCTTTCAACCCCCCACCCACTACCCACAAACTGCCATTTATTTTCATAATCTTCTCGCGCGCTGTAAGTGATAAGGCGCCGGGAGACAGTCGTATGGTAGAACATTCATGTCATAGCTCTCTCTCTCTCTCTCTCTCTCCTCTCTCTCTCTCTCTCTCTCTCTCTCTCTCTCCTCTCTCTCTCTCTTCCCCACGACGAGAGAGAGAGAGAAGAGAGAGAGAGAGAGAGAGAGAGAGAGTGTGGTGTGTGTGTGTGTGTGTGGTGTGTGTGTGTGTGTGTGTGTGTGTGTGTGTGTGTGTGTGTGTGCGAGTTTGGATGCATTAGTGTGTTTAGTGTTGTGTTGTGTGTGTGTGTGTGTGTGTGTGTGTGTGTGTGTGTGTGTGTGTGTGTGTGTGTGTTTGTGTGTGCGCGTGCGTTTGGTGTGCGCGCGGCGTGTGTGTGTAGGATAGATATATGCAATGAGTTTGTTGTATGGAATACTTGGCAATGACACAGTTTTGTTTTTAAACCTTCAAACATGGCACTAATCACACTTTTCCCTTCTTCAAGACAAGTGTATCCAGAGTCTGCATCATCTGTAAGCAAGAGTTTCTGAATCCCAAAGACAGGGTGACTCTTGGCGAGAAAGGGAGCGACAGCATAAATCGTGTTAGTAAACAACTGTATGACAATATCCATGCAGAGAAGGTGATTAGTTCACCGTGTATGTCGTAGCCAATACACTAATCCCAAGGCCACTGAAAGCAAGCTGAAGAAAAGAAAAAAGCTCATGTCCCCCAAAAGACAAGACAACCAAGATCGCAGGACTCTGATGCTGAACAGTGTGCTTATTTTGTCAGAAAGGGAAAAGCGGCAAAGAAAAGGCCCCAAGTGGGCGTCAAGTGGACAACTGAAAGCTATGCAGACGTTAGAATTCCAAAAGTCAGTTTTGCAAACATGTGTGCATCAAGGGATTCATGGGCAAGAGATGTCAAAGGAAGACTTGAATTTCTACAGGACTGTTATTCCAAGATGCAGTTTACCATAATACCTGTTTATCGAACTTCCGTTCTGATTGTCAGATTCCAAAGATGTTTTTAAATGAAGAGCCCATCACCAAAAAAGGTGTTTCGGGAAGACCAGAAGATTTCCAAAGACTTTCTGCCTTTGAAAACGTCATCGACCAGCTGGACTCTCTTGACTCTGACTAGGTGACCGTTTGTGATTTGGTTGACATCATGGCACACAGTCTTAAGGATTCAGAAATTGAAGCATATAGTAAGTACTGTGCACATGAAGAAAAAATTGATAAAACACTATGGAAATGAGATCGATTGTTCACAGTCCCCCAACCAAGAAGATATAATCACACTGAAGAAGACAGCTAATACCATCCTGCGTCAGTTTCATTAACAACCAAGAAATGCTGATCTTGAAGCAGAAAAACTGCGACTGATCAATGCTGCTGCAGACATCATTCATTGTGACATCAAGTCAATGTTAGGCTGCAAAGAAGCGTATCCAGATTCCGTCTCTATTGAGAACCAAGGAAACTACATTCCTGGGACACTGAGAAAATTTCCAAATCAAGTCGTTCACAAAAAAATGTTGATTTAAAGGTATCTGCAATAGGCCAAGCTATAGTATAGAACTTTCGACCAAACACCATCATTGCAGCACTGCAAATTGACCTTGCAGTACAGATGCACAGAACTTTTGGTTCCAGGTTCTTAGAAAGTTTGAACTGAATGCTGCAGCCTCCTTTGGAGTTGAGCTTCCCACAACAGACAGAGAGACAATTCAGTTCGTTGCAGACAACGTCGACCACAATACAGTGACAATTGATGGCCACAACACCTTCCATGGAATGGGAATGATCGCAGCTATAAGCCCAGGCATCCGTTTTTCGCCAATTTCAGATTCTGATGTGATGGATTCTGGCGATCTAGAAGCAGATCTAGGGAATTGTACTTTGAATGCTGCTTCAAGTGTTGTGGAGAAAGTTCTGAACAGCAGCATACCAGCCTAAGATGCCACGACAGACAATGTGTGTTCAGCTGTTACTAGTCAGCTGGAAGAGCACAAGAAACGTCTGTCCTGCGTTAGAAATGCAGCATTGTGGTTGCAGTACATGGACATGGCTGACATTCTGCGGAAATCAATCAAAGCTGAAAGGACAGGTAACTTCAAGATGCATCTGGAATCTGTCAGATGTATATTGCCATATTTGGCTGCGGCTGGTCGCCATCATTACACCAAGTCGCCTGGCTGTACCTTCAGCAGATGGTTGACCTCAAGGAGGTCAATTCTGATGTCTTTTACAGTTTTACACAAGGACGGCATGGGATCAGAAGTGACCGTTTCTAGGGAGGCCTTCATCAGATCTGATCATTGAACAGGTCCTCGTGCGAAGTTTAAAGACCAACGGAGGGCTGACTCGTGGCACGGGAATGGGGAGCATGAGAGACTTGTATGGCTTATGGGCATGCCAGCTTGTGTTGAAATGAATTCAGCCATGCAGAAGACAAGTGGACAGCATCCAGAACACAAAGATCTCAGTAAGTCAAGACTGCAGAATGATACCCTTGTGACTGTGCATTACCTCCATGAAAGAAATCCTTTTCATGCAAGTCAGACCTTGAGGTGCATTGCAAGTGGAAGGGCAGCAGACAGTACAGTGGATGCTGACCAGGCAAAAGTTCTCGGAGAGAACATTTTGGAAAGCATGATTGGCAAGAATGCCTTAGAAGTGTCCTTGAAAAAGAAAGACCAGGTTGTTTCAATGGCTACAAAGCTTGCTGTCAAACTGCATGGCGATGCAGTTCATGTGGACCCAAACCTGTTGTTTCAAAGACTGGTCAAGATTGCAGAAACCAGCCCAGGTCTGATGGCTTCGGCTTTCAGTTATGAGCTGAGCAATACCCCAGCATCTCTGTTTGACACCTCAGGTTTGCCGAGGCGCGCTAATAAAGCAGCACTGGCACAGCACATTTGGTCTGAGTGCAAACAGTCCGATTTGGAGCTTCCACAAGATGTCTACTTCGTCATAGACGGTGGATCTTTATTACATCATCTGACCTGGCCTCGAGGATCCACTTACAATGATTTAGCTCAAACGTACGTCACTTTTGTCATTCGGATGTACAGCAGAGCCACTGTTGTCTTTGATGGGTACAGCAGTGGGCCATCGACTAAAGATGTGACCCACCTCCGGAGAACGAATAGCTGCAGTGGACCTGATGTCAGCTTTGATGGTGACATGATACTTGGTGACACAAAGCAACGTTTTCTTGCCAGCTCTGCAAACAAAGAGCATTTCATCAAACTTTTAGCAAACATGCTGAGAGAAAATGGCTTTGAAGCAGTTCAAGCAGCCGTGATGCTGATTGTATGATAGTGAAAACAGCACTGAAAAAGGCTGTAGCTATGCAGACAACAGTAGTTGGGGAAGACACAGATCTCTTGGTTCTCCTCCTGCACCATGTAAACCCAGAACATCAGGATGTATTTTCACATCAACCTCCAGGAAAAGTGCCAAGGTGTGGAACATCAAAGCAGTTCAAAATGTTCTTGGCGTCAAAATATACTTTTTGTGCATGCCATCGGAGGCTGCGATACAACCAGCAGCCTCTTCTCCATTGGCAAGTCTCTTCCACTCCGGAAACCTCCTGATTCGGTCACCTTCAAGAAGACTGCTGAGGTGTTCTCTTGCCCAAGCAGCAGCAAAAACGAAATCATTGACGCAGGAGAAAAAGCATTGGTCATTCTATATGGTGGTAAGGCAGATGACAGTTTGAACACATTGCGACATGTGAAATACATCCAAAAACTGTCAAGTTGCACAACAATCTTGCAGCTCAACAAAGTACCACCAACATCAACAGCAGCAAAGTTCCATTCCCTTCGCACTTTTTTACCAGGTACAAGAATGGATCAGTACACCTAAGGAGGATTCCTTCCACATGGATCCCACAGCCTGGGGATGGGGCATAGCTGACATCATGTTTCCGGTTCTGACAGACATTACAGCACCTCCCGAGGAACTTCTTCATGTCATCAGGTGCAGCTGTAAAAACAGACTGTCAATCGTCCAAATGCTCTTGTCGTCTTCATGGACTTGTCTGCACTGTTGGATGTGCAGAATGTAGAGGAGAGACCTGTACATACTCAGCCAGCAAGATGCACATTCTTGAAGACGGACCCCTGTCGGACGAAGACATATGATCAAATTGTTCTTTGTGCTCCCCCCCCCCCCCAGCTTTTTTAATTTTTTTAAAAAGAAACTCACTGTGACTTGTTCTGACTTGTTCTGAGGCGTGAAATACAGGACTGAGATCAGATTCTGTTTGCATATGTTTGCCATGTTCAGTGAAACGTTTTCTTCTTGGACTGCAGAATTTTTTCAAACAGCCAGAGGGGTCTCTATATTAAGAGAGCTATTAAATAATGTTCCCCCCTTCAAATTTTGGTAGACTTTGGTTTTTCTGACTGCCGAGGGTTTGTAGAATGGACAAAAACTCAAAAAGCTTAGAAAGGATTAGTTTGCACTCAAGCCGATTTTTGTCCTAATTTTACTGGACTATTTCTTCTTGCCCTTGCCAGTCTTCTTGGTGTTGGCCGCCCGCGGCGCCCCCCCCCCCCCTCTTCTCCTCTTACTCTATCCCCCCCTCACCCCCGACCCTTCCCATTCTCGGTCCTTCCCTTCCCCGCCCCCCCCCCCCCCTCCGCCCCTGCCCTCCCTCCTACCCCCAATCCCTTCGCCTCACAAAGGCCGTATTTCTTCACCTTCTTCTTGCCCTTGCCGGTCTTTTTGGTGCTGGCGGCCGTGGCGGCGGGCTTATCCCCCGTGACGAAGGTCGTCTCCTTGACAGCACGGGTTCCATGCTTATGAGCTGCTGCTGCTGCTGGTGGTCCTCGTCCTCCCCCTCCTGCTGCTCTGCCGCTTCTTCTTGAGGGGTTCCAGGCTGAAGGTCGGGGCCTGCCGGACCACCGTCTCCCCTGTCTCCTCTTCCTTGGAGATGGTGTCCGGGTTGAGGAAGATGAAGGCGGAGGGGCGTCTCCTCCACCTCAGGAAGGCCAGGGGGTCCAGGTCGTCGTCCTCGTTGTTTCCGTCCTCGTCGTCGTCGTCGTCGTTGTCATGGTCGTTGTCATCGCCGTCGCCTCTTTCTGTGTCGTTCCCGTTTTTTTCGTCGTCTGCGTTTAGGGCAGCTGTGGAGAGGATGAAGAGATAAAAATAGAGATGTAAATATAGGCGAAAATAAGCATCCGGTAATATATTGAATTCGACTGTACAAGCGAATGTTAGGGTTTCTTGCTGGGTCTTCAAGAATGTAACAGACTAACCACAAAAAAAGAAAAAAAAAAAAAAAAGAAAAAAAAAAGAAAAAAAAGAGAAAACCACACAAAGCAACAACAAGAACAAACAAACAAACAAACAAAAAAGCAACGCATAGGCAAGCATCTACAGGAGTTTTTTCTATCACATCTTAAAGAAGGCAAACATCTACAGGAGTTTTTTCTATCACATCTTAAAGAAGGCAAGCATCTACAGGAGTTTTTTCTATCACATCTTAAAGAAGGCAAGCATCTACAGGAGTTTTTTCTATCACATCTTAAAGAAGGCAAGCATCTACAGGAGTTTTTTCTATCACATCTTAAAGAAGGCAAGCATCTACAGGAGTTTTTTCTATCACATCTTAAAGAAGGCAAGCATCTACAGGAGTTTTTTTCTATCACATCTTAAAGAAGGCAAGCATCTACAGGAGTTTTTTCTATCACATCTTAAAAAGGCAAGCATCTACAGGAGTTTTTTCTATCACATCTTAAAGAAGGCAAGCATCTACAGGAGTTTTTTCTATCACATCTTAAAGAAGGCAAGCATCTACAGGAGTTTTTTCTATCACATCTTAAAGAAGGCAAGCATCTACAGAAGTTTTTTCTATCACATCTTAAAGAAGGCAAGCATCTACAGGAGTTTTTTCTATCACATCTTAAAGAAGGCAAGCATCTACAGGAGTTTTTTCTATCACATCTTAAAGAAGGCAAGCATCTACAGGAGTTTTTTCTATCACATCTTAAAGAAGGCAAGCATCTACAGGAGTTTTTTCTATCACATCTTAAAGAAGGCAAGCATCTACAGGAGTTTTTTCTATCACATCTTAAAGAAGGCAAGCATCTACAGGAGTTTTTCTATCACATCTTAAAGAAGGCAAGCATCTACAGGAGTTTTTTTCATAGGCAAGCATCTACAGGAGTTTTTTTCATAGGCAAGCATCTACAGGGGTTTTTTCTGTCACATCTTAAAGAAATAACGACAAAGGACACGGAAACCATCTGTCAAACGTTATGAAAGGGAAACTGAAGTTTGTCATGATAGCGTCAATGCACTTAATGATGAGAAAGACCGGCTTAGTTTTAACATCTTTTAATACGTTTAAAGATTACCATACAAACCCTATGAAACATCTTAAGTATTCACAGTCTATGGCAAAGGGAGACTTTGACTTATTTATTTTCATTGCTTGTTTATTTATTTGATTTTATTTTATTTTTGGTTCAAACTATAGATGCAGTTTACCTAACTGAAGCCTGTGTAAATGGCAAAGGCAACAATGATAGTTTTTTTTTTCTTGGATTACACGGGTTGTGAGTTGTGAGGTTTTCCATCTTTGCGCCGTTTGTTTGGTATTGCAAAGAAAACAAACCATGTAACTTGTTTCAAGAGAGAGAGAAAAAAAAAAAATACGCGTCACGTTCGTTGTCACTAGGAACAAAACTCTTACATTTGTTTCACAAAATGACAAAACGCGCCACGTTAGTGTAAAAGTAAAGAAAAAAACAATGATCAGTCACGTACAGTTCAAAATGATGCTAACTCGTCACGTTCTTCAAATGGAACAAAACCTTCGCATTTTCGTTTCAACGATCACTAACGAACACTAAACGCAGCAGGTTCGTTCAAAGTGCTTTATTAGCTGCTCCTTGACAAAAAACGATGGGAGAACAGAAAAATACAACTACCGACCAACCAAACGATGGACACGTTCCATTATTTCAGTTTACCGGTTGCTTGTTCAAAGAACAGAATGAGAACGAAAATCCGTGCGTTCGTTTGAAACGCAGTGCTAGGTGCACAGACACCTTCGCTAGGGGGTCATTTCTAATTGCACAGTACAACCATGTTTTACTAAATGCCCTGCTGTAATCGAAGACACTGACGTAGCACCAGGTTGTTGACATGTACTAAGGACTTTTATTTCAAGACCCTAGACCAGTTAAAACAAACAGCGTTCAGTTTTAAAAAACGAAACTGAAGGACACGTCGTAAGCGTGGTGTTTTCTGTCCGATTTCAAGCGAGCTTTGTTATGTGTATGTGCATTCTTAGTTTCTTTGCCGGAGATCCTTGAAATGCTTGCACGTTACTCTCGTTGCAGTGATTGTTATCATTATTCTCTCAAAGTGTTAGAACTGTGGTCCGGTCTTTCTCACCTTTGGCATTGTCATGTAGGGTGACCCATGGTCCGGTGCTTAACCCTTCGTCTTTCTTCTTCTTCCTCGGCGTCTTCTTTTTCTTCTTCTTCTCCGCCGTCTCCTCTTCAGCGTCCGTGGTGTCCTCCGTCTTCCTTCTTCGGCGTGCCTTGGGTACGGAGGACGTGTCCTTTTCGTTTTCCTCGTCGACCTCCTCTTCCTCCTCTTCTCCTTCTCGTGGCAGGAACGGCTGGACGTTGGAAACAGTTGAGGAGAGAAGAGTGCTGTCCAACGTTCCGTCGTTGGATTGATTGTCTTCAACGTTTTCAGCCAGGTTTTCGGTGTGCGTTTCTGTTCCAGCTGCATCTCCTGTTGAAGAATCTTTGACGTCCTCTTGAGCGGTTTCCTCTCGGTCCACAGGTTCTCCTCCTCCTTCTCCTCCTTGCTGACTCTCCCGCTCCGTTGAGGGGTCTTTCTGAACAATCGCGCCTGTGGAGGTTTCGTCTTCATCGTCGTTGTTGCCGTTTTCCTCAGCGGCTGTCGGAAGAACGATATGACACTGAGCTTTGTCCGGTTGCGCGGGAGGACCCTGTGATTCCTCATCGTCTCCTTCTTCCGCTTTCTCGTCTTCGTTATTGGTTCCTTCGCCCTCGGTTTCAGAGTCTGCGCCAAATTTGCTCATCTTTCGGGTTTTCTTCTTCACGCGTTTCTTCGTGGCCCCGCTGATGGACCCCCGGCTGAGGAACGCGTTGCTGAACCGGTTCAGGGTCTGGACTCGATGACTACGTCCCTGATCGAGGTCCGGCGGAAGTGGTGTTTGTAGGGGACTCCTCGTCCTCCAAGGCCTTTGTCTTCTTTCGGCCGAAGTCCAGGAAGTTGTCGTAGCGGCGGCCGACGCCGTCGCCTGCAGTATCCCCTGACTCTTTCCCGTCGAGGCGGTTGAGGTCGTTGTCTTGTCTGTCTGGGAGCCGTCCGCGGCTGCTGAGTCTGCGGAGAACGTGGCAATCGTGATTGACCTTTTAGGTTTGTTTTGTTTGTTTGTTTTGTTTTTTGTTGAACGGTCTAAAGGAGGAAAGTCTGGAAGCGCAAGACGATACAAGAACAACCCCCCCCCCCCCTTATCCCATAAAGAGTTTACTACTCTCTCCCAGCATCATTTTCGTCACCCTTTTCTTCTTTGGAGATTTTAATTTTTTTTATTAACGAACAGAAAAAAAACCGCAAGGAAAACAAGGAAATCAAAAGAAAAAGAAAGTATCAGATTCTGTGGCCCTTCATGTCCTGCTCTCGTGATGGCCTCAGTTGGGACTTCAACTCTACGCACTGAGGTCATATCAGACCTGTCAGTAATATTGGCAAAGTCATGTGGACTGTCGTTGTGTAGACGTGATGGCTCCTTCTTGAAGGGAGTTTCACACAGCCAGCTCCACGACTAAGCAGCTACACTGCCAAGAAAAGGCTTACACGGCAGTGTCCGCTGTCTGTTGGAGAAGAGCAGGCACCACTGAACGCCACCACAGGGACACGGAAGCAGCGCAGTGTCTTCTCTAGTGGGTGTCTCGTGACGATCCGATATTGATTGCTCCATGTGGACTGACGGAGCTGGGGCTGCGACAGACTAAAACGTGGGTGTGGCTGTGTGAGATACAGCTGACAGGCGTGGCATGGGAGTGAGCCACTGATGGAGCATCGAAGATTAGACTGTAATGAATGAAGACATAGACAGACAGACAGACAAACAGACAGACAGATAGATAGATAGACAGGCAGACAGACAAAGAGACAGACAGACAGATAGATAGATAGATAAGTAGAGAGATGTATAAAGATGCAGAAATAGAGACAGGGAGATAAATGGATGGATATGTAGATAAATAGATCGACCGATCAATAGATAGATAGACAGACAAATGAATAAATAAATGAATAGACAGATAAATAGGTATACAGATAGATAGATACATTAATAATAAATAAATAACTGAATGAATAAGTATATAAATAGAAAAAAAACAAGAGGGTTTCGAAAACATCAAACAACGGCCCAGACAGAGACTAACATTGAGAAACAGCACATCTTTTCAAAAAGACACGCACTGTGCGCAATGATAGGAATGAATACAGAGCGCATGTTGGAGTCTTGGGTAGACTGTTTTCATGAGTCATGGATTATCTTTCTTTCCATGGTGATCATGTATGATTGCCTATTAGGCCTCAAAACAAAACAAAACAAAACAAAACAAACAAACAACCCCCCCCCCAAAAAAAAAAAAAAAAAAAAAAAACCCGAGTAATCACGAAACGACGAAGTCACCTGATTTTCTTCTTCTTCTGCGTACGCAGGCTAATATTCCTGCGGACACTCCCTGTATGGACAGGCAGGTATTAACCCCGTCTACTCAACAAAGGAGTGGAGTTTTGTGTGTATGACCTTTTTTTTTAATCCCGCCATTAAGGCAGCCATGCTCCATCTTCGGGGAAAGTGCATGCTATGTGTAACGTGTCATCCATACCAACGGCCAAACTAGCCTTCTCTTCCGAAAGTTGGTGATGGGATTTTACGTGTGTGCAAGATGTTATGCGTGCGTTCTTACACGGAACCTCGGTTTATAGTCTCATTCGAAGGACTGTATGGGAAATGGAGTCTGAACCAATGTTAACTCCGAGGGAAAAATCCCCCTATACCGAAACGGCCCGGCGGAGATTCGAACCCGCAACCCTTGGATTACGAGTCCGGCGCTCTACCAACTGAGCTATTCCGAGTCAGCTGATAGATCATTGGGAAGAGGGAAGGGTAGGGGGTTTCAGTTTCATCGAGGAGGCGTCACTGCGTGCGGACTAGTCCATCCACGCTTCACACCACATCTGGTACGCTTCAAGACCACAGTGCGCAGGATTTACATTTGGATGATAAATAAATGAATACGGAAGATGAGAGGATTGAAGCAGAGGGTCTCATGGCTACGACTTAGCAGATGTCTGACCTACGCATTAGCACAACACGCTGGTCAGACCTTGGGTACTTACCTTAAACTTCCGATGAGGCTCAGTGCCATCGAAGGATGCAAGATACGCACACATTTATGCACGGATTCACTGTCAAAGTTCATTCCTTTGAACCAGCCAAAGGCCTACAAATTCTTTGTTCGGCATATCTGTTTTCAATGATTTGAGAAACATGGGTTGTATTCAAACAGAAAGCAGAAGAGGCATTTCTTTTTATCTGTCAATCTATCTATCTATCTATTGAAGAGGCATTTCTTTTTAACTGTATATATACATTCCCCTCCCCCCCTCCCTACCTTTTCTTTTCATTCTATTGGATTGGCAGCGTTATCCCAATGTAAATTCTCTCCACACACACACAAAACACACACACACACACACACACACACACACACACACACACACCACACGCACGCGCGCGCGCGCGCGCGCGCACGCGCGCACGCACGCACACAAAGCAGAACGAAACATGTTACCCTCTTCATCCCCGTCCTTATTCTTCAGGCCTTGTTTGAATTTGTCCGCTGCCAGTTGCACCTGCCGCTGCCTCAGTGACCTCATGGCCTCCCTGATGGCTTCCTCAGCCTCCGCGTCCTCTGCGAATGGACAGAAGATAAGGATTCAGCTGCTGCCATATGCGCGGGAAGAAAACTTTGCAGCGCTAAACTTGTTTCCCTTCTACAGTGTGACTAGCTTGTCTTGTCTCTGAACGTCTCTGTTGTCTGTGTTTGTCTGTGTCTCTACCTTTTCCCTCACATGTCATTCTGTCTGCTTGTTTATTTTCTTTTCAGTGCGACGTTGTTCTTTTCCTAACACACATTCATTGTCTGCCTGCACAACACCCCTCCCCCCCCCCCCTCTCTGTATTTGTATATGTCCGTCTGCCCCTCCTCCTCTCTCTCTCCATTACTAACTGAAACGTTTTTGTGTTGATGATTTATTTATAATTGTGATGTAATATCTCCCCATCAGATAAGAGCTATGACCTGATTGATGTTAACATATTTGTCTCTCGCTCTCTCTCTGTCCGTCTGTCTGTCCCTTCTCATCTCTCTCTCTCTCTCTCTCTCTCTCTCTCTCTCTCTCTCTCTCTCTTCTTCTGTGCGTGTGTGTGTGTGTGGTGTGTGTGTGTGTGTGTGTGTGTCGTGTGTGTGTGTGTTGTGTGTGTGTGTGTGTCTCCCTTTCCTCCATCTAACCCCAACCCCACCACCACGCTCCCATGTCTTTCTGTCTCGCTCTCTCTCTCTCTCTCTGTCTCGCTCTGTGTCTCTCTCTGTCTCTGTCTGTATGTCTGTCTGTCTGTCCCTCTCTCTCTGTGTCTTTCTCTCTCTGCTTTTCTCTCTGTCTCTGTCTGTCTGTCTGTCTGTGTCTCTGTCTCCTCCCCCCCCCCCCCCCCCCCCCCCACCTCTCTCTCAATGTACACAGGATTTGAACCCCCGGACCTCTGAAGATGGCCACGTCCAACGCCGACTCAAAGGTGGTGTACGCGGTGTCGGGCTGCTCCGCCTTGACGTGGCACACGGCGATCAGGACCGACGACTGCAGCTGGATCGGAGAGTTACCGCTCTTGCCCGCCGCCTGCACCGCCAGGCGCGCCGAGTCCCGCGCATGCGTGTAGAGCTGCATGTGGAAGAAGCAGTTGGCTAGCTCGTGGAAGACGCGGGCGGAAGTGTCGTCATCGCGTTCCATTTTGAGGCGTTTGACGTAGCTGAGGGGGAAGAAGGAGAGGTAGTTATGTTGAAATAACTTTTCGATAAACAAGTGTACAAACACCATTCACAGTCATCAGGAGAAATGAGCAACAACATGCCCTTCTAGGCTTATATTGTGTTACAAATGTAACATTGACCATAAATTGGCAGTTACGATTACTTTTACGGCATACTACCCGTTTCACCACAGGGTTGGGATTAAAATTTGTTTTTATTTTTTAGAAGGAACATCAAAAAGACAACTTAAGAAGGAAAATGAAATGAAATGAAAATGGGGAGAAGCAGTCATACTTTGATCAAAATTGTAATGCGTGACAAGACTCTGGGTGATAGTGTTTTCTTCTTCTTCTTCTTTTCTTTCTTTCTTTTTTTTATTTTAAAACCCAGCGACGCGTTAGAAAGCCGCTGTCTGTTTTGCCTAAGAGGAACAAACCTCGGGATCATCTTTTGGGAAGGCAGAATGGAGATCGTGATGTCGAGAGTTTAGTTGGTGTGGTGGGTCGGAAAATATTTATATTGGGTAGAGTGGAGAGGAGGAGGGGGGCGCAGATGAACTGCCAAACATTTTCAATGAGAGAGAGAGAGAGAGAGAGAGAGAGAGAAGAGAGAGAGAGAGAGAGAGGAGAGAGAGAGAGAATCCCTGCAGTTTTTGTAGAGACATAATTTTCGGGGTA
>CM031620.1:14285820-14288320 GCA_018398815.1 Conus ventricosus | reverse complement strand
GGGGAGAGGGAATGAAAGACCCGACTACAATGTGTTGTATTGCCTGGTGTTATATGGTATGCATGTGCCGGCGTTAGATGGTATCGACTTGCCGTTCCGTGCGTATGTCCGTGTGAGTGAGTGAGTGAGTGAGTGTGTGGTGTGTGTGTGTGTGTGTGTGTGTTGTGTGTGTGTGTGTGTGTGTGTGTGTGTGTGTGTGTGTGAGAGAGAGATCCACCCTAAGGTTTGCGTGTAAAGGTGAGGTGTTCGCGTGTATGCATGTATGCAGCGTGTCTCTGTGCCTTTGCGCAATGACAAGAACACGCACATGGATACACACACACACACACCTACTGACGCGCGCGCGCATACTACACACACACACACACACACACACACACACACACACACACACACACACACACACACACACACACACACACACACACACACACACACAGGGAGAGAGAGAGAAACGAGAGAGAGAGAGAGAGAGAGAGAGAGAGAGAGAGAGAGAGAGAGAGAGGGAACGTGTGTGTGTGTGTGTGTGTGTGTGGAGAGAGAGAGAGAGAGAGAGAGAGAGGAGAGAGAGGAGAGAGAGAGAGAGGGGAGAGCAAGAGACAGAGAGAGATGTATGTGTGTGTGTGTGTGTGTGTGTGTGTGTGTGTGTGTGTGTGTGTGTGTGTGTGTGTTACCTTCTTCAATACCCGCCAGTTCGACGACAAGGTGTCGGAAAACAGGATCCACTTTGGGTTGGGGAGGTTTCTTCTCCATCTCTTCCTCTTCCTGCTTTTTCTTCTCTTCCTGTGCCTTCATCTCTTCCTGTTTTTTCTTCTCTTCCTGTGCCTTCATCTCTTCCTGTTTTTTCTTCTCTTCCTGTGCCTTCATCTCTTCCTGTTTTTCTTCTCTTCCTGTGCCTTCATCTCTTCCTGTTTTTTCTTCTCTTCCTGTGCCTTCATCTCTTCCTGTTTCTTCCTTCTTCTTCTTCTTCTTCCCTCATTTCCCGTTGTTTCTTCGCTGCTTCTCCTTTCTGCTCTTCTTCTTCCTTGGCTGCTCTTTCCTTCTGTCTGGCCTCTTCTTCCTTGGCTGGCTGCTCTTTCCTTCTGTCTGGCCTCTTCTTCTTGGCTGGCTGCTCTTTCCTTCTGTCTGGCCTCTTCTTCCTTGGCTGGCTGCTCTTTCCTTCTGTCTGGCCTCTTCTTCCTTGGCTGGCTGCTCTTTCCTTCTGTCTGGCCTCTTCTTCTTGGCTGGCTGCTCTTTCCTTCTGTCTGGCCTCTTCTTCCTTGGCTGGCTGCTCTTTCCTTCTGTCTGGCCTCTTCTTCCTTGGCTGGCTGCTCTTTCCTTCTGTCTGGCCTCTTCTTCCTTGGCTGGCTGCTCTTTCCTTCTGTCTGGCCTCTTCTTCCTTGGCTGGCTGCTCTTTCCTTCTGTCTGGCCTCTTCTTCCTTGGCGGCTGCTCTTTCCTTCTGTCTGGCCTCTTCTTCCTTGGCCGGCTGCTCTTTCCTTCTGTCTGGCCTCTTCTTCCTTGGCCGGCTGCTCTTTCCTTCTGTCTGGCTCTTCTTCTTGGCCGGCTGCTCTTTCCTTCTGTCTGGCCTCTTCTTCCTTGGCCGGCTGCTCTTTCCTTCTGTCTGGCCTCTTCTTCCTTGGCCGGCTGCTCTTTCCTTCTGTCTGGCCTCTTCTTCCTTGGCCGGCTGCTCTTTCCTTCTGTCTGGCCTCTTCTTCCTTGGCCGGCTGCTCTTTCCTTCTGTCTGGCCTCTTCTTCCTTGGCTGGCTGCTCTTTCCTTCTGTCTGGCCTCTTCTTCCTTGGCTGGCTGCTCTTTCCTTCTGTCTGGCCTCTTCTTCTTGGCTGGCTGCTCTTTCCTTCTGTCTGGCCTCTTCTTCCTTGGCTGGCTGCTCTTTCCTTCTGTCTGGCCTCTTCTTCCTTGGCTGCTCTTTCCTTCTGTCTGGCCTCTTCTTCCACTCCCTTCTTCGTTTCCTCTCCTGCAACCGCTTCGTCTTGGGCTGTCTTTACCTCTTTGTTCATTTCCGCTTCCTGTTGCGTCTCTTGTTCTTTTTCCTGTTCCTGTTCCTGTGTCTCTTTATCTTGATCTGTTTGACTAGTCTGTGTATGCTGACTGACTTTAAGATTTATTTCGTCTTCTTTACGTTTTTTGTCATCTTCCGTTTCCATGGCTGCCTCGTCCTGTTCTCGTTTCTCTTGAAGGGCTGCTTCGTCGAGAGGTTCTGTCTCCTTGTCGGTTTTCTCGGTGTTCCCCTCTTTAGATTGTTCCTTTTCGTGTTCGTGTTTCTCGGCGTTTTCTGTCTGTTGACTGTCTTTCTCTTCCTCTGTTGAGTCTCTCTGTGCTTTCTCACTGCTGGCTTTGGCTTGGTCCGATTCTGTCTCTGTCTTGGGAGCAGTTTGGCTTTGTTCTGCTCTCTGCTTTGCAGGTGGGTGGCGGTGGGTGGGTGCTGCTTCTGTGATTCCTCAAGGCCTTCGTGTGTCGGCGGTATACTGGGTGGCAGGTGTGAGGGTTCGGGTTCCTTCTCT
>CM031620.1:14248320-14280820 GCA_018398815.1 Conus ventricosus | reverse complement strand
CACACCACACCCCAACCCCATCCCACACCCCAACCCCATCCCAACCCATCCCACACCACCACCCCAACCCCATCCCACACCCCAACCCCATTCACAGCCCAACCCATCCCACACCACACCCCAACCCCATCCCACATCACACCCAACCCCAGCCGACACCCCAATCCAACTCCAGCCCATCCCACCCCAACCCCATCCTACACACAACCCAACCTCATCCCAACCCCACACCCAACCCCATCCTACACCACAACCCAACCTCATCCCACACACCAACCCAGACCACCCCATTCCCACACCACAACCCAGCCCCATCCCACAACCCAACCCCATCCCACACCACACCCAACCCCATCCCACCCCAACCCAACCCCATCCCACACCACAACCCAACCTGCACCCCCACCCCACATCCACACACCACCAACCCACCCCATCCCACACCCAACCCAACCCCATCCCACACCACAACCCAACCCCATCCCACACCACAACCAACCCCATCCCACATCAACAACCCAACCCCAATCCCACATCCACAACCCAACCCCATCTACGCCACAACCCAACCCCATCCCACACAAACCAGCCCCATCACACACACCAACCAACCCCATCTTACACCACAAACCAACCCAATCCCACACCACAACCCAACCCAGCCCACACCACAACCCACCCCCATCCCACACCACAACCCAACCCCATCCCACACCACAACCCAGCCCCACCCCATCCCACTCCAACCCTATCCCACACCCCACCCCACCCCACCCCACCCCCCCCACACCCCAACCCACCCCACCCCATCCCAACCCAACCAATCCCACCCGACAACCCAAATCCCACACCACAACCCAACCCCATCCCACACCCCAACCCAACCCCAACTCACACCCCAACCCACCCCACCCCACACCCCAACCCACCCCACCCCATCCCACCCCAACCCAATCCCACCCCACAACCCAAATCCCACACCACAACCCAACCCCATCCCACACCCCAACCCAATCCCAACTCACACCAAACCCAACTCAGCCCAGCCCAGACCTACAAGCTAACCCAACCCACACTACAGTCCAAACCTTCCCCAACACGCCACACCCCAACCGAGCCTCTACAACCCCCCCTCACCCCCCCTCACCCCACCACACCCCACCCCAACCTCCCCACCCTCTCACCCTCCGACACGGCCAGCAGGACGGCCGCCTGCAGCTGGTAGAGGCTGCTGTTGGCTGAGACAGCCGACTCCAGGGCGGTGGCGGCGGCGTCCCTGGAGAACTCGTAGAGCTTGAGCCGCAGGAAGCAGTTGGGGATCTCGTGGTACAGCCAGGCCGACTCCACGGCGCTGCTGGAGGGCTGGGCGGACGACTTGCGGGCAAAGCTGTGTCAGAGAGAGAGAGAGAGAGAGAGAGAGAGAGAGAGAGAGAGGGGAGAGAGAGAGAGAGAGGGAGAGAGAGAGAGAAGAGAGGGAGAGAGGAGAGGAGAGAGAGAGAGAGAGAGAGGGAGAGAGAGAGAGAGGAGAGAGAGAGAGAGAGAGAGAGGAGAGAGAGAGAGAGAGGAAGAGAAGAGAGAGAGAGAGAGATTCACATTCAGATCATTCATTCATAACAGGCCATGGCCCTGATGAAGGCTGTGTGAACATGTAAAGCACAATAATTATAAACGAGTATAGTACAATATGGATCAAAAAGCAAATCATTGTCATATGAAAAAAAGAGACAATGTCTCTAAATTTAAAGGTTTTTGTACAGAAATAATGAATACTGATTGACGACTTCAGCAGAGGTGGATGACAGATGCAGATTTAGTTTAAAACAAAGACGGCTGTCGTATTCCTTTTGGACTTAAGGAACTTTTTCTCTGAGGCTCCTGAGAGTGGGCAGAAAAGAACAAAATGTATTTCTGTTTCCTGTGATTCTCTACACAGAGGGCAAATCAAATCACAGTCATTATTACACGTTTGATATCTAAAATAATGGCAAGCTAATCAAGATATTCCTGATCAAAGTTTTGCTGTTAATGTTTTAAATGGCGATCTACATCCATGTTCAAGTAAGTTTTCAGGTCATGTACAGAGAGAGAGAGAGGAGAGAGAGAGAGAGAGAGTGAGAGAGAGAGGGGGGGGGGGATAGGTGTACCGGCCCAATGTCCATTTGTTGTATGACGTAAGCTACTTGGAGGGTGGGTAAAGCATATGTGAATGTCACTGGATGAAAGGACTGGGCAGCAGCACTGGAGTGGAAGGGATGGCGGGTGCCGCTGTATGTCACAGAAAGTGTGAGTGGCAGTGACTCTGATAGTAGCACCATGAAGCGGATGGCGGGTGCCGCTGTATGTCACAGAAAGTGTGAGTGGCAGTGACTCTGATAGTAGCACCAGGAGCGGATGGCGGGTGCCGCTGTATGTCACAGAAAGTGTGAGTGGCAGTGACTTGATAGTAGCACCAGGAAGCGGATGGCGGGTGCCGCTGTATGTCACAGAAAGTGTGAGTGGCAGTGACTCTGATAGTAGCACCAGGAAGCGGATGGCGGGTGCCGCTGTATGTCACAGAAAGTGTGAATGGCAGTGACTCTGATAGTAGCACCAGGAAGCGGATGGCGGGTGCCGCTGTATGTCACAGAAAGTGTGAGTGGCAGTGACTCTGATAGTAGCACCATGAAGCGGATGGCGGGTGCCGCTGTATGTCAACAGTGTGTGTGGTAGTGACTGATAGTAGCACCATGAAGCGGATGGCGGGTGCCGCTGTATGTCACAGAAAGTGTGTGTGGTAGTGACTGATAGTAGCACCAGGAAGCGGATGGCGGGTGCCGCTGTATGTCACAGAAAGTGTGTGTGGAGTGACTCTGATAGTAGCACCAGAAGCGGATGGCGGGTGCCGCTGTATGTCACAGTGTGTGTGGAGTGACTGATAGTAGCACCAGGAAGCGGATGGCGGGTGCCGCTGTATGTCACAGAAAGTGTGTGTGGTAGTGACTGATAGTAGCACCAGGAGCGGATGGCGGGTGCCGCTGTATGTCACAGAAAGTGTGTGTGGTAGTGACTCTGATAGTAGCACCAGGAAGCGGATGGCGGGTGCCGCTGTATGTCACAGAAAGTGTGTGTGGAGTGACTCTGATAGTAGCACCAGGAAGCGGATGGCGGGTGCCGCTGTATTCACAGAAAGTGTGTGTGGTAGTGACTCTGATAGTAGCACCAGGAGCGGATGGCGGGTGCCGCTGTATGTCACAGAAAGTGTGTGTGGAGTGACCTGATAGTAGCACCAGGAAGTCGATGGCGGTGCCGCTGTATGTCACAGTGTGAGTGGCAGTGACGATAGAGCACCAGGAAGGATGGCGGGTGCCGCTGATTCACAGAAATGTGTGTGGGTAGTGATCTGATAGTGGCACAGGAAGCGGATGGCGGTGCCGGATGTCACAGAAAGTGTGTGGGTAGATTGATACTAGCACAGGGAGAGTCATGGACACGGTGAGAGATGGCAGGTAGCAGTACACGCACACCTAGAGTTGATCAGAGGCAGAAAGACAGGAGACATAAACATGAATAAGGGAGAGAAACAACACGAGGGGCGAGGAAACAGAAGAAGAGACGAAGAGAGAAGAAGAGAAGAGAAGAAGAGATGAGAGAGAGAGAGAGAGAAAGATTCCTTACACGCACACACACACCGCGACACACGCCACGCACACACACACACACACACACACACACACACACACACATACACACACACATACCTACACACACACACACACACACACACACACACACACACACACACACACACACACACACACACAATATATATATATATATATATATATACATACATACACTCACACACATCTACACACTACACACACACACACACACACACACACACACACACACACACACACACACACACACACACATACATACACACTCACACACACACACAAACACACATACACACACACATACACACACTCACACACACAAACACACATACACACCTCTCTCTCTCTCTCTCTCTCTCTCTCTCTCTCTCTCTCTCTCTCTCTCTCTTCCTCACCCTTCACAGCCTCTCACCCCTCCCCCTCTCTCTCCCAAAGAGTCTCTCTTTCTCTAGCACATACCAGTCCAAAGCTTTAACATATTCTTTCCTGAACACGTGTGTTCGACCCAAGTTGCCCAGCGCTCTTGAAGTGATGTTGGGGTAGCCTCTGAAACACATAATAAGGACAACGTGAACAAACCAAACTCAGCAGTGTAGAGTGACAATGGTCCCTGCATACCGAACAACGGTATAAAACAAATCTCGGATCAATAATTCTCAAATAAGCAGCGAATGGCATGTCTACATGTTCAAGACCCTCAAAGACTTCATTTTTTTTTCCCGTTTGGCATCACTCACCGAAAAAAAAAGAGAACTAAGTTATGTTTTTAATCCAGGTTATTGAGCACAAATTTTGGGCATTATTTTGCAAATGAACTGATAACTAAACTGGTGGATTCTCGCTCTGTCATGCACTCACTAAATCTCCCAGTAACAAGAAATTAGTTGACTAACAATTCAACAGCTAATCTGTTTGTCTCATTATTTACTCACCCTCTCACTCACCCAGGGATCCACTGACTTGCTAACGCACCAGCTAAACAAGGATTTCACGTGAGGGACTGACTCATTCACTCACTCATTCATTTACTCACTCAACCGCTCATTGGCAGCCAATTAATTGACGACTTGCCCGGATACCCAATTTTCTCTCACTCGGTCTCTATCTCAGGTATTTCACTAACTTATCACAACTATTAATGCAGTAAACCTTTCATCACTGACAGCAAACCAACGTGTTGGCAAATTACTTAAATAACTGATTTTCTCTCACATACTCACTCACTAACAATCATTCACTCACTCACTTAACCACTCATTCCCCACAAACTAAAAAAGTCAAAACTTAAGTGAATAATTAATAAAATCTCACGCTCCCACATTATAAAAAGTAATTCACTAATCCTTTTACAGATTAACTAAGTTTCACTTACTCATTACACAACAACTGACTCACATTTTCAGTTAATCACCACTGTTCTTCGACTCCTTACTCATTTACATTAAACAGTTTCAAGGCTTAACAATCAGTTACCCAATCATCAGACATGACAAAAGAAAAAAAATAATACTACAAAAGAAGCAAGCACAAAAAGACAGAAAAAGAAGTGTAATAATTGAAATTGTTAATTCGTGTCAAAGCAGTTTAATCATGACAGTCCAGGCGCTTTCAAAGGCGTATATCTGAGTCAGCACTCCTTTCATACAAAGTCCGGTAACTATCACAATCGTGATGACATGTCCTATCCTGCTGCTGGCATGTCGACATAACAAAATGCTAAATGGCCCAGCCAATGTCAACATAATACACAAAATGCTGAATGGCCCAGCAATGTCAACATAATACACAAAATGCTGAATGGCCCAGCAATGTCAACATAATACACAAAATGCTAAATGGCCCAGCAATGTCAACATAATACACAAAATGCTAAATGGCCCAGCAATGGCAACATAATACACAAAATGCTGAATGGCCCAGCAATGTCAACATAATAGTTTTGTTCGCACTCTCCCTGAACACTAGTGCATAGATCGACCTCCCGTGAAACTTACGTGCTTTTCTAATCCCGTGAAACTTACGTGCTTTTCAAATCCCGTGAAACTTACGTGCTTTTCAAATCCGTGAAACTTACGTGTTAATCGACTTAGGCTTTCCAAATCCCGTGAAACTTACGTGCTTTTCTAATCCCGTGAAACTTACGTGCTTTTCAAATCCCGTGAAACTTACGTGCTTTTCTAATCCCAAGCTTGGTTTCGGTCGAAGTTTCGAGGGCGTCAAGTCTCTAAATCAATCAACGTTCAGCAATAAACCGACAATCTACTGTGCCTGTGTGCACCCATGCGATAGAACTTTGACGTCATTTTCACAAGCAGTGACGGTTGAAACCTTGAGACATTCGACTAGTGATGAAATATATTACTCTGCACTTAGGCCCAATAGTGGAACACTTTCTTTAGCGATTCGTCACTTGCATAAATCATCAACGATCATCAACATACCCTACCCATCAGTCTCTCTGGATCACCATGGCCTCACTTGCTCATAATGTCTTACGAGTCAGTTCACATCTGCCTCATCCAACAGCGCGAATCCGCCGGGTAAAAATGCTCGTATGAAATAAAAGAAAACGAATGTAGTTTAAAACCTGTGACATGTCAGTCTTTTGTTTTACAATGCAGAGCGATCAGTCTTGCATCGTTTGAGCTGCGGAAGACATGCAGCATCAATGCAAAATCCTGCTGCGACGCTATTGTCTCAAGCGGATAAAGAGCCATAAGCATGAAAGCGGCGTAACTATGGTCGACCGTCTCATTTTCAGGTGACTCTAGGGAGGTGTTGTCCAGTGTCTATTTTTAGACCGAGACGTGGCATGCTAGAATATCTTTTGTGACAACGTGGCAGCGTTCACCGTGGTGCCCAATGGGTGTGAGACTGAAGGGAGAAGGGGTTCCTGAACTTCACACAACTTACAGTGCCAGCAGCAAAGAACTACCCGACCATGAAGTTTCAAAGTGGAACTTCGTCAACTAAAGTATCAACACATATACATGTTAGTATGTAGATAACGAGTGATCAGCTTTTTTCGCGCTTTCAGTTTGAGTATTCCCAGAATTCACCGCGCTTTCAGCTTTCTTGGAAACTTGCTTTACGTAACTTGAGGCATTTTCAGCATGTAAAGGGCCACAACTCTCTGACAAAACGGTTTCTGACAGAAAAATGCAGTTTCTTGCTTGCTTGTTTCTTTTTTTTTTTCTTTTTTTTCTTTTTTTTTTAATACGCTTGTGTTTTTGCCATATTAGTGCTGGAAGGGTTGACCGACTAACCGAGCAGCCAACCGACAAATCGCGCCACTGAGTAAAACGAAACAACAACAACAGCAACAACAACAAACGCAACAAAACAAACCTCTCCTCCCGATGCGGAGGTCCTCCACATGGTGCTTCATGGCGTGGTCGTGGTCGCGGACTTCCAGGTAGGCGTTGCCAAGGAGACGTGTAGCGTGGCAACCAGACCCAGCTTGTCGGCCATGAACTCGGGCTTGTACTTGTCCAGGTCGGCCAGGATGGAGTGCACGCGCTCCCGGACCAGCAGGTACTCCTCGTTTTCGAACTCTGCCCGAAAACAAGGAAAAAGATACACCCGAAGGTGCTTGCAGTCTTAGTGATTCTGGGGTTTCGGGTTCGAATCTCCGCCGGGCCGTTTCAGTACAGGGGAGTTTTTCCCTCGGACTTAACATTGATTCTGACTCCATTTCCCAAACCGAGGTTCTGTGTGTGAACGCACGCATAACATCTTGCACACACGTAAAATTCCATCACCAACTTTCGGAGGAGAAGGCCAGTTTAGCCGTTGGTATGGATGACACGTTACACATAGCATGCACCATGCGTGAGAAACTGAAAGAATGAAGGAAATGAGGAAACTGAATGAACGATATTCACTGGATGACACTGGAAACGACTGATTGAAGCGCCGGCAGGCAGCTCTTCAGTCGGTACTACCCAGGTAGGCCGCCTGTTGTGTACACGAGAGTGTGGATTGTCAGCGCCTAGAACCTTTGGCAAGGAGCTTTAAAAATGCTTTGTTATTGTAATTATCATCATCATCATCATCATCACCATTGTCATTATCATTATTATTATATGGATCATCATTTATATGATTATTGTATTATCATTATTATGATTATTATTATTGTTATTATGATACAGGACCAGAGAAGTAATGTCCTTAACTGCCGAACAAACCAGCTGGGAACTTTCCTGCAGTATCCTTGGAATCCTGCGCTGTGTTCACACAGGGTGCAGGCACGTACAGGCCATTCCATTAACACGTGAAGGTGTCGAAATAAGTGGCGAAACTTATTATCAGTTGTGATGACCGTAGATAATGAAGAGATTTCTGCCATATATACACCTCTTGCTATCCCCTTGTCGCCTCTTCTTCTCTCTCTCTCCTCTCTCTCTCTCTCTCTCTCTCTCTCTCTCTCTTCTCTCTCTCTCTCTCTCTCTCTCTCCTTCTCTCTCTCTCTCTCTCTCTCTCTCTCTCTCTTTTGTTTTGTTTATTTTGTTTTAACATTTGATGACATTTTGGAAGGAAAGAAATGTCATAGGTTGGTGGCAAAACATATTATCAGTCGGAACGACTGTCGATCATGAATGGCTTCCCACTCAATAATACACATCTCTTCCTGTCCTCTATTCTCCCGCCCTTCTTGTCTCGTTTTTTTTTTAACATTCGAAAACATTGTGACAGAAATGAGAAATCCAGTTGCTTTAAAAAGGCTTCATTTTTTTTCGTTACAGGATAACGATGATTAAGCGCGACGTACTGCAATATAAATAAAAACCAAAAATACAGCATCTGTTATACAACGATGAATATGCACAATGTAGTGCAATATAAAAAATAAAAACCAAAGGAAATGTAGCAATCTGTTTATACAACGATGAATGTGCACAACATAGTACAATATGAATAGGAACCAAGAAATGCAGCATCTGTTATACAACGATGAATGTACACAATGTAGTGCAATATAATAAAAACAAGAAATTAGCATCTGTTATACAACGATGAATATGCAGAATGTAGTGCAAATAAATAAAAACCAAGAAAGTAGAATCTGTTATGCAACGATGAATATGCCAATGTACCTGCAGTATAAACTAAACCAAGAAATATAGCATCGTTATGATGCAATGAACAATTTACTTTCGGATCGGAAACCGCTGAAGCGTTTTCATCTGAATTGAAGTCTATAAACACACAGTGATTTCTTTCTGTCTGACCCCACTACAGATGTACAATGTATACGATTTTCCCCCGCTTTAGGAGCCCTCCACAGTGTACTGACCGACCTTCACCAACCCCGTGACTTACCTTCAGCGATTTCTCGTGTGGCCCGAACTAAATACTGCCTGATCGGGTCGTCTTCCGGTTTGGCGACTTCCGCTTTTCTGACTTCCTGTTCCGGTTGCTGATACAGCCAATCGTCGAACTGCTGATGGCGGCTGATTTCAGAGCGTTCGGTGAGCTCCGCGCCTGACTCTGGGTCCATGTCGCTGTCTGAGTCTGCAGCGGACAGACAGTCATCGGAGACTGGTAGAATTGGTTGTTTGAAAACGTGAGGATTGGATTGGGGGGAGAGGAGAGAGAGAGAGAGAGAGAGAGAGAGAGATGAGAGGAGGAGAGAGAGAGAGAGAAGAGAAGAAGGAGAGGGAGGGTTTAAAATAGGTTCGGTGAGACAGAGAAGGAGAGATAGTGAGGAGAGGGACAGAGAGAGAGAGAGAGAGAGAGAGAGAGAGAGAGATGAGAGAGAGAGAGAGAGAGAGAGAGAGAGAGAGGAGTAAGGAGAAGAGAGAAAGAGAGAGATAGAGTTTAAAATTAGGTCGGGAGAGGCAGAGGAAAGAGAGTGTAGGAAGAGAGAGAGAGAGAAAGAGGAGAGAGAGAAGGGAGAGAGAGAGAGAGAGAGAGAGAGAGAGAGAGAGAGGAGAGAGAGAGTGTTTATAATTGGACTGAGTAAAGAGAGAGAGAGAGAGAGAGAGAGAGAGGAGAGAGAGAGAGAGAGAGAGAGAGAGAGGAGAGAGAGAGAGATGATTTAGAATTGGATTGGGGGGACTAGAGAGAGAGAGAGAGAGAGAGAGAGAGAGAGAGAGAGAGAGAGAGAGAGGAGAGAGAGGAGATTTATCAGAATTCGGCGAGGGAGGTGGAGGGTGGGGTGGGAATAGGAGATGGGGGGGTGGGGGGGGGGGGGGGGGGGGGAGTGGCGGAATCTACCCAGAAAACGACTTCAGTGAAGAGAGAATCTCCTCTCCTGGAACTCTCCCTCCCCACGCCACCCCACCTCCACCTCCTCCACCACTCTCTTCTTTTCCCATTCCCCACCCCACCCCCCCCATCTCCCAGGTTTCATGCACTCTGACCTCTGTCGATGTCCGTCTCCTCCCCCAAGGTCAACTCGGCGTCTGTCTCCTCCCATTCGGTCTCTGTCTCCCCCGTGTCCGTGGTCAGAGTGAGGCTAGGGATGTTGGGCTGGGCTCCGGGGCGGTTGGACCGGAACCTGACAGAACAGGGGAGAAAACCGAAGTGGAGTTTGGAAACCAGTCGGTCGACCGATCGATCGATCTATCCGTCCATTCATCCATCCATCCATCCATACGCCGATTGATCATTCACTGACTTGTAAACTCGTTCGTCTTCATTCACTTACTCACTCACTCGTTCATTCATTCTTTCACCCATGCCGTGAAGCGGGTTAGCAAAGTCGATTCATCCACTCAAATAATCAGTCAGTCAGCTTGCCAATAGAACAAACAACCAGTCAATAGCACATCAGTTGATCAAAACAAATATCAGTTAGCAACCAACCAACATCCAGTCCGGTCAATTTATTAAACGACAACCAACCCTAGCCAATTCAATTCACGCTGTTTAGAGACCAACCGAACCACAAAGATGCCATTTCAGGGTTTTAGTCAAGCGAGCAAGGAACCCAATTATCAGTTAGTCGAGCAACCAACCAGTCAGCGTCCAGTCAGATCAATCAACCGACCAACCAACCAACCAACCAACCAACCAGCCAACCAACCAACCAACCACCTAAGCCAGTTCAGTGCAGGCTGTTTCCAGCACAGCCAACCGCAGGGAACCATTTCAGAATTTTCAGCCAAGTGAGCAAACAACCAATCATCTCAGTAAATTAATTAGTCAGCCCAGTCATCCCAGTAAATCAATCAAGTAGCCCAATCATCTCAGTAAATCAATCGATCAGCCCAATCATCTCAGTAAATCAATCGGTCTATTAGCCCAGTCATCTCAGTACATCAATCAATCAATCAGCCCAATCATCTCAGTAAATTAATCAATCGGCCCAATCATCTCAGTAAATCAATCAATCAGCTAGTCATCTCAGTAAATCAATCTCAGTAAATTAATCAATCAGCCCAATCATCTCAGTAAATCAATCAATCAGCTAGTCATCTCAGTAAATCAATCAATCAGCCAGGTAATCTCAGTAATCAATCAATCAGCCTAGTAATCTCAGTAAATCAATCAATCAGCCAGGTCATCTCAGTAAATCAATCAATCAGCCCAATCATCTTAGAAATCGATCAATCAAACAGCCTAATCATCTCAGTACTTCAGTCCATCAGCCAATCATTTCAGTAATCATTCAAGCTGCCCAGGCATCTAAGTAAATCAGTCAATCAATCAGCCCAGTCATCTCACTAAATCAACCAATCAATTAGCCCAGTCATCCCAGTAAATCAATCAATCAGACCAACTATTACAGTAAATGAATCAACCAGTCCATTCATCTTAGTAAATTAATCAATTAACCCAGTCATCTCAGCAAATTAATCAATCAATCAATCAACTCAATCATCTCAGTAAATCAATCAATCAATTAGCCCAATCATCTCAGTAAATCAGTCAATCAATCAGACCAACCATTGCAGTAAATCAATCAACCAGTCCAGTCATCTCAGTAAATCAATCAATCAAACAGCCTAATCATCTCAGTCAGTCGATCGACCAGCCCATCAATCATCTCAGTAAACCAGTCAATCAGTCAGACCAACCATTGCAGTAAATCAATCAAACAGCCCAATAGAGAACTATAAAACCTTCATTCTGGCTCACTTTCGCCCTCAACCAGTTTTCGGGCGAAAGTGACCCAGAATGAAGGTTTTATAGTTCTCTGACAAGTAAGACTTCAATAACCAAAAAATAACGATTATCTACAAACAGACATACTGTGTAGGGTTGATCGTTTTCAATAACATCATTTTCATCTTTAACTGCTCTTTAAAGTCTTTTTAAAACCAAGTTATATTTCTGGCATAAAATCCACACCTGACACAATGCAATGAAAACAACAACCGCCGCACATACTGACATTTGGCGCGGGCGCGCGCATGACGATAACCTCTCTCCTGAAACAGTAGCGCGCGTCAACAAGACAAACACTAGGCAAAGCTGGCCGGATTTTCCACACACCTGCAGAGACCCGACAATAGGCTGTCACCTGATCACTTAATTACAGTGTACTTGAGCCCAGCGAGATAAAACCAGCCTGCCGGCAGTACGCTGTAGTGACATCACAGACACGCTTTGCGGCCTGCTCGACATTGACTTGGATCGCTCAGCTGACTCGCCGGGACCGCGCAAGCTGTGCCGTTGTAAACAATTCTACATACCTCACTCTCTTCAAATTCCACTGGGCACGCGCAGTAGCGAGATAAAACCAGCCTGTGTTTTACAGTGTAACAGTCGCCTTGTTTAGCAAAGCTTAAGCTGAACGGTGCTGCGATCCAGTGTAGTGTAGTGTTGTGTAGGGTTGTGTAGTGCAGTGCTGTGTAGTGCAGGGTTGTGTAGTGCAGTGCTGTGTAGTGCAGGGTTGTGTAGTGCAGGGTTGTGTAGTGCAGTGCAGCGTGAACCCCTGAAGAGCGTGTTGAGAGGGCTGAGCAGCGGTGTGTAGTGTAGTGTAGTGCAGTGTAGTGCTGTGCAGTGTAGTGTAGTGCAGTGTTCTAAGTTCTTAATCAAGTCTCTTCAACTTATAATTATTAAGTTCTTTAATTAAGTTTCCTCAAGTTTTTAATAAGTTCTTGATTAAGTTGCCTTAAGTCGCCTTAAGTTCTTAGTTAAGTTTTTAATCAAGTTACTGCAAGTTCTTTAATTAAGTTCTTAATTAAGTTACCCCAAGTTTTAATAAAGTTCTTAATCAAGTTTTTACTCAAGTTCTTATTCAAGTTATCTTATAATTATAAAAAAAAATACAATCTATGTTTTTATCTTAAATAGTAGATGTCTAATATAGTACACACACGCCTCAAAAAACGCGTCATCGCTGAGGATGTCTTGCTCAGCGTTCTCTGTGTGAAATCGGTCAGCATAGATCTTAATGAAGTTCTTACATCCTAAGCAACCACATTGATTACAATTCTGGTCTATGGAAATGTCTTTTATAGACTCCATGTCTTTATTTATTGACTCCATCATTTTATAATACGCCATGATCTATTTTTATTAAAAAAAAATTTAAATTTAAGTTCTTAAAATATTATTCCATTTGAAATGGATCAAAATGATCTTTTGTTGTTGGCGGTTTTGGCGTGCTGTTGTCTTTTTCTGTATTTAGTGGTTCAGATTTTTTTGATTGCTTTTGTTTCTGTTGCCATTGTGTATATATTTTATAACCGTAATAACTGCCCCCAACAGCAGCAATGGCGCCAAAAATGGCAACAGTTTTAAGTTCAATATTCCATGAAGACTTTGGTGCTGTAGGTCTTGTATCACATGGAGTTTTTATAGCGGGCATTGAATCAACTTGTTCTGGCGCTGGCGGTGTTATGTTTTCATGATGAGTTATATTCTGTAACATTAATTTTTTTTGTCTGTTCCACTCTGCTAATTTTTTTCCTGCTTTAACACGCCCAGGATGAGGATGCTTTTCACTGGCCCCCACCTGGTTCAGTGTTTTCTGATTCTGCTGATTTTCTGGCTTGGTTACTTTCTCCACCTGATTCTGGTTCTGATGATTTTCCAGCTCGTTCATTTTGAAGGGAAACAAAATCTATATGATTAAAAGTTATTAATCCCATGATTAATGGCGATAACAATGTTCCAAATCTGTAGTATAGATCACATCCTAGAGACTCTAATGACTTTGTTAAAACTGGATCTTGCGTTAAATCATACGTAAGATCTTGTTCAGAATCAATGGGAGCAAATCTACTGACTAGTTTAGTGTACAAACTAAGAACCGTTTGCCCCACACTTTTCACCATTCTAGACCCCAGCTGCGCTCATACCTGTTATGATACTTTATAATGTCTTGGGGCGACATCTGTTGAATCTGTTCTATGCTGAATTCAGTTCCGAGGAACTGTTTTGTTTTCCCACATGCTGCCAAAGAATACAGCCTCTCCTTTTTGGGCATAATAGCTTGATCATCAACTTGGTCATTCATAAGTTCAGGAAGGTTTAGGCTGCCTTGTAGCTGTAGTAGATCATCACTGTTCATGTTTTTTATTAATTATAATTATTTTATTTTCTAAAAATGAGCACCGAAAAAACTGTTGCTAACCTTGTATACCATTCTGCTGTTATTGGGGGGTTAAGTGTAGGATACACAATGCTTGGTAAAAGCTTGTTAAGAATTAAACCAGCAGATCTTGGCAAACTAGACTTTGAGGATTCAGCAAAGCTAATTGCTATCATTGCAGCTTCGTTTGCCACGAAAGATTTTCTAGTCAAGCAAGGATAATTCCAGACAGTATAAATATGTAAATAAAAAATACATTTATAAAAAATGGCTTCACTCGTAATGATGATAGGCGGCGCTGTGGTTAATGCGCTTGCTTTTAGCGGAAGTAATTACGCATTTAGTAAACTGCGAGATGAAGGCGAGAGAAAAAGACATAACAAAGCTGTGGAGCAACTAGCTGCAGCACAAGATCGCTATGAAAAGCAGAGAATTGAGCAGTTAGATTTTATTAATAATACACTGAAAAAACAGGGGCATGCAGCTTACACATTTAAAGATGTTGATCAAGCAATAAAACAATATTATCTTGTAACAGGCAAACCCAATCGAGACATTGCCCCACCAAAATTCAGTGACTTTTATCAACCATCAGAAAAACAAAAGATGCAAGAAATCGGGTTTATTGTCGTTGGTATGACCGTCGTGTATTTTTTTGCACATAATATTGGCTGAATAAAAAATGAACAAAATCTATTATTCGCCCAAAGGATATTGGAAGGGGATCACAGCAATACAAAAGCTAAGCCAAGCGGCAGGGGTCAGTGAACAAACAGCAAAGGAATGGTTATCTAAACAAGCGATTTGGCAAATTTATTTACCTGCACCTAGACGAATACAGAGACCACACTTTGTCAATACAACTCCAAACGACACCCATCAAATGGACCTTCTATATTTACCCTCTGATACGGTTAGACGAAAAAGATTTAAGTACGTACTCACAGTCATTGACATAGCTTCAAGATACAAAGATGCAGAACCATTAACACAAAAAAGTGCTTCTGCTGTTGCTGTTGCCATACAACTGATATATCAATGAGCCCACTAACTTTCCCTCGCATGATTCAAGTCGATGATGGAAAAAAAATTTAAAGGCCAAGTGAATCAATTATTGTTAAAACATAGAGTTACCATTAAAAGAGGCATTCCCGGAGTTCACAGATCACAGGCTTTAGTTGAAAACTTTAACAAACAGTTAGCCGAAAGACTTTTCTCCTACCAGTATCACAGAGAGCTGATTGACAATTCTCGCAACACAGAATGGGTTAGAAGACTGCCCTCAGTTTTGCGCGCAATGAATAATGAAGAATTTAAAGGGTTAAAACCAGTACAAGCAATCAAAGAAAAAACAATAAATGTTGCTGAAGGAGAGTCTTCATCCAGCAAACTATTACCGTTTGGTTTGAAAGTAAGGTACCTTTATTTACCGGGGGAAGCAGAAGGGGACACTCGCATCAGGGCAACCGATCCAGTTTGGAGTGTTGATCCATATGAAATAAAAAGAATTGTAAAAATGAATCCGCCCGTGTATTATTTACGAGAAACTGACACAACAAAACAACCAGCTCCTCAAAGATCTTTTGTGAAAGAAGAACTGCAGATAATCCCACCAGGCACAGTTCCGCTTTAATTAATTTACGGTTCTCCAGTGCCCAATTGCATATGAAAACTCTGGATTAACAAACACACGTTTTGTGTTTGTTCTATTCTAATGACTTCTTTGTTACAACAGTTGTGTTGATCTCATGTAGATTAGATCGTAGTTTTACGTTGTCATGATGAAAAGTCTTATTGTCAAACAATGCTTCTTTGTAGTTGTCATGTGATATGTTTGACTGCACAACACTGCGGGATATTCCTTTTGCTTTGTTAATGATTTTCTCCTGGCTCGAAATACTGTACATTTTCGACCTTAAACCAACATACTCCTTAATCACCTTTCCAGATAATTCATCCTTCATCTTTCCTAAAACCTTTTTATTAACGGATGAATGCAAAGGCGAATCTTTAGGGTAATCAGATGTGTCGTACCATCCTGTATGCCCTTTAGCCACTTCGATTTCCATGTCTTTATAGATGTCTTCAGTAGGGATATCTATAACAAAACTGTCTGTATCTGTGTAAAGCACTCTGGACTCGGGATACAGGGGTTTGAAGTAGTCATAAAGAAATTCTAACATCAAAAGCTTTGATAATTCTAAAAACGGTAAACCCAATAAATACAGGCTTGTCCAATTTGACTTTCTTTTTTTTCATCATTATGCCAAAAAGCTGGTCATGAAATCTTCTAAAGTCCTGATAATTTGGTTTTGAAGTTAGCTTAATTGCTTCGTTCTCTTTGGTGACCAATCTGACGTCTTTGCGCTTGTGCGGATTCTCCATAGTCTTTCCGAAACAGCTGTTGTTCATTAAACTTGAAAAAGTCTTTTTCTGAAGCATCTGCGGATTTAGTTCTGAGATCAGTGTTTTTTCATTATGTTTGGTTTCATGAACTGTTCTTGATCGAAAGAAATTTATGCGATGAACAGCCGTCAACTTCAAACCATGTCTTAAATAAAATTGTAGAAGTCTGTAATGACAGACATAATTTTTTTTGCCTCGAAGATTGGGCACAAGTTTAGGCGGCTCTCTTGGATTCGTCTTTAGACTTTCTGCTGCAATGGGTAGTCATTAGTTAGGTCTTTGGAGTTCATGAGGATATTCTAAGTCAACTTCTAGAATGTATCCACGTGTTGATCAGGCGCCAAACTACCCAACCCCTTTAATGCCTTTTGAAAATTTTTTTGGGTTGTCTTCTGTGTACATTTTAAAGTTTCGTAATGGAAGTGATTGCGCCATAGCCCAACCATACAGATTGTTTTCATCTAAATACATGAGATAGTTAGACCTTTTACTCGGATCATGTCGTCCAAGTATTTGTTGTTTGCTTTACAGTAATGATGCGACGCCATACTAATTCCTCCACGCAATCCGTTTTCAATCATCTGAATCATTGGTAAATCTGACAATAAATCAATTTGTACTCCAGTAAACTTTAAGAAAGGTCCCAACTCATCCCGGGCGCAGAAATGTAATGCGCGGGATCCAGGCTATAATGTTTCATGCAGGTCTTTCTATAGTTTTCAAAATATCCGCCAACAAACATACATCAGCCATCAAGTAGGAATCATGATAGTCTCCCATCGTTTTACAATCTAACTTCTGCCACGCATCTTGAGCATGTTGGTAATCAGAATCACTAATGTCCTTTCCTCTAAGACTAGAAAAGAACGCGCCTTTAGGAGGAAGTGTTCTTCGTCAAACCTTTCCCCAAATGTTCATGTACTCATAAGGATAAACGCCCTTTCTAACAAGCGTTGGGTCAAAATATTCTTCCGTTATTGGGCAGGACTTTAAGGACATAGCCAGCGACTCTAAGATCCCATCATGTGTTGCATAGAGTCAAAAAAGACATGTTATTTAAAGTGAAACACATGTACTTTTCTGACGACTGTGCAATGCATGACACCCTGAAGGCGTCGTTTACTGCTTTCATTATAAGATGAGAGTCGTAACCCGCAAGTTATGAAAGAAAACAGGCAGCTTCCATGTCTTTGGTTCAAACTTTAGTTGAAGATTGCATTTGTTGTGCGCAGCTCCTCTGAACTTTCCGCTAATGTGATCATGGTCTCTTACTGTTGGATTCGCCGCGTCTGATGAAGGCCTAAAACCACAAAACCAACAATGTGTGGCTGAGTCATATGTTGTTGGTCTTCAGGCGCCATTATGATTTCAGATAAGTTTAGATTATTGAACAGGGGGTTACGCACTTGCTGCATGAGTTTTAAGAAGTATTCTGGGAGCATCTGGCCCTCTATACAATTCTGGTTTTGAATGGACGCCATCCGACCTAACAATAACAAAAAAATGAACAAATCTAGGGTTACTCATTTAAAACGTTTTTTGAAGTTTTGTGGTGTGGCCCCGGTTGGCCCTTCATATTTGGGGACATAAAAAGAATTGTAAAAACATGAATCCGCCCGTGTATTATTTTCGAGAAACTGACACAACAAAACAACCAGTTCATCAAAGATCTTTTGTGAAGAAGAACTGCAGTTATTCCACGGCACAGTCCGTTTAATTAATTTTCGGTGTCTCCAGCTGCCCAATTGCATATGAAAAACTCTGGATTAACAATACACAGTTTGTGTTTTTGGTTATCTAATGACTTCTTTGTTACACAGTGTGTTGTCTATGTAGATTTAGATCGGTAGCTTACGTTGTGTCATGTTGAAATAAGTCTTATTTTCAAACAATGGCTTTCTTTGTAGTTGTCATGTGAATGTTGACTAGCACAACACTGCGGATATTCCTTTTGCTTTGTTAATGATTTTATCCTGGTCGAAATACTGTACATTTTCGACTTAAACAAATTCTCTTTATCACCTTTCCAGATAATTCATCCTTCTTCTTCCTAAAACCTTTTTATTAACGGATGAATGCAAAGGCGAATCTTTAGGGTAATCAGATGTGTCGTACCATCTGTATGCTTAGCCACTTCGATTTCCTGTTTATAGATGTCTTCAGTAGGGATATCTATAACAAAACTGTCTGTATCTGTGTAAAGACTCTGGACTCGGGATACAGGGGGTTTGATGTAGTCTAAAAGAAAATTTTTTTTTTTTTCTAACATCAAATAGCTTGATATTCTAAAAACGGTAATCCAATAATTACAGGCTTGTCCATTGGTCTTTCTTTTTTTTCCATTCATTTATGCCAAAAAGCTGGTCATGAATTCTTCTAAAGTCCTGAAAATTTGGTTTTGAAGTTAGCTTAATTGCTTCGTTTCTCTTTTGTGACCAATCTGTGTCTTTTGCGCTTTGTGCGGATTCTCCATAGTCTTTCGAAAACAGCTGTTGTTCATTAATTGGAAAGTCTTTTTCTGAAGGAATCTGCGATTTTAGTTCTGAGATCCGTGTTCTTCATTATGTATGGTTTCTTAGAATGTTTTCTTGATCGAAAGCAATATGCGTATGAACAGCGTCAACTTCAAACCATGTCTTAAATAATAATTGTTAGAAGTCTGTATTGACAGACATAATTTTTTTTTGCCTCGAAGTTTGGGCACAAGTTTAGGCGGCTCTCTTGGATTCGTCTTTGACTTTCTGCTGCTAATGGGTTAGTCATTATGTAGGTCATGGAGTTCATGGGATATTCTAAGTCAACTTCTAGAGTGTAATCACGCTGTTGATCAGGCGCCAAATACCCAACAACTTTAATGCCTTTTGAATATTTTTTTGGGGGAAAATTGTCTTTGTGTACATTTAAAGGTGCTTATGGAAGTGATTGCGCCATAGCCCAACCATACAGATTGTTTGCATCTAATACATGAGATAGTTTAGACTTTTACTCGGATCTTAGTCGTCCATGTATTTGTTGTTTTGCTTTACAGTAATGATGAGAGCATACTATGCCTCCACGCAAATCCGTTTCTATCATCTGAATCTTGGTAAATCTGGACAATAAAATCAATTTCGTACTCCAGTAAACTTTAAGAGAAAGGTCCAAATCATCCGGGGCAGTAATGTAATGCGGCGGGATCCAGGCTATAATGTTTATGCAGGTCTTTCTATAGTTTTCAAAAAATATCCGCCAACAAACATACATTCAGCCTTCAAGTAGGAATCATGATTGTCTCCCATCGTTGTACATTACTTTGCCACGGCTTCTTGAGCATGATGTAATCAGAATCACTAATGTCTTTTCCTCTAAGACTAGAAAAGATCGCGCCTTTAGAGAAGTGTACTTCGTCAAACCTTTCCCAACTGTTCATGTACTCATAAGGATAACGCCTTTCTAACAGGGTTGTTGGGTCAAAATATTCTTCGTTATTGGGCAGGACTTTAAGGACATAGCCAAGCGACTCTAATGATCCATCTTGGTGTTGATAGAGTCATAAAAAGACATGTTATTAAAGTGAAACAATGTATTTTTGACGATGTGCAATGCTGACCACCCTGAAGGCGTCGTTTACTGCTTTCATTATAAGATGAGAGTCCGTATCCCCGCATGTATGAAAGAATTCAGGCAGCTTCCATGTCTTTGGTTCAAACTTTAGTTGAAGATTGCATTTGTTGTGCGCAGCTCCTCTGAACTTTCCGCTATGTGTCATGGTCTCTTACTGTTGGATTCGCGCGTCTGATGAGAGGGCTAATCCACAATCCAACAATGTTTGTGGCTGGGTCATACTGTTGTTGGTCGTCAGGGCCATTTGATGTCAGAGTAAGTTTTGATTATTAGAACAGGCGTTACGCACTTTGCTGCAATGATTTTTAATAAGTATTTGAGCATCTGGCTCTATAAATTCTGGTTTTGAATGACGCCATCCGACTAACAATAACAAAAGCAATGAACAAATCTGATGATTAATTCATTAGACTGTTTTTCGAAAGTTTTTGTGTTGCTGTGGGCCCCTTTTTTTCATAAGGAACAATAAGAGACTCGAAGTCTGCGTAAACTTCGTATGGACTTGTTTGCGGCCGTTTCCAAGTTCTTAAAAAAAAACTAACTTTAGCTCCTGGCGGGGGCGTATTAGTTCTGTATTACGTTCTACAGAACTTTTACATGTTTTATATGTTCACTCCGGCTTGCACAGATGGAATTCTTGTTAAACATTTCTGCAGAATTTCTTTGTTTGCCATGATTTTTGTAGTTATGCTTCTTAGTCTACTCATCGTGCGTATCAATGTGTAATGCGGTAAGCCCCGCTGGTGAATGAATAGCAGTAATGTTAACATGGCTTTTGCTGGCTCGCCAATCGTTGACTGTTCTTGGCACTTTAATCGGTTTGTAGATTTGTTTCCTCATCATGTGTCAGACATTAACAGTTATTGGTTTGTTTTGTTCTTCAAATGATCAATTTGGTTACACTAACAGGAAAGGACCCCACTAAAGTTAAGATCATTGATGTAAGGGTGATAGTTAGACACTCTTTCTGCGTTTTTTTGCAGGGGCGTAATGCTGCCTTGCAGAACACACACATAAAACATTTGTCGTCTGTATTTCTTTTGTTTAAAATGCTCTTTTTCGCTACCAACTCTCGAGGCAGACGGGAATGTAAGACCTGCCAACCAATCGGGCATACTTAGACTGTTTAATCTGACTCTAAGACTTCGCCCTTCTGACCAGCAGAGCTCTCATTTGGCTTATTCTGCGGCCAATCAAACTGTGTATAGCAGTTCGTCTGCCCAATCCGAGGGTTAAGTCATTATGAGAAAGAATAGTCTGCTGTTGTTTAGTTGAGACCCGATTCTAGATTTTCTTCATTTATTGTTACATAGTCGATTAAAAAGCTAAACAGTATTTAACGGTGGGTCTATTGTTTGTTTACCCGAACTGAGAAATAGCATGAGCAAACACTTGCCGTACGCTTGCTGGATCAATGAATTCTAAATCTATATCATTCAGTCTCTTGATAAACGCTCTCCTCTTGCATTGCTTCGAAAAATTGTCTTGTCTTCATATATATATACCATGTTGAGCTTCTTTTCTAACTCAAAATATTTTATTTAAATTATAAAAATTTCTTAATCAGAATCAATTTCAACGGTCTTTTTGTGCTGGATCATAACTAAAAGTATAAACCACTTTTGCGTTGTTTAATGTGAGTGTTTAGACAGAGTTTAATGTTCGTTTACTTTTTTTAAGCATTCCTTTTTTATTCGCTCGGCTCGTTGGCTGTTGAGAAAAACTTGCCCTCGCCTTTCTTTGAAGAACTAACTTTTGTTCTTTTGTAGTCATCAAAATCGGCCCCTGTAAACGATTAAATTCTTATCCCGTTGAGTTTGTGGCAACTAGCGGATTTATTTTAAACTGTCAGTTATTGATCGAGGCTAAGTTTAGCTGTTATTAGGTTGAACAATAGGCTGTGTGCTTTTGGTGTTTAGTTTTTAATTTTTTGCCAGCAGCACTTATGCTTAATGAACACAGGCGAGAGCTAAGACAACCCTCCTAGAGGCCAAAGCTGCGGGTGCCACTATGCCTTTGCTAAGAGGCCTACACTTGTTCCTCTGATAGAGCATTATAGTTGATGTTCAGTATTACATATGTTTCAGCATTAAAGCAGAGAATACCTTCCTCTTCACTTTGGTTTTGCTGTATTTGAAGGTCCTGCTCTAGTTTTGTTGCATTTGTCTGTAATGTGGGGTTACTGAAGGGGTTTTTTATGTCAGGGGCTATCCTTCTTTTGGCGGGGCCTCTCTGGCGCTGTAGGCCATTTGGATATAACCCTGAACAGAAAAGCTTTTATAAAATAAAAAAAATAATTTAGAATTGTATATCATCTTTTAGTCTGTTATCTTTCAATATTCAGTGCGCATTTATATTTAAAATACAAATGTACATTTAGTGGTTTATCGGCTTCTTCTTCTTTATCATTTTGATGTTTATTAGTCTCTCACAGTTCTCCCGCTTCCATGTAGCGGATTATCTCGTTGACCTTATGTCAATCCATAAACCGTATTTTGTTGTTTAAATAATCATCAAGTCTTACACTGTGGAAGGTGTAGGCTCTTTAGGACACAAGGTCCAACGTTGGATTTTTTACACCTCCCACGTCAATATACAGTTTTCTTATTTCATCAAAATGTGGCGATAAGGTTATTAAGCCGCTAGCATAGATTTTGGTTAGGACTGCCCTCAATCGAAATTGTACTTTCGTGATTTTGGATTAAAAAACTTTCACTTCCTCTTTTGAATGGTTCTTCAGCTTCACACAAGCAATAAAATACCTTTAAGCGATCTTGCTGAAGACGCTTTAAACTTAAATTCCATATTATGTTGCCTGTTCTAGGATATGTTGTATGATGAATCACTCTTTCGTAAATATATTGCTAATTTTGACTGATATTGTTGTTCAATCTGCCTTGCTAAATTAGGTAGCTACACGTCAAACTCTAACGAGATGTCAGAAAATGCTGTACTTTGCTTCGTGTGTTGTTTTGGGGGATTTTTTTTTCTGATAACGCGTTTGTATTCATTAAACGTTAGTTCATTTGACATCTGTCTTTTAACGCTCCTTGAAAGTATGGCGCATGCGTCTTTTAACATCTCAAAATCTAAGGGTATGGAAAAAAAAAAAGCGAATACCATAGCATAACTTAACAGCTAAAGCCTTTTTGCTGCTTTTAGATCTGCAGGGGATTCGGCGACCGTCTATTCTAGTTTTTTAGTGCTTCTTTGCATTTTCGTTTCCTTGAAGGCAAGAATCCTCCCTTTCATTCCCGGTTAGCCATAGATCAGAATAGGTTAAAAATATGTCTGCATTGGTAAAGAAAATATTCTTGCCCCTCAAGTTTTATAGAATTTTCTTAACAATTGCCCGTCTAGGATTCTGGAAACTGTCCTGTTTGTGTCTGTTCGTTGAGCGAGTTCTATTTTGAAAGTAGTTGCGCAGAGCCTGGCACAATCACTTCATCAGCTCTAGGTCTGGAAAGTTGACAGTAAGTATTTGTTCTGCATCAATAGTAGATGGGATTATTTGTGGAACAAGTAATCTTCGCTTATTTCCTTCACGCAAAGGGTTCTTTCAGCTTCTATGAGGGTCTAGACAATCGACCATATGATTGTGTACATTTTTTATGAAGCAAAATAAAAAAGTTAATTATTTAAAAAACATGTCAGATTTGAAGATGAAGAAGATTATGATGTTTTTGATCGTGGAGGACGACATGAGTGAAATGATTCCTTTGACACGGCATCGTCAGCGCTCTATTGGGCGTGAATTAAACAGAAAGTAAGGTTAGATCATTGTACCAAGTTTAGGTCAAGAAACCTCCGAATTATACCCCCTGATGATTTGTTTTGAAGTAAAGTTGACCAATTTGTTTGTAAAAACGATCAGGAGAAACTTGTTCAGCTTACAACTAAAAAAGACCATCAAAGTTTTTAGCGTGGGTTCAATTTGACAAAGACTCCTGCGAGCGTGCAAAATCGCTTTGCATTGATAAACAAAATTAAATAGGGGATGCAGTGCTTACTTCAACCACCCTACAAGAAACTCCCGACAGATAACCAAAGAAAACATGGAACTTAAAGAAATTTAAACAATCGGCAGGCGAATTATAAATGCAATAGAAAAAGCAGAAAAGTTTTTCAGAAGAAACAGATTAAAGACTATACACGACTCACCGCTACCCATAATGCGAGAAATAGGGCTTGATCATGCTTTAAGAGCCATTAGAGGCGAATAAACAATCAAGTTTAGCAAAACTGGGTGAAATAGATGAGCGTATAAAAAAGAGAAAAGATAAAAACTCGTTGAGCTGATGACGCCAACTTGGCAAGATATTAAAGAAAGAATAACCAAAGACTTAAATGATCTTGAACAAGAGAGATCAGCAAGACTAGAAGTGTTGTCTACTAACGGAGAAACAATTTACGAACTCAAGTGAGCAGATATAAGAGGAAACTATCCAATAATTTTATATGAAGACACACGCTAGCAGAACGAATCCGAACACTGTTTAGAGAGCAAGGAGTCACATTAGCAAGCGTTATAAACGGCCTTAGGTTTTGCAATAAGTTCATGGTGATGGACTATTAAGGGGCGTGGGTCAAAGCCCAGTGCCTCCACCACCATCACTCCATCACCACCTGATAAATCATGGTAAAAAAAACCAGCTTGTTCATTCTTGCGGATTTATAAAAAAAATTAGCCATAAAGCCTTGGAGCTTTACGGGTATATTAGGGTGGGTGTCGTCCAGCTGGCTTTTGTCTATGCAAGCAAAGTAGTTGGCTTTATGGCCGTGCATTATGAGACATAGTTCTTAATTGTTGGGTTTATATTTAGTTAGATAAAGACCGAGTAATCCTATGCCAGTTAATACAACAAACAAGTGCTGTCTTTTCATATTCATGGTCATTATTTTTTTCGTGTTTTCAACGTCCTTCGGGCTTTGGGCTCAGGGATTGGATCTGACTTATTCTTGGGGGGTCATCTCGTTTGTTTACTGCTTGCAATATTACGGCTCAGAATTTATTTCGTTTTTCCGACTTTCTGATCATTGCTGCTCAAGGATTTCATTATTGTAGTTTATTAGTGTTCTATCTGGAGCCTGAGGTCAGAAGGCAGCATGTATAAACCGTGCCAACAGCAAAGTCTACCTTTCGATCTTGCGTATTGTAAAACATATGGTTCCTTTTTATACTTGAAGGTATACTCAAATGTAGAATTTAATGGCCGTCTCTCTAATTTGCTAAGAATTGTTTTTGTGCAAAAAAAGGGGGGGCAAAGGGGTAGAAGGATCAGTTATGTCGATCTTGTTTGTGCTTGCGACCCTAGCAAACACCAACGTAAGTACGAACAGAGTCGATTTTATTCGTTCTATTCTGCTTTAGTTAGGCCTTTAGAAGTGTTCTATGATAAATGTTGTCCTTGCTGTTTTATGCTCTTGCTATATGGACCCGAGGTGAACGTTGTGCATGAAGAGAAAGATGTGTAGGAGGATTCCAGTCATTAGTTTTACTTCTGTGCCTCGCCCCAAAATAATGGGGTGCCTAGACATGATTAAGATCTTGGACTTTTGTCTAAAAGTCTGTCTTGGCGTTAATATTGAATTCGTTACAGATCCTTTCACAAGCCATCATGTTATTCTGTTGCTGAATGATTTAACGGTTTGTCATTTGGCAAAGGTGCTTGCAGTTCAGTCAAAATACGTCTGAAGGTGTAAATAAAATTGAAATCTGTACATGTCCTCACCAAAGATCAGGATGATTTAATGATCAGCATTACGACATCCACACAGTTGATGCACAAAACCAGCAAAGTTTAAATGGTTCTGATAAAAACTGCATCGATGACTGAACCACACTTTTGCGATGTAAGTCTTTTTTAATAGGGGGGTTAAGATATCTGCTTTATGGAGTACTCACATTTACTTGAAAGGCTTAGACTGAGTCACAGAAATGTCAAGGTGTCACGTTGCTTTATTTTTAAGATTGTAGTTGCGGCCCAACTGAGATTTGCATCAGTATATTTGAATGCCATCATTTTATTTCGTTTAAATATGTTTGTAACAATAACAAACCAAGACGTCCTTCGTTTTAGAACATGCTGTTAAAAAAAAAGATGCGGACAAAATGGTCACTCATGAAATATTCTACAAAGTCGTTATGGGTTTTATATTAAGTGAACAAAGGAGAATTATAAGATTAAATAAGTTAATAATAGGGAATTTAGTGAGCCAGTTAACCATTCCTGATGGTATTACGGTTTGCTCACTAAAGAAGCAATGAGTAACTTTTACATTACTTCTCAAACTTAACAATCGCAAAATCTAAAACAATGTTGACTTTAAGCCTGAAGAAGAAGAAAGTGGGTATATTTTGATAAAGAGCTAGCTAAATGTTAGGCTTTCAACTGCCGATCGGTACATTCATAGTTTAAGAGTTGCGCCAACAAACATACTTATGAGGGGGAAAATCGGCTGATCTTGCATTACATCATTACTCTATGTTCATTTGGACGAGCCTATGCACTGATGAAAATTATTTGATGGAAGCCCTCAACTGTTTTAAGAGCTCTTCCGTCGGGAAAGCTGCATATTGCGATTATGAATTTTACAATTCCTATTTTACAGTTTAAAAGTTTGTGTGGGGAGGGTTGGATCATTTAATATTAAAAATTGCAGACAAACGGGGAATGTTGTGAAATTAGATAACCTACACATTGTTGAAATAAATATAAGTTGGTTCTAAAAATAATTGTCAGCGGGAGGCCAGAAGAATCAGGAGTTACATTAGCGCCTGTGAGGTGTATAACCTTAGAATTAAAAGACCTTGCAGACGTTGCGAGATTTGAACAGAACGCGTACCGTGAGTAGGCGCTTGTATGGTTTTGAGTACACTAAGTGTGTGAATTATACACGCAAAGAGGTTGGCGACATACAAAAAGTTCCTAAACTAGAACAGCTGCGCAAACTAGAGCAAATTATTGTTGGCCAGTTATGAATTAAAATAGTTCGAAATAACTGACTCAATGGCACTTACGAACCATATTTAGAAGGAATAAATTTGAATATAAGCCCTTTTACTGTTAGCCGCCAAAAAGTTTCAGAAAAGCATTCAACTTGGCCCTGTCTGTCAGTCTTATGCGGGACGACAATAGTCGGAAAGAAATTGAAATACGCCGTATGGGAAAAAACAGAGTACCATCCTCCACAGAAAATGAAAACAGTTGTACAAAAAGGCTTCTACAAAATTACAGTTCTTTCAGCAGAAAGTTAGGAGGACACGTTCACAATAATATTTGAAATTTCTGTCTTTAAAGATGAGGAGAGGGATGGTGTTGTGGCGTTAGTGACGACCTTATAAAAGGGAATTATTATTAGCTGGCAAAACGTAGACGTTTAAAACGTCTAACGTTACCATCGTCGTTTTCACAATGGTGAGGATATTAAGGTTATAACAACAAGCAACAAAATTACTGTTAACTTAATAGAAACAATCTTACAGAATACATTGGATTATATCTTACACATTTTGGCCTCATAGGTTTTTTTTATAATTCTGAACAAGTTTTTGACGGAGAGTTATGATAAAATAACTGGATTGATTAAATTCTTCTATAAATCCATGGGAGCAGTTAAAACTTTATGACAAAAAATCTCATTGTTCATGATTTTAGTGGGCAACTGGGATGTGGAAAAAACAATATTTGTCTAGACCTTTTACAAACAGTTTATCGCATATAATTTTAATCATATTGTTATTTTACTGCCCAACACTTAAATGGAACAAAGCTTATCATGATAGAAGGTTTATATGGACAGATGATGACATAATTAGTTGATCTAGCTATAAAAATGAGTGAGTGTTTTTTTAGAACAGTTTATAGATGTTGAAGTGCCGGATCGCAGACACTATTTTATTATAGATGCACCTGTTCAGCAGAAAGGACATAGTTAAAAGAGACACTCTTGATCAGGACATGATGGCTTTCAGTGGAAGACCATGCCGGATAAGTGTGTGGATTTTATGCCCAAAAATATAACTCAGTTTATAAAGACTTTAGAGAACAGTTAATGGACTGTAGTTTTATTTCACATGAAAGACAGAGACTCATTTGAAGAATGTTTGCGAGAAAATGATGTTATTGAAATGACCAGGAAAAAACACAGGATTAAACAAAACCTGAATCTGAAAACTTAGTAAAATTAGTATTGAAAACGGATAATCCTACTACAGTATGTTTGTTTGTAGATAATCGTTATTTTTTGGTTATTGAAGTCTTACTTGTCTGAGAACTATAAAACCTTCATTTGGGTCATTCGCCCGAAAACTGTTTTGTGGGGCGGGAAAGTGAGCCAGATATGAAGGTTTTATAGTTCTCTCATTTCATCTCAGTCATTCTATCGACCAGCACATCAATCATCTCTGTATTGCGTCTCAATCAATTAATCATCCTGCAAGCAATCAAACTGATCAGTTCAATCCAGCCTAGGCCCGTACTTGAACTGCAGTTTGGCGGCCTCTTTGGGCGGACACCGGAGTGTGCTCTTGGTCCGAGTTTCTTCGTACGGTGGAGGGTGGCGCCGGAAAACCCGTGTACAATACGACACGCCTCTATGTGAGCGAGAGCTGCGCTTGCGCCGTGTTTCTGGTCGTATTTCATGTTCCTTTCAGGCGTTGGCTGCGATACCTGCGGCGTTGATGGTCAAGGATGTTTGAAATGAGGAGGATTGTGTGATGTGTGTGTGTGTGTGTGTGTGTGTGGTGTGTGTGTGTGTGTGTGTGTGTGTGTGTGTGTGTGTGTGGTGAGAGAGAGAGAGAGAGAGAGGATGTGAGAGAGAGATGAGAGAGAGAAGAGTGAGAGAGAGAGAGAGAGTGCGCGCGCGCTTCTCATTGGCTAATGCCTGCTTGTTAGAGTTCATTCTTTAGTGCCAATTATTTACAACAACGGTCAAAAAACAGCAACAATAGTGGTAACGCAGCATCATTATCAAGAATTTACCGACGACGACGACGACTCCAAATTTGTTGCTAATAAAAGATAATCAATAGCTGCAGTAGAAAATTGATAATTGTTTGCAAGCTTATTGCAACACGTGTCAGTTAAATATTACCCCCCCCCCAGCCTCTCTCCAGAGTACTATCTCCACTTCCCCCTTACCCCCCCCCCCCAAAACATTAGACATTTCTATGTTATATGGAATAAAACGATATGATGAGATAAAACAGCACGTCCTAGCGATGTATATACAAGCATCATTAGAATGAGGAAAAGAAAATACCCGCCCCGCCACCCCAATCAACGCCCACCCAATCCCACTCATTCACGAACAAATCTCTCCCTCTTCTCTCTCGTCTCCCCCCCTTCACAAACACACACACCACCTACACACACAAACACACACAACACACCACACCACACACACACACACACACACTCAAACACACACACTACACTCAACTTCTTTACACGGGTTCTTGAACATCTATTGACCATACCAACCCGTATAACTGAAACAGTCTCAATTACTTAATAAGGATCAAATTTATACAAAAACAAAAACATTCATCATTGAAGTATGCTCTCAGCCATGGTGGATGTATGTATCTTAATCCCGTTGTTCTGACGTGGTTCAAAAATACCGTTATAAAAATTCTAAAAAGTAGGGACATAGTTTGTATATTATAGGAGCTTTAGAACTTTAAGGAAGAAAGATTTCTTTTCAGTCCTTGCCACAGCACAATTGGAATATATATACCAACTAAGAGATCCTGATAAAGCACTGAATTTTGGATTACACAATTTATTTTCTGTGGATAACAAACAAGCTCCATTCATCAAAAAAAGAGTCAGACAGGAAGCCAAAACACGTGGATAAAAAAGAAATAGATATTGGAAATTATCATAAGGTATCAGTTAAGCTATTCCGGAAACAAAAGAAAAGAATTCCGTTAATAAAGAAATATGTGTTAAAACTCAATGAAACGTAATCTATGCGGAATTACTTTCAAAAGATGTATAATTTCTACAAAGGATTCACGTCTCAGATTTGATAAGCCATTAACATGTTGAATAATAAACAAGTCTCAAGAAATCAGGAAATTATCACAGATGTAACTGCAGATCAGTTAACAACCCATTTTGCTAGTGTCAAAGAAAAAATTATATCAACATGATAGGACCAATGGGAAAATGACCTAGAGCATTGAAACATACTTGATTTAAAAAGATAGTAGCTTTTCCTTTACCCTCCACCCAATGGACGTTATGGGACGTTAGTAACGTATTTCATTCCTTAAAACAATCAGGTGCACGCGACTTAGATGGTTTAGATGCAAAATACTAAAGATTTATGTCAATAATTACTGAACACTAAACGTATTTGTACAATTTATGCATAGGAAAGAAACAACCCTTTCCCTTGAAATTTAAGAAAGCTTAGTTATTCCACTTTTTAAATCTGGCTATAAGTCATTCCATAAACTATAGACCAATTTCTATTTTATCTGCTTTATCTAAACCTATTGAAAAAATTGCCAAAATTTAAAATATAAAAAAAAAAACTTATTCTTACCCTTTACTAAAACAATTTTACTCCACGACGTTCATTCTGGTTTTCCGTAAAAATCATTCCTGCCATACACCTTTGATGCAGCTTATTGATAGCCTCTTATGTAGTATATATGAAATAAATTTATGTATTCTCTTTATAGACCTTGCAAAAAGCTTTTGATGTAAAAATCATTCTCTCTGTTGCTTAACTGGAACTCTACAAATAACTCAGGAATTCCTTAAATTCAGTCACATTCTAATGTAATAGGAAACAATCAGTAACAGTCAGCAATAAAAACGTCAAATTTATTGTCTATCAAATTTTGGTGTACCACAAGGCTCTGTATTGGGCCCTCTGCTGTTTACTGCTACGTCAATGATTTACCTTTTTTTATTGAAAGTAAAATGCGAAATGTTTGCCGATGGACACATCTCTTCATTCAGTGATTCAGATCCTATTGATTAGCTTGTAGCTCCAAAATGATTATACAAAACTTATCGAATGGGACTCAGTTGAACCTTATGTCGTAAATGCAAGCAAAACCAAGTGCATGTTTGGATGTGGCCCGACAAAAAAAGACAAAAGATGAATGTCAAAATTTCACCATTGTTTATATCTGACCAAAAAATAGAAGACGTCGACTCACTAAAATACTAGGTGCAAATTGTTGTTAAAGATTAAACATGGACAGTCCCACATAAACGTCAATGGGAAACGTTCTCTCAAAAAAATTTTTCAATTAGCTAAGATTTAAGTACTTCTGGACACCCATTCTGAAAGCTCTTTTTTGTGCTCATATATCTATCAATCATTGATTAGTGCATCACCCTATGAGGATAACTGCAGTGTGTTTACCAACTGAAATTTATTCATCGAATGTATAAATGAGCATGAAATTTAGTATTTCTAAAATCAAGCACCTAACATCAGAAGACTATAAACAACTTAATTGTTAACCTTCTCAACAGAACTTTTATTCAATAGGCAAGTATGCATGCATAATGTTACAGACGGATATGTCTTAAAAGATTAAGAGATTCTTTAAACTAACACTTAAGACATTGTTCTTTTATTATATTTTCTAGACCAAGAATTAAGCTTTATAAAATAGTCTTTTTGTACTCCGATGGAATTGTATGGAACAAGTACCTATCATTTTGAAAAACATAAGAACAAACATCAGTTTAAGATAAATCTTGGAAAAAGATCTCAGGATGGTTAGCAATCAATATTTTCTCAAATTCCCTTGAAATAATCTTCAGTTGTGATTTTACATGATGTATCCTTGTGTTTTGTTTTTGCCTATGTTATGTATGTATATGCTGTGTGTATGCTTTGTAGACAATGTATTGATATTGTACATAAATTAACTCTATTCTCTCTGTCAGTCTCTGTCTCTCTCTCTGTCTCTCTCTTCTCTTCTCTCTTTCTCTCTCTCTCTCTCTTCTCTCTCTCTCTCTCTCTCTCTCTTTACTTCCTTGTATATGTAATTATAATAGGCTTGAATTTCTTTTTTGTACTCCTCTCCCTCACCCCCACGCCTCCATCCTACCCATCCCTCCTCTATTTCCTCTCCCTCCTCATCCCACTCAGATTTCACCCCCACGACCTCCCTCGCCCTTTTACGGGGGGCTGATTTTCTCTCTTTGCTTTTTCTTCGTTTTTCTTATTTTATTTTTAGTTTTCTTTGTTTGATGTGATGGCTTGATGTAAATAAAGCTGTTTCTCTGTTATTCAATTGTTCATCTGGAAATAAAATTTTTACTTTGACTTTGACTTTTTTTGACACACACACAGACACACA
>CM031620.1:14230820-14235820 GCA_018398815.1 Conus ventricosus | reverse complement strand
CCAACGTGTGTGTGTGTGTGTGTGTGTGTGTTGTGTGTGTGTGGTGTGTGTTGTGTGTGTGTGTGTGTGTGTTGTGTGCGTGCGTGCTGAGTGCGTGCTGCGTGCGTGTGTGTGTGTGTGTGTGTGTGTGTGTGTGTGTGTGTGTGTGTGTGTGTGTGTGTGGGGTGAATTTGGAATTTGCCAAGTATCTGTATCAGTCAAAGGTAAAACGATCAGATTTGGGATAGCTTTGGTATCATATTGGAGGAGATTATATCACATCACATCATGGCATAGAATCATCAAGACAGCAGTTTTGCCTGCTCTATATAAACAATTTTTTTTTTGCTACACGGGAGCTCGCTTGAAAGTGTCATCCATAGAAATCAGAGGGGATTGAATCCTGTACAAATACTGGGAAGAGAGAATCTCTTTATGTTGTGCTTTACCGTTTACCTTTGCTAAGAAGACTTCAAGGTAGCTAAGTTGAATGGAAATTGAATATTTTGGTTCAAACAGACCATCGTTTGTTTGGGATACACATGATTTCTAATGCACACATTCGTTCGTCTTTGCAAGACAGCTGTTTACGTTCATCGTATGTAGTTTTACACTCAAATACTGAATGTTTCAGAGAAATACTTTTAAACTGATATTGAACGAGAAAGCTATATTTATTGTTTGCACGATTTATTATCATACAAACATCTATTCACTGCATTTCCGTATACGATCTATAAACACAGAGGATGAGTTTTGCCAGGGTGAAACGTCTCTCTCTCTCTCTCTCTCTCTTCTCTCTCTCTCTCTGTCTCTGTCTCTCTCTTCTGTCTGTCTGTCTCTCTCTCTCTCTCTCTCTCTCTCTCTCTCTCTCTCTCTCTCTGTCCGTCTTTCTCTGTTTCTCTCTCAGCTCTCTCTCTCTCTCTCTCTCTCTCTCTCTCTCTCTCTCTCTCTCTCTCTCTCTCTCTTCTTACTTTAATTATTTATTTATTTATTCATTTACTCAGAGGCTGCAACGAATGGAGAAGGAGACGACCTCTCGTTTCTTCAGCTCAAAGAAAACTCACGATATCTCCAAGTCGTGCTATTTATAGCCACGCCGAACTGCAAAGGCCACGTCGGCAGTGAGGCACCTACCTACAAACAGTCTTCCAAAGTAAGAATCGATCCACTTGTTTGTTGAAGTTGCTCACTCCCTCGCGTTCATCGTCCCATTTTGACGAACCCGTTTCAGTAAGGTATTTTCCACTGTGCTTACCACCGGGTTTCTAACATATTTTTATATACAGTTTTTTGTTGTTTTTTTTATAAAGAAAACGTACACGAATGTCAATGAATGACATGTCACTTCCACCCTTCCTTTCCCCTCCACTCTCTTATCTTCTAAGGTACGCCCCTGCCCCCCCCCCCCTCCCCCCCCCCCAGCCTTTTCCACTCCCCCCTCTCCCATCTGCGCTGTCTAATATCACAGGTCGTGAAAAGATGTAGAACAAAACCAACACACACGCGCGCGACTGCTCTGAGTCTATCTGTCGGTCCGTCCCTATGTCTGTCTGTCTCTTTCTCTTTGTTGTGTGTGTGGTGTGGTGTGTGTGTTGGTGTGTGTGTGTGTGTGGTTGTTGTGCGTGCGTGCGTGCTGGGGTGTGTGTGTGTGTGTGTGTGTGTGTGTGTGTGTTGTGTGTGTGTGTGTGTGTGTGTGTGAGTGTGTGTGTGTGTGTGGTTGTGTGTGTGTGTGTGTGTGTGTGTGTGTGAATTTGAATTGCAATATCTGTATCAAGTAACGATCAGTTGGGATGCTTTGGTATCATATGGGGGTAATCACATCTCATGCATAGATTCAGACGCAGTTTGCTGCTCATATAAAATTTTCTTTTGCTACCGGACTGTTTGCAAGTGCATCAGAAATCAGGGGATTGATCCGTACAAAATGGAAAGAGATCTTTAGTTGTGCTTACTTTACTTTGTAAGAAGACTTCAGTGCTAAGTTGTGTGGAATCGATATTTGTTCAAAAGCCATCGATTTGTTTGGATACACATGTTTTATGCACATTCGTTCGTCTTTGCAAGACAGCTGTTTCAGTCATGAAGTGTTTTAATATACCGAATGTTCAGATAAATATTTTAATGATTGATCGAGAACTATGTTTATGTTTGCAACGATTTATTTCATACAAGCATCTATTCACTGCATCTCGCGCATATTGCGATTATAACACAGAGATGTAAGTCTGATTTTGCCAGGGCTCTTGAAACGTTCTCTTCATTCTCTCTTCTCTCTCTCTCTCAGTCTGTCTCTGTCTCTGTTCTCTCTCTCTACTCCCTCTCTCTCTCTTTCTAATCTCTTCAGTACCTCTCTGTCTGAATCGTATTTCTTGTTTCTATCAGACCTCTTCTCTCTTGTCCTACTTCTATGCACACTTCTTCTTCTTTACTTTAATGTTTTGTTTATGTTATTATTTTACTCAAGCTGCAACGGAATAGTTAGATGGAAACGACTTTCTGTTTTCAAGCTCAAAGAATATCAGCGAATATCTGCAAGTATCTATTTATAGCATCGCCAGGACTGAAAGCACGTCGGGCAGTGACGTCTATCCTCCTACAAACAGCTTCTTTCCAAAGTATAGATCGTCCTTGTTTGTGCAAGTTGCTCATCTCTCTCTCCTCGCGTTCTCGTCCCATTTTTGACGAACCGTTTCAGTGAAGGTATTTTCCACTGTGCTTCCCCTGGTTCTACTATTTTATATCAGTTTTTTGTTGTTTTTTTTTTTATAAGAAAACGATCAACGAATGTCAAAGAAGACCATGTCTCTTCACTCACTTCACTGTATCCAATCCCTCTCTTATCTCTAAGGACGCCCTGCAGGCCCCAGCCCCCCCCCCCCCCCCAGCCTTTTTCCACTCCCCCCTCTCCGATCTGACCGCTGTCTAATTTTCACAGGTCGTGAAATAATGTTAATGTAACATAAAACCAAACTACACGCGCGCGATGCTTGAGTCCTATCTGTCTTCCCTCTATGTCTGGTCTGTGCTCTTTCGCTTTGTGTGTGTCGTGTGGTGTTTGTGGTGTGAAAGTGTGCTGGGGCTGTTGTGTTCTCTCTGTCTGTCTCTTTCCGTCCCTCTCTCGTCTTCTTTGTCTGCTTTTTCTGTCTGCTGTTGTCTGCTGCTGTTTTCCCTTACCCTCTCTGCTGTGTCTCTGCTGTTCTCTGTCTGTCTGTCTCTCCTCCCTCTCCTGTCTGTCTGTCTGTCCTGTTTCTGTCTGTCTGTCGTCTCTCTCACTCTCTCTTCTCTCTCCTCTCTCTCTCTCTCTCGTGTCCTCTCGCTTTCTCTCTGTTTCTATTCTCTGTTCTGTCTGTGTCTGTCTGTCTGTCTGTCTGTCTCTGTCTGTCTTTTTCTCCCTCCTTTCTCTCTCTTTTTCTCTGTTCTGTTCTGTCTGCTGTGTCTGTCTGTCTGTCTTGTCTGTCTCTGTCTGTCTGTTGCCTGCTCTCTTTCTCTCTCTCTCTCTGCTCTCTGCTTGTCTCTCTCTTACTCTTCTCTCCTCTTCTCTCTCTCTCTCTCTCCCTCTCTTCTCTCCTTCTCTCTCTCTCCCACGCTGCACAAGGAAATGGTTCTCACCTCAGCAATTCAAAGGAAATCAATCACGTGGAGTCCAGTTATCCGTGGAGGAAAGCACGGGACACATGTCCACCCCGACCCCTGACTCCATGCACCCTGACCCTGGCAGAGACAACGCCGCGCATTGTTTACACCCCCTACATCTTCACTGTGTCTGAACTTCAAGAACTTCACGACACGACGTGGACACGTTTTCAATAGGTTCTGTTAATAGTGGCTGTGTATGAAAAACGTCATTTAAGTGGCCTGAAAAAAAGAAGAAAAAAGGAGGGAAAAAAAGGGAAAAAGAAACGAAGAGGCAATATCATTACGTGCGCAAAAGTGAACGTTGTTTTTTTTCAACATGTGCTTTTGACTTTAAGGTTTCGTTCTTTTTTTCTGTTCGTCTTTTTGACTCAAAGATAGCAAAAATCTAACATGTTTCTGAAGTTAAGAGAAAAAAAACCCCAAACAAACATGTTTTCGACTCTAAGATAAAAAGAATGTAAGTTTTTGACTTAAAGACAACAAAATATTAGCATGTTTCTGGCGTTAATATAAAACAAACCGAACATGTTTTTGACTAAGATGAAAAAAAAATGTTTTTGACTTAAAACAAAGAAAAAATATCCTTTTGACTTTAAGATAAAAGAAAAAAAAGTTATAAGTGATCCGAAGTAAAGTACATATGAACTTATCCAGACACAGTCGTGATTTCCAAATGACCTACACGCGGCAGTTCGGCCCACGAAGCAACACAAAGACAGACCTGGCCCGAAGTGCCGAAAATAAACAGCAAAAGAAAACAACACAAAAACCATGCAAAGCACTCTTACATTTGCACATTCCCTACGCGCAACCAAAAAAAAAAAAAGAAAAAAAAGAAAAAAAGAAAAAAAAGCATAACCAACATCTAACATTAACGTTACACTGTCTCTCAAAGGAAAAAAAAAAAGAAAAGGAAAAAAATGATGATGAAGAATCCACGTTGATGAACATGCACACCTTAAGTTTGTTCCGGAGGCCGTGAGTGTTGCAGCCTTCATTCCAAGCGTGAAGCGATTACTCTGGCACTTTGACCAACACGCACGGCCCCAGTCGCTTCTCACTCCCTCTTCCTCCTTCCTTTCCCTTAAACACCACCTTTGCCCCTCCCTCCTCCTATACCCCCTCCCATACCCCCCCCCCCCCCCCCCCCCCACCCGACACCTTAGGTTCCCAGGTTGGACAGATTATATTTCACTGACCGCATGACCGTTGGAGAGACACGGTAACCCGGCGCTTGGTCTAATTCCACGGTGGATTAAGTCACGGCGGAAAACGGATTTACAGCCAGAGACTTTACCGCTGCAACGGGTTATGTATGTAAAGAAGGCTGCCCTGACTGACTACTTACGTCTTAACCTGCCTGATCGCCATTAAAAAAAGAA
>CM031620.1:14205820-14228320 GCA_018398815.1 Conus ventricosus | reverse complement strand
CTGATGCCGGATCAACTGTCAATGTGATGGTATTCCATATTCACTGGATGGCATATTAGCTGTTTACCTGCTGACAGATTAGATGTTTACCGGATTGGGGATGATCTGTTTATCTAGCGGCACATTAATTCTTCACCTGGTGGTGGGTTAGCTGATAATCTGAAAATAGATTTTAGCTGTTCACATTAAGGTAAATCTTTTGTTTACCTGATGGTGAATTACTGGTTTACCCGATGGTGAATTACTGGTTTATCTGATGGTGAATTACTGGTTTACCTGATGGTAAATTGCTTGTTTTACGTGGTGGTATATTACTTGCTCACGTGCTAGTAAATTACTTGTTTACGTGGAGGTAAATTCCTTGACTATCTGATGGTAGATCATTTGTTTACGTGAAGGTAAATTCCTTGACTATCTGATGGTAGATCATTTGTTTACGTGAAGGTAAATTACTTGACTATCTGATGGTAGATCATTTGTTTACGTGAAGGTAAATTCCTTGACTATCTGATGGTAGATCATTTGTTTACGTGAAGGTAAATTACTTGACTATCTGATGGTAGATCTTTTTTGTTTACGTGAAGGTAAATTACTTGTTTATACCTGAAGGTAAATTACTTCTTTACCGGGTGGGTAAATCACTGTTGTTTACTGATGGTAAATTTCTTGTTTACTGAAGGTTAATTGTTTATCTGATGGTAAATGCGTTGTTTATCTGATGGTAAATTCGTTGTTTATCTGATGGTAAAATGCTTGTTTACGTCATGGCAAATTACTTGTTTAAGTCATGGTAGATTAGTTGTTCCCCCAAAAGTAATTGGCTGTTTACATACAGCACATTTCCCGTTAACGTGAAGGCATTTTCGCCGTTTGCCGCACGGTTACATATCGGCTGTTGGCCGGATGGTAGAGAACCTGTGTCCCCGCTGAAAACGGTCACGTTGATGTAATACCCCCATGAAATAGTCCCTATTGATATGATGACAAATCTTGTGTCTGTCGGTTGTTTGTCTGGTTTGATCGGTTAATCTGGTAGTTAACTGCATTAAGATGCCTGTTCCTAAGACTAATCATTTCTTAGGTGAATTCTTTCTACTAAATAAAAAAGCATATAAAGCAAACTACAACCCAAATTGTTAATCACGTATCAAAGCTGGTAAAAATGAAAAGCCGACGCCAGTTAACGCCATATATCAAGTTAAATGAAATTATCCTTGGAATTCGGACAAGAGGTGGTAAAACTTTGAACATCGGACTTTTTTAAAAATCGAAACGTACATAGAAAAAGAACTGGTAATGGATCCATAAAAAAGATATATACTTATGTCTGTGTGCCGTTTATCTATCAAAATAAGTGTGTGTGTGTGTGTGTGGTGTGTGTGGGGTGGTGTGTGTGTGGTGTGTGTGTGTTTTGTGTTGTGTTGTGTTACGTATTTGTATGCGTGCGTGTGTTTAACATACAGCAGAATGGATGTGCCAGCCTAATATGTTGTTTTGGCCTTTGCAAAGGAGTTCTTGCAGAAAGTATGAAGGCTGACATGAGTGCAAAACTACCTTCATTTTTAGTCTGCATTTCGCATGTAGTGTAGTTCTGGAGATGCTTTACCAATTGTTACCCAAGCTTTGTTGCTAAAAAGGTTCACTGTAAACTTGAAAACCAAATCAAGCTTTATCCGCAGAAGCGACGAAAACACTGCAAATTGAATCACACACGCTGAGCTTCGAAAAGCCAGACAACTAAAGAAAAGCAATATTTTCATGGAGATGGTCTAAATGACAGGGCAAATCTCTCTCTCTCCTCTCTCTCTCTTCCTCTCTCTCTCTCTCTCTCTCTCTCTCTCTCACACACACCACACACACACCACACACACACACACACACACACCACACACACACCACAACCACACCACACACACGCTCTCTCTCTCTCTCTCTCTTCTCTCTCTCTCTCTCTCTCTTCTCTCTTTCTCTCTCCATCCACGACATACACTCAGAAGCAGCAACATGCATACTGCTTAAACAACGTCATTCGTTTTGATTTCCCTTTTTTTGTTCATGTATGGCCGGTTATAAAGACTATTTTGGATGGATTATTTTAATTATAAGCATTTTTAACAATGTTAAAGCACAACACCAAGTTGAAGACATGATGCTTAAGCTCGATCTTACAGATATATGGAGAATGTTGAACCTGAATTGAAAAAATACACATGGCACAGATCTCCCTCTGCAGCAAAGTAGATTGATTTTTTTTTCTAGTTTCAGACTATGTGTCCACCTTTGTCACTGATGCAGATATTAAGGCAGGATACAGGACAGATCATTCAATGATTACTTTGACTTTAACCTTCGCTAAAGAAATTAAACGATACCCCTTCTGGAAATTTAATTGTTCCTTGTTGAAGGACAGACAGTACATTGATGAAATTAACGAGGAAATTAAAACTTTAATAGAAGAGTATGCAGTACAGCCCTATTCAAGGGAACAACTACCGTTTATTGAGCGTTCACAAATTCAGTTTACCATTTCAGATCAACTGTTTTTAGATGTTTTACTGATGAAAATAGGAAGTAAAACTATAGCATTTGCAACTGAAAAGAAACGCATAAGCAATGAAAAGCAGAAGCGTTTACAAGTGAATATTGAAAAGTTTGAGAAGAAGGAACAGTTGACTGATGAAGGAAGACATGGTTTAGAGCAGGACAAAGAGGAACTAGTCAGACTTAGGGAAGCTAAAATGCAGAGGTTTTTGATTCGATCACGAGTGCGTTGGATAGCAGAAGGGGAAACGGTGAATAAGTACTTTTGCTGGCTTGAAAAAAGAAATTTCTTAAACAAAAATATGACAAAGTTAACATTAGATGATGGTTTAGAAATATTTGATGACGAAAGGATCCAACAAGAAGTGAAGAGATTTTACAAAAAAAATTGTACCGGCCAAAGGAAGTTGAGGAGTGCGAAATAGCTGAAATGGTTAACTTACCTCATGTCTTAACAGACCAAGAAAAGGTACAATTAGAAGGAGAAATTTCTATGGATGAGGCTGGCTATGCAATTAAACAGATGAAAAACAATAAAAGTCCTGGATCAGACGGATTTACTGTTGAATTTTTCATTTTTGATTTTGGCTATCACTTGGAATATTCATTGTCCGATCCTTAAATGAAGGTTTTCAACTAGGTGAGCTGTCCACCACACAAAAAGAAGGAATTATAGTTTGTATTCCTAAAGGTGAAAAATCTCGAGATGTCATAAAAAACTGGAGGCCAGTTACTCTTTTAAATGTTGTTTATAAGATAGGGTCAGCATGTGTTTCGAATAGACTAAAAATGGTTCTTCCAGGCTTGATTAATGAATACCAAACAGGATTTATGGCCAACAGATATGTCGGAGATAATATTAGATTAATCTATGACTTAATTAATTACTTGCAAACACACCAGCTGCCTGGTTTGCTTTTATGCTTAGATTTCGAAAAAGCCTTCGATTCACTTGACTGGGCATTTATGAATAAAGTACTTGTAGCATTCGGATTTGGACCAGACGTACGTAAATGGATAAGTACTTTTTATAATAATATTAAGTCAACTGTTCGCCTACGTATTTATTTTGTGCATGGAAATCCTTGCCATTATGTTGAGAGATAATATAATTATAAAAGGGATCCAAATTAATAATACAGAACACAAAATTTCACAATATGCGGACGATGCAGAAATCATGCTCGAAGGTGAAAAAGTGTCTTTTGAGGAAACTCTGGCAACAGTTGATAGGTTTGGGAGAAAATCAGGTTTGAAATTAAACACAGAAAAAAACAACAACTGCTATATGGCTTGGCAGTAGGAAAAACTCGAACATTCGCTATATGCAACACTTACGTATACAGTGGAATCTATCACAAATTAAAATTCTGGGTATTATATTTACCAACGATCTTGCTGATTGTTCAGAAATAAACATACAGGCTAGATTTCCTGAAATAAGAATGCTATATAAGGTATGGTTAAAAAGACAGGTTACTCCACTTGGCAGGGTGGCTGTTTTAAAGGCTTTAATCTTGTCCAAACTAATTCATCTCTGGATTCTACTTCCAAATCCTCCCGATGATGTAATTAATGCTATTTAAAACTCAGTATTTCGATTTGTTTGGAATAGAAAAAGGGATCGTATAAATAGAAAAACTGTGACTAAAAACAGAATGAATGGAGGACTTGGTGTGCCAAGAATAAAAGAGTATATATTTGCATTAAAGCTTGCATGGATTAGAAAAATAAGAATATCGTCTCATAAGTGGAAAAGTATTACTTTGGCAAGTTGTCCAAGAATAGATCATCTAGAAAAGATTGGTTGTAGTCTTCCTCTAGGCCAATTATCCAAAAATAAATTTGGGGCTGATGTATTTAAGGCATATAAGGAATTTGGCCGAAGGATTCTACCTTGCATTTCCGAAGATATGGCTTCCGAAAATATATTCTATAATGAAAAATTAAGATAAACAAAAAACCAATTTTTTTTTCTATCAAAGTCTGTTCGACAAAAATATACATACAATTGGACACATTATAAAAGAAGATGGTACGATTTTGGCATGTACAGAGTTCAATAACAAACATGGATTTTGCATTGACTTTATCTCGTATACTGTATCATTAAGAGAAGTAAGCGCATATATTCGGAGAACTGCAGTAACAATGACAAATAACAAGAATGAAGAAAGGTCTAAATTATGAAAACTTTTCTGTTCAGTCAGCAGAGGGGCACGTGCTTATTATGATGCCCTTTCTGTGTGACAACATAAACCCTGCTTATTGCAATAAGTGGAATGAAAAACTTGAACAGCAATTGGAATGGGATGTCATTTTAAAAAAGGTGCAAAAAATAAAAGAAATAAAACTTAAATGGTTTCAGATAAGAATTCTACACCGCATACTGGGTACAAATATTGTGCTGTCAAAAAAAGAGAATTGAACCGAATGATCATTATACATTTTGTAATACAGAAAGAGAAAACATTGAGCATCTATTTTGGTCGTGTGAGCATGCGGCACATTTGTGGCAGATTCTTTAAATTTGTCTGTTGAGTTGGTATTATTTGGGCATTCAAATAAATTTTAGAAGTGATGAACCCTTTGACTTTATCTTACTTCTAGCCAAATATTTCATCTATAAATGCAAATGTGAGAAAATAACTTCCAATTGTAATAAACTTTTACACTATTTAAAGACAAGATATAATCTTGAACAGCAAGTCGCAAAAAGCGTAAACTCTATTAAAAAACTACACGAAAAATGGCAATTATACCAATCTTTGATAGAAGTGTAATTTTTGGACTTGATGTGCATGTTGAGGGACTAGTCTGTCTCCGTATCACGTATTATGCATGTACGTAATGGATCCCTTGTGGCTTTGTCGGTGTCTTACGCCTCTCTCTCTCTCTCTCTCTCTCTCTCTCTCTCTCTCTCTCTCTCTCTCTCTCTCTCTCTCTCTCTTCTTTTGTTTCTGTTTTGCTTTGTTTTTGGTTGTCTATTTGTATTTAATTTTTGAAAAACCATGCCTCGCAAATAAGCTAACACATGATACGGAAACTGTTTATGGTACTTGACTGAAATGTAAGCGTTTGGCTGTTGAAACATAAATGGTGTGAATTATGTACTGATGTGAACTGAAATGCTATGAATTTATGTAAAATGTTTTGTCTCTGCAAGGAGAAAAATAAAGTTGAAAAAAAAAAGAATATTTTGGAATGTGACTTCTTCCCGAACCCTTCGCTATTACTCTCCTCTTCAATTTGATTTTGGTTTTAATTTCAGTTTGAAAAAAAAATGATATTAGTAGTTCAGAGAACGGATGACTTAAATGAAGCAGGGAACTGTAAACAGTAAGTAACAAACCGACAGGGGCAACTCTTGTTCGTATGATGAAATAATGACAGGCCCATAACTCCTAACGAATGGTGCTTACGACACCGAATCGCCTAGCAGAAATGACAACACAGAGCACACAGAACAAACAAGGAAACATCCCCAGGATGCTCCAAGCTTGTCCACATACCCTGTACCTAAAAAAATCTACACAGGAACAGCAACTGGAGAAATGAACAAATGTAAATTAGCATTCAGTTAAGACTGGCAATGCCGTTTGGATCTTGAATACAGTCAAACAAATACACAGACGAACAGTAACAAAAACAGGTGACCTCAGTATGACTGGCATGAAAGGAAGTCTTCTGTGAGACAGGGAAGAGGAAACAGTAAAGTACAAAAAGTAGGGTAGTCGCCTTGTGTGTTCTGTGCGCTCTGTGTTGTCATTTCTGCTGTTCGATTCGGTGTCGGAAGCAGCGTTCGTTTGGAGTTAGGGGCGTGTGATTATTTGATCGTGGGAACAAGAGTTACCCCACTTGTTTGTTATTGTGTTCAGAGAACACTTTGAAACAAAAACAGTCAAGTATTTTGTTTTTTTTTCGGTTTGGTATGATTTTCAATTGTAAACTTTAATCGTTTTTAAAGCATGTAATTTGATTAATATATATATATATATATATATATATATATATATATATATATATATAATATATATTATATATATAAATGATTGCTGTTTTATTGCAGATTTGTTTTTGACTCCATATTTGTGTCATTGGTTTTTTTCCCCTTTTTTCTTGCATTTATCTCCAGTATGATTCTGGATGTTTCGGTTTTTTTATATTTTTAATTTCCATTTTTGACGCACAATTCAAGTCCACATGATCGTGCACATGACTTCATATGTTCTACTGAGATATAAATTCATCAGTTGAGAAACTATGCATAAGTACATAGACTAACTTTGTTGTGCAAATGAGTTTAAAAAAATGAACATGCTAAAGCTGATGTTAGATATGTAATTTACAACCTTGCATATTAACAAGAAAAAAAATAATTAAACGACACACATGGATTTCACATTATCCAGCTAAATGTAATTCATCAGTGGTATTCACGCACAAAAATAGTGTTACCCACATAATGCCTTCTTTGTTCTGTTACGGAAAAAAATGACAAAATCTGATGACGTGGTTTCTTAATGTTGAACGGACTTTAACAGCACCATTTTTGTATGTATTCTCCAACAAACAGACAAGTGATCGACAATAATTATTAGCAATGTGATTTTCTTTTCTCATGCTGTGTAAGTGTGGATTTATGATTCTTGGTAGAGATTTGCATCATCACAGTTTACTTGTTGACTCGGAATACGTCAACAATAGATCACGTGCCGAGCACTTTGGGAGCAGGCGAGAAAAACAAACAAACAAAACCAAATAGCACACTTCTGGGGAAAAAATCCCCCCCCCCAAAAAAAAAAAAAAAAAAAAAAAGAAAAGCCCAAAGGTCACATCAGCAGAGCCAACATATTTAAATACTGAAACACATGGACAGTAATACAATGATGGAGGTTCTGCCATCACACAAAAACGTCAGTTTCCATGAGTTCCCTATCATGAGATTCTTACGCTGTAGATCACAAACGAGTAGCACACTTTCGGCAAACCAAAGGCTATGTTCGCAAGAAAAAACACCTTACACGAACATTCAGTTGAATTTGTTGTCCAGTGTTATGTGATGATGTAGAAATAAACTTAATCACGATGTACTCTAAAAAGCTCGACTCGTACCTTTGTTATCAGCCAAAAATATGTTACTCACACACACAAACACACATGTACGCACACACGCATGCGCACACACATGCACGTACACACGCATGCACACACTCACGCACGCACGCATGCACGGATGCACGCACACACATACACCCCCCCAACACACACCACACACACACACACAACACACCACACACACACACACACACACACACACACATGCGCGCACACAGACACAGACACACAGACACACACACACACACACACACACACACACACACACACACAAATGCACGCACAAATGTACACAGACGCGCGCGCAAACACACACGTACACACATACACACACCACACATACGCGCGCGCGCGCGCGCGCACACACACACCACACACACACACCACACACACACACACACACACACACACACACATACACACACACACGCACACGACAGTTTTCCAACGTCAAAAAACAAAACGTTAAATTTTATATATATGTGTGTGTGTGTGTGTGTGTGTGTGTGTGTGTGTGTGTGTTAAAAATATTAAAATGAAGTGCTAAAATTCATCTACAAGCTTGTTTCAAGATATGTCTCTCTCCTCAGGATGACTTTTTTGTGGCAGGCCAACGGTCTTTTATGACGTGCGGGACCTGATCTTGTCTCTGTGTGTGCGGGTTTCGTTTGCTGCACGTGGGGCCTGTGTGTGTGTGTGTGTGTGTGTGTGGTGGGTTTTCTTTTGTTTTTTTGTTTTTTTGTTTTTTGTTAGGGCCTGTTCAGGTGGAATGTGCTAGCAAAGATTTCCACTTGTGCCTGCAATTATTCACTATTTCTACTTTTGTGTTCAGAGTTGCTAAGTATGGTTTGCATAATATTAACCATTTTTCTGTGGAACATAGGTTGCATTTTTTGGAAATATTGTTGTATGGTGTTGCTCTTTTTATGATTTTCCATGATATGCTGTAGTCTATTTTTTTATCTTTGAGTTTCCAAATGTATTTACTCAGTTCTGTTTGATTTTTTATTTTTCATTTTTGAATGACTGTTTATGGTTTGCGTATCTGGTTTTGAAAGTGTTTTCAGTAATCCCTATGTATGTTTCTTTTTCATTTTCTGATGTTACCGTAGCTTGGTATACAATATTGCTGTGAAGACATTTGTTGCTTAGGGGAAACTGTTCTTTTTTGGGTGCAGTTGCAAGATGTCCTTGGTCCTTGGTTACAATTACAAACTACAATATAGCCCAGACAATAACACGAACAGAAATAAGAAAAGCAGAAAAAGGAAGATCATATGGTACAACCCACCATATGATGGACAAGTAAAAAACAAATGTAGGAAAAGAATTCTTTAAAATCTTGGCAACATCATTTCCAAAAGAACACAAACTGTCCAGAATATTCAACAAAAACACCATTAAACTATCATACTCATGTATGCCCAACCTCAAAAACACAATTGACTCATCTAACAAAATGAAAAGCAACACAAAAGAGAAGGGTGCTGAAAGGACATCTTGCAACTGCACCAAAAAAGAACAGTGCCCCCTAAGCAACAAATGTCTTCACAGCAATATTGTATACCAAGCTACGGTAACATCAGAAAATGAAAAAGAAACCTACATAGGGATTTCTGAAAACACTTTCAAAACCAGATACGCAAACCATAAACAGTCATTCAAAAATGAAAAATACAAAAATCAAACAGAACTGAGTAAATACATTTGGAAACTCAAAGATAAAAAAATAGACTACAGCGTATCATGGAAAATCATAAAAAGAGCAACACCATACAACAATATTTCCAAAAAATGCAACCTATGTTCCACAGAAAAATGGTTAATATTATGCAAACCATACTTAGCAACTCTGAACACAAAAGTAGAAATAGTGAATAATTGCAGGCACAAGTGGAAATCTTTGCTAGCACATTCCACCTGAACAGGCCCTAACAAAAAAAAACAAACAAAAACAAAAAAACCAACCACACACACACACACACACACACACACACACACACAGGCCCCACGTGCAGCAAACGAAACCCGCACACACAGAGACAAGATCAGGTCCCGCACGCCATAAAAGACCGTTGGCGTGCCACAAAAAAGTCATCCTGAGGAGAGAGACATATCTTGAAACAAGCTTGTAGATGAATTTTAGCACTTCATTTTAATAATATTTTTAACAAATGTTGCTCTCCAAGGGGTTGAGCTTTTTTCAGATTTTTAAGGACGTTACGCACGTACGCACGCGCGCGCGCCACACAACACACACACACACACACACACACACACACACACACACACACACAGGCACGCGCGCGCGCGCGCACCCCATACGCACACAGATACACACACACAGACACACACGCACACACACACACACACACACACACACACACACACACACACACACGACCTAAACATCCTGTACATCACTATTTACATCGATTCATAACACAGAGGTGAGTGAAATGCTGATGGCTATAAGTCAGGTAAAGCTGAGCCACCCACCCATGCCACTTTATGTAAGTAAAAAACAAACAAACAAACACAAAAACAACAGCAACACAATAGTATTGTTGAAGCCACAGGCGGATCAGGAAAACACACACACACACACGCACGCACGCACGCACGCACGCACGCACGCACACGCACGCACGCACGCACGCACGCACGCACGCACGCACGCACGCACGCACGCACGACACACACACACACACACACACACACACACACACACACACACACAGAGTTTATACACTACCTGAATTTTATGCTTCAGGTACAACAGCGTTTCTAAAAATATTATGTAACATTTGCCAAGAAATGTCATGCCCTTTGTCTGGTTAACTTGAAGAAACTGTGCAAAGTGTTATCAAAAGACAAAAAAAATATATACTGACAACAACAATTTACAAAATGAGTAATCCAATGATTGCAAAATGAGTAATCAAAAGATTACAAAATTAGTAATCAAAAGATTGCGAAATGATAATCAAACATTAGTTCACACACACACACACACACACACACACACACACACAACACACACACACACACACACACACACGTGTATACACTACCTGAATTTTATGCTGCACGCACAACAGTGTTTGTAAAAATATTGTGTGTAACATGTACCAAGCAATGGCACGCCATTTGTCAAGTTAACGTGAAACTGTACAATGTGTTATCAAAAAACATCAGCAAAGACAGTTTGCAAAATGAGCAAAATCGATACAGACTGATGACATAGGGAGAGATCCCTTTTTGCACAGCTCTATCCAAAAGTATCTTCGCCTCTTCCTGACCTGTCTGTCACCTTTCTCTATTTGTGCACGTTCCTGATTAACACAGCAAGGCACATCAGCAAAATAATCAAAGCTGTCCCCGCCACATGGAATGCATAGTTCTGCGAGTAAACACCGTAAAACAGCAGCACCACTGGCGCCAGAATCAGCGCACAGAAAATCAGCAAGCCGACCACGTCGGTTCCATTGCTCACGGTGAAAGAGGAATCGCTTTTCGTGTGCTCGGGGTGTGTCCACGGCATAGTGGTGGCACAGAAGTTGCAGTTCTCCTCTGTCAAGAAAGCTGCTGCTGCCAGTTCTTGTGTTGTGTCGGCGAAACCGTCGTTTACCATCTCACCACCTGAAGGGTGAGAGGAGTAAGAAGAGATCGTGGGACCTTGAGACGGTGGGATTGTCCAGCGTCTTTGCTCTGGGATGGACGTTTGGCGGCTTCTCTCCCCTTGGTTTACCGTTGGAGTATGGAACTGCGCTCTGTCTTTTCTCCGAGTGTCCGAGACGGAGGTTCTTCACCCGTATTTGGAGCACACTTAGTTTTGTCATTGGGAACCTCTTCATTGTAGTGGATTCTTTGAGTCTCTGTGTATTCCTCCTGATCTGCAAGCTGGAAGACCCGTCCGTCACCCTCAGCGTATCTGGAGTAAGGCGGCGGTTCAGCTTCTTCAGCGAGCTCGAGTCCGGTCTTTTGACCTGCTGGCTGCAGGCTGTCTTGAGGATCAGATGACCCTGCAGCTCGAACTGTAGGCCAGGACCTGCTCACTGCAGTGACGCTGACCGCTCGTTTCAGCGCCGTGTCGCCGTGATCACTTGACGTGTGACTGCTCCACCACCCTGAGATGTCCCGTCGTCAGAGTCAGCTGTGCTGAGAGAGTTACTCTGAGCGCTGACGCTGACGACTTCCTTCAGCGAGGTTTCGCTGCGATCTCTTGACACGTGACTGCCCCCACTCTGAGAGGCCTCGTCGTTTGAGTCACCTGCGCTGTGAGGGTGATTCTGAGCGCTGATGCTGACGACTTCCTTCAGCGACGTTTCGCTGTAATGGTCGCTCAGTCGGTGACTGTCCCAGCCGCCGCTTTCCGCGCCGTGGCTGGAGGCAGAAGGCAGGGAGAGTTCGCTGGGATGCCGACGGTACCCATCGACAGACAGACTGGGTGCTGCAGGAAGGCTGGACTCGCTGCCGCTGGACCGGTCTGCCAGACAGTCTGGAATGCAGAGTCCGGGCTGCGGAAAGAGGCAGACACAGCGACGTGTTATTTGGACAGTCATGTGCTCGTGTTGTAGTGGCAGCACACCTCTTCCTCCATTTAGTGCCCTTTAAAGTGAAGGCGGTTTGTTAAAGAACGCCCCATACCCTCTTTTTCCATGCACATCCATTGGAATATTGTGCATAAACAAGAAACAGTAAGAAAAGAGTCAGTACTGTATTTTTTATCTCACAGTAAACAAGACATAGTGTGCACAAACTAAAAACAAACAAACAAAAAAGAACAAAAGAAAAACACACACACACAATAAAACAGACAGTACACTACTATTCATCTCACAGCAAATGGCAAGAGACATATTGTGCACAAACATGAAACAGAAAGGAAAGAGTTAGTACTGTATTATTTATCTCTCAGCAAATGGCAGGGGTCATGTTGGTTTATCTCACAGCAAATGGCAGGAGTCACGTTGTGCACAAACAAGAAACAATAAGAAAAGAGTCAGTGCAGTATGATCGATCTCACAGCAAACGGCAAGAGACTTGTTGAAGCGAGTCAAGATGACGGGTCACTGAGAACGTGACGTGACAACAAACATGTCGAGTTTAAACCAGCTTTTCCAAAAGAGTGCATACCACTAATAGAACCCACCAACGAATGATTTTTTTCCCTTCAAGCCTTGGGATAAAAAGTTCTTGCTGTCTCAAATTTCTTCTACTTGTGCCAAGTGGAAGCCATACAAGGGATCGTATTGGTCGCATGTCGTTAGACCGAATGATGACGTATCATTGAGTCACATGCCAGGTCAGATCACTTCATATCATAAGAAACTAGCGCTTCAGAACATATCAAGAGACAGACAAAAGATGGAATGCAGTGACTTTCTCTCACATCCGGCTAGTATATAATCGCCACTGTTCAAACCGACACCCAGAAAAATCAGTACAGCAGGAACAGAAAGCACCAATGCAACCGAACCAATAGCATGCGTCAGAGATAATGCCAGTCTTCAAAGAAATTGCAGAACCTAGCATTTATAGCACCCTTCCCACTATATTAGCTACGAAGCAGAAATAATCAGCAAGACAATGAAACCACACGAACAACAAACGCATGAGTGAAACTACATTGCCTAGGCGCTTAAAACTCCACTGTGTCCACTGTTTGTGGAAAATAAGAATACCATACATAACAAAATTCAAAGTGACGCCAGGAAGATGATCCCAAACTAAATCCAGCCCTACGCATTAATTCAGTGAACATAGCCAGACACGCACAATGACCCCAAACTAAATCCAGCCCTACGCACTAATTCAGTGAACATAGCCAGACACGCACAATGACCCCAAACTAAATCCAGCCCTACGCTTTAATTCGGTGAACATAGCCAGACACACACCTGCCATTAGCCAGTGAAAGTGATCAAACACTAAAACCCACCTTTGTGCTGCAAGGACGACTGCCATAATAGCCCAAGGTCACGGGCCAGCGAAAGTTATGGGAAACTTACACCGACCTTTTTGTAGTCTGGAAGGACAACCACACTGAAATGTTGGAATCCTGAAGCAGGGCAAATAGTCCGGGACCAACACACTCACCCTTCTTCTGGAGGAGCAGCTGCAAGGAAAGCCCCGAGTCATCAGCCGCTGCAGATTGTCTGGCACAGGCAAAGAATGGTTCGCCATCAGCCTCCGCATCTTGGCCACGTGACTGCTGACGTCACTTCCGGCCAGCTTCTTGAAGGCTCCGAAAATTTCGGACCAGTTGGTGTTGGAGCTCCTGTAGCTGTTGCTGATGTTCCTTGGGGAAAAAATGATAAAGAAAATGACGGAATGAAACTGTGTTATGAAGGAAAGAAGGAACGAAGAAAGGAGGGGAAAAAGGTGGAAGGGCAGCAGCAGAATAAAGTTAGTTCAAGTGATCGCTGATATCATGTAATTAGGCACAACATTTTCAGTGAATCGGTTGAAAGAAAATGTATCAGTAGCCACTCTCCAATCAATCCTAATAAATGCTTTTAAAAAGAATAAGATCTTTACAACCCTCTTCCCCACCCGTTTTCTTATTTAATCTTTCTCTTTCACATTCCATACCTATGATCAGAAAAAAACCGACCTCAAACTGCCAACTTTGGAATTGTTGAGAGACAGATATTCTTACATTTAAAAAAAAATCAATATGTACGAAACAAAACTTTCATTATGGCTGTCAGCATTCTCACTCTCACGTCTGTCCCTGGCATCATCTGAAGAGGGCGTATTTGTCGAAAATTGATTTGTCTGCTCTGTATTCTGTATTTAAGAAGAGTTCTTTTTACACTCGCTATTTTATGTAAATTATCAAATGGCGTACTTGTTTGAATGATTGATTCCTGCTTGCCTTCGTTTCTCAAAAGACCGTAGTCAAGACTAAAGAATGAAAGAGGCGAGAGTTGTGGGAGGAAATGTTCTTTTCTTTTTCTCGGTTCTTTTTTTTAACGAGTGGCAACTGCTTGCCTGATCAACTTGCCAAGATAACATGTAAGGCTAGTGTGACGATATCAGAAAGAAAGAAGCCGGGAGATGGCTTGATTATGATTTTTCACCACCTTACGGTGGAGGACAGCTTTTACGGCTTCTGTCTTAATCGGATTTTCGCTTTGAGTATGCACAGAGAGAGAGAGAGAGAGAGAGAGAGAGAGAGAAGAGAGAGAGAGAGAGAGCGAGAGAGAGAGAGAGAGAGAGAGAGAGAGAGAGAGGTGAGTGGAGTTTGTGGGATGAGGGGAAGGGAACGCGGGGTTCAAATGGTCACATCTGTTACTGTGACAGAGAAGCTAAGAAAGTTATCACCAGTTGATACAGAAGAAGACCCAATCACGATACAAGGGAAAAACACGTTCTTGTGAATGCTGCTGTGATAGTAACCATGCCTGCAGACACAACTGCTTGAAAAGAAGAGATGGAGACGAAACGCGGGTATAATTGACCGTATGTGATGGACAGCTGATTTTTTTTCTTTTCTCTTTTTTTTTAAAATGTAGATTAAGCTTGTTTGCTTGTGTCTTTGTTTTCTTTCAACGCGGTCGCTAAAAGCCGGCAGCCCCTGAGTGAATTGTGTGGTGGGTGGTTGGTTAGTCAGGCTGAGCTTCGAACAGTGACTTGGTTTGATTTGAGGATGGAAGGGATGTATTCTGAACTTATTTCTTAAAGATAAAAGTGGTTGAGTTAAAGGCGTGGATCAGTTGTACGTTGGATGATTCATCAGTGGATCTTCTGAGTTTTGTCGATAATTAGGAATACAGTGTAATGCATTGTATTACCGTGAACACAAGGAGCAACGCAACTTGAGTACAACACAACACAACACACACACAACACAACACAACACAACACAACACAACACAACAACAATACCATGCAACACAACACAACACAATACAATACAATACAATACGTATGACTTTTGTCGCTAATCAGAACAAATCAACACAGCACAATAAAAAACAATGCCATAAACACGACACAGCATCATGCCATGAAATAGACTAGAACGTAATGCAACTATAAGACAACATCACGTAACTGAATATAACACGACACAGTATCATGCCATGAAATAGACTAGAACGTAATGCAACTATAAGACAACATCACGTAACTGAATATAACACGACACAGTATCATGCCATGAAATAGACTAGAACGTAATGCAACTATAAGACAACATCACGTAACTGAATATAACACGACACAGTATCATGCCATGAAATAGACTAGAAAGTAATGCAACTATAAGACAACATCACGTAACTGAATATAACACGACACAGCAACACGCCTTGAAATAGACTGGAACGAAATGCAACTATAAGACAACATCACGTAACTGAATATAACACGACACAGTATCATGCTATGAAATAGACTAGAACGTAATGCAGCTATAAGACAACATCACGTAACTGAATATAACACGACACAGCATCACGCCATGAAATAGACTAGAACGTAATGCAACTATAAGACAACATCACGTAACTGAATATAACACGACACAGTATCACGCCATGAAATAGACTAGAACGTAATGCAACTATAAGACAACATCACGTAACTGAATATAACACGACACAGTATCACGCCATGAAATAGACGAGAACGTAATGCAACTATAAGACAACATTACGTAACTGAATATAACACGACACAGCAACATGCCATGAAATAGACTAGAACGTAATGCAACTATAAGACAACATCACGTAACTGAATATAACACGACACAGTATCATGCCATGAAATAGACTAGAACGTAATGCAACTATAAGACAACATCACGTAACTGAGTATAACACGACACAGCATCATGCCATGAAATAGACTAGAACGTAATGAAACTATAAGACAACATCACGTAACTGAATATAACACGACACAGTATCATGCCATGAAATAGACTAGAACGTAATGCAACTATAAGACAACATCACGTAACTGAATATAACACGACACAGTATCATGCCATGAAATAGACTAGAACGTAATGCAACTATAAGACAACATCACGTAAAATGAAATAACACGACACAGCATCACGCCATGAAATAGACTAGAACGTAATGCAACTATAAGAGAACATCACGTAACTGAATATAACACGACACAATATCACGCCATGAAATAGACTAGAACGTAATGCAACTATAAGACAACATCACGTAACTGAATATAACACGACACAGTATCACGCCATGAAATAGACTAGAACGTAATGCAACTATAAGACAACATCACGTAATTGAATATAACACGACACAGTATCATGCCATGAAATAGACTAGAACGTAATGCAACTATAAGACAATATCACGTAACTGAATATAACACGACACAGTATCATGCCGTGAAATAGACTAGAACGTAATGCAACTATAAGACAACATCACGTAACTGAATATAACACGACACAGTATCATGCCATGAAATAGACTAGAACGTAATGCAACTATAAGACAACATCACGTAACTGAATATAACACGACACAGCAACACGCCATGAAATAGACTAGAACGTAATGCAACTATAAGACAACATCACGTAACTGAATATAACACGACACAGTATCATGCCATGAAATAGACTAGAACGTAATGCAACTATAAGACAACATCACGTAACTGAATATAACACGACACAGTACCATGCCATGAAATAGACTAGAACGTAATGCAACTATAAGACAACATCACGTAACTGAATATAACACGACACAGTATCATGCCATGAAATAGACTAGAACGTAATGCAACTATAAGACAACATCACGTAACTGAGTATAACACGACACAGCATCATGCCATGAAATAGACTAGAACGTAATGCAACTATAAGACAACATCACGTAACTGAATATAACACGACACAGTATCATGCCATGAAATAGACTAGAACGTAATGCAACTATAAGACAACATCACGTAACTGAATATAACACGACACAGTACCATGCCATGAAATAGACTAGAACGTAATGCAACTATAAGACAACATCACGTAACTGAATATAACACGACACAGTATCATGCCATGAAATAGACTAGAACGTAATGCAACTATAAGACAACATCACGTAACTGAATATAACACGACACAGTACCATGCCATGAAATAGACTAGAACGTAATGCAACTATAAGACAACATCACGTAACTGAATATAACACGACACAGTATCATGCCATGAAATAGACTAGAACGTAATGCAACTATAAGACAACATCACGTAACTGAATATAACACGACACAGTATCATGCCATGAAATAGACTAGAACGTAATGCAACTATAAGACAGCATCACGTAACTGACTATAACACGACACAGCAACACGCCATGAAATAGACTAGAACGTAATGCAACTATAAGACAGCATCACGTAACTGAATATAACACGACACAGTATCACGCCATGAAATAGACTAGAACGTAATGCAACTATAAGACAGCATCACGTAACTGAATATAACACGACACAGTATCGTGCCATGAAATAGACTAGAACGAAATGCAACTATAAGACAACATCACGTAACTGAATATAACACGACACAGTATCATGCCATGAAATAGACTAGAACGTAATGCAACTATAAGACAACATCACGTAACTGACTACAATGGAACGTAATCCAAACACAAAACAATCATGACATCATGCCTTACAATAGCCACACGAGTTCGTTCCCCTCACGCCTTTGTCACCTACTTTCTGTTTCTTCCTCTTCGTTTTTTCGCTTCGGGTGTGGAGGGAGGGGATGAGCAGTGATGAGAGGAGAGGGAGGAGGAGGGGGGGGGGGGGGGGGGGGGAGAAAACGGGGTTCAAATGGTGAATTCTGTACTTTGACAGAGAAGCTAAAATATACAAGAACAGGAGATTATTAATGTTATTTGTGATATCGGAAATGAAATGAGGTAGGGAACAGTAAACGATAAACAGTAAACAAGTGGGTATGTTTTGCTCCCATAAGGAAACCTAACTATTAGATTGTTCGTCTATGTATTTGTCTGACTTTATTCAAGTTTAAAAGGCTGTGCCAGTCTTGAATAAAAGTTACTCTGTGTTAGGTTTCCTTATGGGAGCAAAACATACCCCACTTGTTTACTGTTTATCGTTTACTGTTCCCTACCTCATTTCATTTCCGATTTTGCTTTGATTAAATGAGGTTATTTGTTTCTGTCCGTCTGTGTGTTTGTCTTTTGATCTCCCTTGCATCTTTGGGTGGATCCTCAGGCGTAGGCTCAAAGACTGTCCCCTACATTTTATATTATTTGCATAATGTCTTTAGTTTTACAGCAACTTTTTTTCCTCCCCACACTTTCGTTTGGTTGCATTTACTACTCTTCGCTGGCTGCTCTGGGGGTGCTATTGGATTCTTTTTGCACCCATGGTGGTGAGAACACCACAGTATTATGGACTGTGGTGTGTCTCTATTTGACGCCGGGAGCGCAGACACAACCAGCCGTGTCTCCCTGATGAGTCCCGATCCAGCGGGCGAAAGGCCTCGGAGCAGGCAATACAAATATATCTGCCTTCAAAAAGGGATTGCGATGGTTCCCTTATGCAGCTAGAGAAGAGTTTTCATATCTGTAACTTTTTTTTTTAAATTTCATTTTCCCAGTTTCTCCATCTTCAAACTCTCCTCCCCTCAAGTCCAAATCTTTGCCAGACAGTTCAGTTGTTGGCCTGCGCTTGTTCCCACCCCCCCTCTATTAGATTGTTCGTCTATGTATTTGTCTGACTTTATTCAAGTTTAAAAGGCTGTGCCAGTCTTGAATAAAAGTTACTCTGTGTTAGGTTTCCTTATGGGAGCAAAACATACCCCACTTGTTTACTGTTATTTGTGATAGTCCTACATTCAGAACACAAAATTAAGTCTCCTTTGTCATGTTTTTTTTAAATTGTATGTACGTTTTTCTAAAAAAGAAAATCTAATTCGACGTGTATGGGTGTGTCTGCTTAATAATTGATCTGATAGTGCTCTCTTGCATGCAGACTGGATGCTATATTATGATATATATAAATTGACTGTACCTCCCGTCTTTAAAAGAAAAGATCCTCTAAAAGAAATGAGCATACACTGCGTACAGCACAACAAAACACAACCCAATACCTGTAAGTTCTTTCAGTGATGAGGCCTGCCGTCATCAGGAGATCCCCGAGATCCGTCGGACGGATCCTTCCCTGGATGGCACACCGGACGCAGCGAGATGGTCCACCGCAGTTCCCGGTCTCTTCCAGACTCAGATGGTGCTGGAGCCCTGCCGGATCCACGGGAGCATCTCCGGGAAGCCAGAACGCCTGTGGGATGATGTACCAATAGTGCCGACACAGATGGGGCAGGACCTGGGTCGCGAACGTCACGTGCTGGACGTGGTAGAGGATGGTCCACAGATGTCTGTGGAAGGACGGACACCACGTCGCTGTAGTCGCCACTCAGGTATGTACACATACAGCCTATATTTTTATGCAGATACGTGTGCTCATACGAACACACAGATTGCACACACACACACACACACACACACATGCACACACACTTCTGCACACGCACACACACACACACATACATGCAGGCACACATACAAACACACACACACACAAATGCGCACGCACGCCTGCGCGCACACGCACTTTCACGAACACACACACACACACACGCACACGCACACACACGTGCACACACATGCCTGCACATCATACACACATGTGTACATTCAGTCTACACACACACACACACATGCACACACGCACACACGCACACACACAAAGCCATGGTAGGTAGGCACTCACGGTCTGACCGGGGCGTTGGGCTAATGCGTAGGTCAGACATCCGCTGAGTCGTAGCCACGACACCTTCTTCTTCTATGGTCTCATCTTAGTTGTTAATTAATCTATCCATCAGCTTCAAAATTAATTATGCGTAGTGTGGTTTCAAAACTTAGCGGTTGTGGTGTAGCGTATATGAACTTGCCCGCACGCAGTGACGCCTCCTTGATGAAACTGAATCTGAAACTGAGTCGCCACACAAACACTTCTTCATGTTGTCAGTGATGAGACAGAGCGCCGCGTAAATGCAGCTCACTAAGCATGTTGAAAGTTGACTTTGTTTGGTGAAACAAAAACCGCGCTTGTTATTCCAAGGAGAGAAGTATAGATGACGAACGAAGGAATCTTGTCAATGAGAGAACAACAGAGTAAGTCCAAAGTTAACCCTTTTTTCACTCTTGTCCCTCAGTGAGGGAAATGTAAAGGTAACACAAAACAAACAAACAAACAAACAAACAACAAACCAGTGGGACAGCTTTATGTTCTGTCACACACACACACACACACACACACACACACACACACACACACACACACACGCACGCACTTCCCACTATACATACGTAAATACATATTCAGTCAAAGAATAGACCCAGCTCTTCTCGTCCGTCTCAAGTCAGTCAGCTTTCTTCTCCGCCCGCCAACCAAGAAGAACAGGAGAGCAGGTCTTACCTGGCCCTTTCGCTCCTGGTGGGGTGGTGGGTGCCGCCCAGAGACTCCTCATCCCTCTCGGTGATGACGCCTGCGGCCACCAGAGCGTCCAGCAGCCCCGACACCTCCATGTCCACCACCTCCACGAATTTCTCCAGGATCGCACGTAGAAATCGCCTGCTGTCGTCTTGTGTTCCTGGAATGGTGATGATGGCGATAAAGATGGCGATGATGATGATGATGAAGATGATGGTGGTGGTAGTGGTGATTATGATGATGGTCATGTTGACGATGATGATGACGATGACGACAATGATGATGATGATGATGATGATGATGATGATGATGATGATGATGATGGTGGTGGTGGTGGTTATGGTGATGATGATGATGGTGATAATGATGATGATGATGATGATGATGATGATGATGATGATGGTGGTGGTGGTGTGGTGATAATGATGATGATGGTGATGGTGGTGGTGGTGGTGATGATGAGGATGATGATGATGATGGTGATAGTGATGGTGATGATGATGATGATGATGATGATGATGATGATGATGGATGGTGGTGTGGTGGTGGTGTTGGTGTTGTTGTTGTTGGTTGTGGTGGTGATGATGATGGTGATGATGATGATGATGATGATGCTGATGATGCTGGTGATGATGGTGATGATGGTGATGATGGTGATAGCGATGGTGATGATGATGGTGATGGTGGTGGTGGTGGTGATGATGATGATGGTGATGGTGATGGTGATGGTGATGATGATGATGAGATGATGATGCTGGTGATGATGCTGATGATAGTGATGGTGATGATGAGAAAGCTGAACCAGAGTATACAATGTTTACACTTTTTCTTCTCTGTCTCTTTTTATCAGTGTGGGTTGATACCTGTCATGCACGCAATTCGATCCAATCTGTGTGCTTGACTACAGTTAGTCTCTCTCTCTCTCCTCTCTCCTCTTCTCTCCTCTCTCTCTCTCTCTCTCTCTCTCTCTCCTCTCTCTCTCTCTCTTACACACACACACACATACGCAGACAAACACACACACAAACACACACACACACACACACACACACACACACACACACACACACACACACACACACACACTGTCTGTCTCTGTCTCTGTCTGTCTATCTCTCTCCCTCTCTCTCTCACACACACAGACACACACACACAGACACACACACACACACACACACACACACACACACACACACACACACACACACACAGTAACACACACACAGACACAGACAGACAGACAGACAGACAGACAGACAGACACACACACACACACACACACACACA
>CM031620.1:14190820-14198320 GCA_018398815.1 Conus ventricosus | reverse complement strand
CACACACAACAGCACGCACGCACGCACGCACGCACGCACGCACGCACGCGCACGCACACGCACACACACACACACAACACACACACACACACACATAGCACCTTTTTTGTCAGCGTCCTGGTCCACGTTAGATTTAGGTTTAGTTCAATCATACAAACATTTTCAATATGAAATCAACGTCTTTTCATTTTGGTTCTTTTTTCTCTCTGTTAAACACAATTGTTTAAATATGGGCGAACAGTCATTGAACGGATTGGCAGACTGTCACGGGGCAGCTTGATACAACCAGGGTTCCTTGATGCACTGTGTCACGCTTCCCCGCGTGAATCTGCCCCATGCTGGAGGATTTGCTGAAAGCCCACACAAATCCAACTCCGACGGCCCAGACAGGAAACACTGTTTGAAGATTCGCTGCATGGCCAGTTGACTCGCTGCTTGTGAACCAAGGGAGAAAACCCCTAGCCCTTTCTTGTCCTGCAGCAAGATGTGAATTGTCTTTGTTGAATGCCATGTCTGGCTTTTCTTTTCAAGATTGGTCTGTGTTTTACACTCAACATTCCTTGGAAGTGGTGCTTGCACTCATTGATAGTCTTTTTGGTGGTCAGAACTTCTAGTTAGCACTCTCTCTCTCTCTCTCTCTCTCTCTCTCTCTCTCTCCTCTCCTCCCCCCCCCCCTCATGTTATTGCCTTTTTCATTCGCTACACATCTCTTTCACCAACATGTTCTGGTCATTATGACGGAGGCAGAACCCCGCCACGCTCATCATTATCTCTGTGATCTCTCTCTCTCTCTCCTCTCTCTCTCTCCTCTCTCTCTCTCTGGGTGAGGCGCTTGTGTTCATGATCATGTTGTGACTTAAAAAATAAAATACATATTCATTTTGAGTGACGAAAAAGCACGACATTATTTTCGTTTTCTTCTACATGGCTTCGAGCCTCATCATTAACATTTACGTAATCCGTTGCAGTTTATATGCTTCTTTGCATTTTAAACTTTCTTTTTTCGGCGCTGCAAGTATTCATGTATACCCCCTTTTTATGAAGGCTATGTAGGCCATTGTCAATAAAAACGTATCTGGAGCGTCTGAAGCGTCCCTCTCCTCTCTCTCTCTCTCTCTCTCTCTCTCTCTCTCTCTCTCTCTATCTCTCCACCCCTCTCTTTCTTTTAAATGCTGAGCGTGGAAGATGAAGATGATGTTACAGAGTTCTATTCTGGTCTGAGACAGCATCACAGGGCTATATTCTACGCTTACCTTTATACCACTATATTCCGACGTCAACAGGGTCGAGTGATGAAGATGAAGCATGTGCAGTGTTGGTAAAGAGGTTTGAGCGAAAGGTCTCAGAGAGGCATGAAGTGGATGAAACTCCACTGTGTAGTTCCAGACTTCCCAGCTTCTTCTACGTACGCAGGCTGATACTCCTGCGGACACTCCCTATATGGACAGACAAGTATCAATCCCATCTACCCAACAATGGGAGTGGAGTTTTGTGTGTATGACGGTTTTCATCCCGCCATTAAGGCAGCCACACTCTATCTTCGGGGAAGGTGCATGCTATGTGTAACGTGTCATCCAAACCAACGGCCAATCTGGCCTTTTCTTCCGAAAGTTGGTGATGGGATTTTACGTGTGTGCAAGATGTTATGCGTGCGTTCACACACGGAACCTCGGTTTATAGCCTCATTCGAAGGACTGCTTGGGAAATGGAGTCAGAACCAATGTTTACTCCGAGGGAAAAATCCCCCTGTACCGAAACGGTCCGGCGAAGATCCGAACTTGGATTACGAGTCCAGCGCTCTACCAACTGAGCTATTCCGGCCCCCTAGACCTCCCAGCTACGTCCATTGGAAACTCGACTCGTGACAGAAGCTATCCATGGGCTGAACACTCCCACAAATAATGTGAATGGTTGTGATGGGTAATCCAGACCACGACTGCCCAGTTTGGAATCCGGAAAGCCACACTGCTTCCAAGCGACTGGTTCTAGATGGCATTTTCTTGTAAACGCTGTGCGGGTGATCTCCGTGCACTTATAGCATTAACTGTTCTTTTAAAAAGTCACCATATAAGAAAGTTAACAAAAGTAGAGAGAGAGAGAGAGAGAGAGAGAGAGAGAGAGAGAGAGAGAGGAGAGAGAAGAGAGAATCTCAAGTTAAAAAAATGTGCATGTGAGACCATATAAGACCATATAATTCAACATTAAATATTAATGTCAAAGAGATAGATAGATAGGTAGATAGATAGAAAGAGAGAGAGAGAGAGAGAGAGAGAGAGAGAGAGAGAGAGAGAGAGAGAGAGAGAGTCTTAAGTTTAAAAGTCTGTGCATGTGAGACCATATAGGACCATATGCTTCAACATTACATAATGGTGTCCAGTTATATTGGCATCTACACAAAACAAGACATCCACCTTGGTCCCTCCATCCCTTCCCCGGTGTTACAGACAAATGCAGAGAATATAATACCCATCATTGATTTAACACCCATCATTGATTTATTTCATGACGACGTTGCAATTTTTAAGGTGGATTTTACATTCAAATATTGTTACTGCTTTGTTGTCATTGCTGTTGTTGCTTTTTTCCAAGAGCAAACACACAACTCTTTCAGAGTTCGTCGGAAAGCACAGCTCAGCGCAAGATACGCGAAAAAATTGATGGAAGAGTTCAGGCAAGAAGCGACCCAGATGAATCTTTTCACCACCAGCTGAGTGTTATGGTACTTTCTGTACACGTAATATTCCGGAAAAGCTACAATGGCAATGTCATTGCACGTATCAGGGAAGACGAGAATGATGTAGACAACACAGATAAACAGCAGCATCTTTGTAATTCTTTGTCACGAGCATCGCTTCCTTCCTTTGTTTTCCCAACCATCTGCAATCGTCGGCAGGCTGATCGACGTAAACTGACGATGATGATGATACAGCAAGTGATCATGATGATCAAACAGACAGGCTTAAAAACAAAGGAAAGCGACTTGGTTATGTCCCTTGCAAGGTGGCCGCCTCCGGGTAGCCATCTCGTGTTTTCCATGTAAGCGACGCTGCGATTGGTCAGAGGGTCTGTTCTCCACCTCACGGTGAAAGCGAGCGCGTGGGGCAGGAAAGATACTATAGGTACGATGTATGAGAGGATTATGGCTACCAGAAGGCGTCTGTGGGGGAAAAATGGAGAACAAGCGCAGAGATATGGGGTTTAGAAGATGTTTCATCTACTTGTTCATTTACTTGTATTAAAGAAATACCAGGGGTTGGCATCAAAACACCAAACGACCTTGCGTATGGTGAATTGAATCAGCTCCCATTAACGATAAATTCTAGCGATTCTTGCATTAGATATTGGTTGAAACTGACTCGAATGGAGGAGCAGAGACTATCATCGAAAGCGAATGAAATGTTCCTAAATTTGGCAAGTAAGGGAAAGATGGATTGGATTTCAAAGGTTTCAGCAGACCGTGATGTTTTGAATAGTTACGGTTTCTCCTGTGTATGGGAATACCAAGGCGTGGGGTGCATACATTCCTTTGTATAGATGTTGAAACAAACACTAGTCGACTGCAGGTGGCAGACCTGGAACTATCATGTGGACAACAGCGACAGATTTATAGACCACAGGAAATCCAAGATATGACCTGGAACCGTACTTACCATTGGGTTTGGATAGACTTAGCCAATAGTTCTAACAAGGTTTAGGTTTGGAATGTCTGATTTATCAGTGCATAGTTCAAGATATAAAAACAGTGGTGAATGTGGATCAAAATGCCCGTTGTGCACATCTGCCACTGATGATGAAAGTCACTTTGTTTTTATTTCTTATTGTCCTGCTCATGATGATTTGAGACAAAGTTTAATCCATCCAAAATATTATAGCAATCCTAGTGATTTCAGATTACGTTACTTTTAGCATCACAGAACGCACAGATCGTCAGAAATTTTGCTATATATTTTAATAAGTCTTTAAGAAAAGAGAAATAGTTAAGTCTTGAATGACCAATCTACTTGTCTTTTGAAGCCAGTTAAGTGTATCATGCCATATACGAACTGGTATAGTGTTCTTTTCATTTTACTCTTTGTTTTTTGGTGAAACGCTTCCAGCTTGTCTTTCAAGCTGATGGTGGACTGACAGTATCATCTCAATTTGTCTTATTGTGTCTACCATCAATGTTCAAACGGGGCTTTGACCTTAGCGAATAGAATTCTGTTCCGTTCTGTTCTGTCACTCTCTCTCTCTCTCTCTCTCTCTCTCTCTCTCTCTCTCTCTCTCTCTCTCTCTCTCTCTCTCTTCTCTTCATATCATCATCATCATCATCATCATCATCATCATCATCACCATCATCACACATCATCATCATCATCATCATCATCTCATCATCATTCATCATCTCGTCGTCGTCGTCGTCGTCATCGTCGTCGTCGTCGTCATCATCATCATCATCAACACCATCATCATCATCATCATCATCATCATCATCATCATCAACACCATTATCATCATCATCACATCACATCATCATCATCATCATCATCATCATCATCATCATAGCAGATGTGGACAGAAAGGTACCGGTAGTGACATGAAGACAGACAAGGAAACAAAGAGATAGTAATGAAAGGTCCGCTTCACAGTCGCCTTTACCTGTATGTAAGAAGACTCCTTGCCTTCAACGGCATGGCAACGGACAGACACCTGTCCACATTCACAATGACGATGTGAATTCCTGTAATCAAATTGGCGCACAAGGAGACACTACTGATTTTAGCGTTGACGAGGGTGAGCCAGTTGGCTATCTGAAGACTGTCTGTGAAGTAACAGTCAGGAATCAACAGAAAGTGGGACGTCAGGTTCAGAAAGTCGGCTACCGCCAACGAAAATAGCAGCAGGTTAATTCGGTCTGACAGACCTTGCTGAAAAGCACAACACATGTAGTAGGTTAAGTCGGTTGACAAACCTTGCTGTAAAGCACAACACATATAGCGGGTTTAAGTCGGTCTGCCCAAACCTTGCTGAAAATCACAACACATGTAGCGGGTTAATTCGGTCGGACAGACCTTGCTGAAAATCACAACACATGTAGCAGGTTAAGTCGGTCTGACAAACCTTGCTGAAAATCACAACACATATAGCAGGTTAAGTCGGTCTGACAAACCTTGCTGAAAATCACAACACATGTAGGAGGTTAATTGGGTTTCGGACAGCCCTTGCTGAAAATCACAACCATGTAGCAGGTTAAGTCGGTCTGAAAAACCCTTGCTGAAAATCAAACACATGTAGCAGGTTAAGTCGGTCTGACAAACCTTGCTAAAAAGCACAACACATGTAAAATTCGTAAAAATTGTTTTGTGGCTTCTAATGCAGCTATAAATACAAAATTTGGCACACAGATTCTTTATAGCAAAGGGAACACTTGTGCAAATTTGGGATGATATATGCATAGAAGAAAAATTTGATTTTATTTATAATCATTACTAGACAAAATGGTAGCGATCCGCCCCCCCCCCCCCCATAAAGTCCCAGAAAATTATGTACAAGAGAGTTTGTTTGGGTTTTTTTTGTTTCACCTGGTGTCCTCCTGTGTCAATAACTATTTTACTAAAGTGATTATTGCATTAGTAGTTATATGGTACTCGCCTAATTGACAATTTTTTTTCGTTTGTGCTGAACCATTTCAAAAAATAAAATCATGAAACTATTTATCTTACAGACATTCTGATGGTTTCATGACACACAGCGGGCCCCCTTTTTACATAAGTGTACAAATTTTCAGGTCCATAGCTTTATTGTAGCCAAAGATATTTGGGGGGGGGGGGGGGGGGGGGGGGGGGGCAATTTGGTACCCACACGAAAATGTACGTTTTGAGAAAACGGTGTCAAAGATTATACTTTGTTTGTAAATGTAGTACACTGGACAATATCAAGATATTCTTACTTCACAACAACACACGGGCCCAAATTCTGGTATCACAGCAGTCATGACAGGCATTCAGAAGTCCCAGCACTATGCAGGCCCTTCACGCTCCAATGTCTGGCGTTCCTTCGGCGAATGTCTTCAATTCTCCTTCGCTTAGCTTGTGCATCCTCTGAACTCCTTTTGGTGGCCTTCTTCACTCTCCTCAATCTTCCTGCTCAGCATAACTCTGCAGTGGTGGTTTTTCATCAGCTCCAGCTGATGAAAGATGTCCAAAAAGGCTGTAGACCCCTGGTTAAACTTCGGACAGCTATACTGAGTGCAGTGTCAACAGTTCGAAGTGTGGCCCACCGTTCTTTGGGCAGATATCCCAGAGCAAAGAGTGGAAAACTCTCATTTGCATTTTGAGTTTTTTCCAGCAAGGACATCTCCAAAGAAGAGAGGGATCCCCTAATCTTTCATAGATGGGCTGCAATGCATCTCCAATGTCAGCAGGCAATGGATGGTCATGTGGGGGTGGTTGCGCTTCATTTGCACATGCTCTGCTTTGAGCTTTCCTTTTCTGAACCAAGTTTCTCAATGCGGTGCCCATTCTCTTTGTACATGGTTCACACACTCTAGTTTCTCAAGGGGGTAGCCACCGTGGGTCGCTTCAATCACCCTTGTAAGTTTTGGCGTCGCCATCTCCCAACATTTCGGTGTATCGAAAACCATGAAAAATCCATTGACCGTTTCAAACATTTGACAGCTCCCTCCATTTCCATAGCCCCCTGAAGAGCAGTCAATGTTTTTCTGGCACTTGCTGCGATGGTCATGGGCCCACTGCTCATAATTGGCGTCCTCTGGCTTTGGTCCAGACTCAACACTCCTGGCAGAAATTGCTAAGGGTTATAAATCCACTATGAGGCCTGTCATGGTCTCAATGACAGTCACCAAAACCGTTATGAGAAGTGTGTCCTCTCTTATGCCAGGAGCCGTCGATGGACACAGAAATGTTCAGCATACCATCTTCATTCGGAATACCAATGTTCATATCTGCATAAGTCCTCCTAATCTGGTTGGCAGCCTCCTGGGGTGTCTGTCTACTGCTCGCTTCACTCCCGTATGGATTTTCTGCTTATAAAAATACATGTAGACTCACTCATGGGGGGTGGTAAGCCTAACAAAGCGAACTGTCTCCTGATCTGTGAAAAAGAAAGCCACATACCGATGCAGAAGTAGCGATTCGTCGGTTGATATTGTAACCTGTGTGGGTGGAGCCAGTCTTCTTTGAAGTCCAGTCCCAAGACACCTTCCCGCAGTCAGAGCAGCAAACTTCAACGTAGCAGGCAGAACCTGGCGGAACTCCTTTCCTCCTTCATGCACCGCCAGCGTCTAAAACACACACACACACCACAAACCCAAAAAAGTATAATCTTATAAAGTGAAAAAAAAAAATATAGTAACAGTGAAACACACCCCCACACCACCTTCACACAACAAAACACACTTCATTCACATACAAACACACTCACACACACACACCACCCCATGTCATCACACACAAACACATTCACACATACACACATTCATTCACAGAACACACACACCAC
>CM031620.1:14170820-14185820 GCA_018398815.1 Conus ventricosus | reverse complement strand
GAGAGAGAGAGAGAGAGAGAGAGAGAGAGAGAGAGAGAGAGAGAAGGGAGTGAGAGTGGAAGGGATGGGCGGATGGGAAAGTGGAACGAGAGAAGAGAGGGAGGGAGGGGAGAGGGAGGAACATGGGGGATAAAGGGGAAGGGGGGTGGGGGGCATAGAAGATTCAAAGGCCGAATAGAAATACCCTTTCAGCAGGTGAGAATGGCAGTGTCGACTGCAGCTTCCATGCAGTCACGTTCGTGTTCTTCACTTGCTGTCGGGTGTATTCCAAGAACCACGAGATACCCAGACTGGTCTAAGCTTTGGGACACTTGCTATGGGTCTAACTAGTGGGACACTTGCTATGGGTCTAACCAGTGAGAAACTTGCTATGGGTCTAACCAGTGGGACACTTGCTGTGGGGTCTAACTAGTGGTACACTTGCTGTGGGTCTGGCCGGTGGGACATTTGCTTTGGGTCTAACCAGTGGGACATTTGCCATGGGTTTAACCAGTGGGGCGTCTTGCTGTGGGTACAACCAGTCGGACACTTGCTCTAGGTCTGACCAGTGGGACACTTGCCATGGGTCTGACCAGTGGGACAAATGCCACGGGTCTTACCAGTGGGACACTTGCTGTGGGTCTGAGCAGTGGCACATTTGCTATGGGTCCAACCAGTGGGACACTTGCCATGGATCTAACCAGTGGGACACTGATTATGGGTCTAACTAGTGGGACAACTGCTGTAGTTCTAACCAGATGGACGTATGCTGTTGTTCTAAACAATGGGCAGATGCTATGGGTCTAATCAGTGGACAATTGCTAGCGGTCTAACCAGTGGGACACGTGCTATTGGTCAAAACCAATGGGACACTTGCTATGGGCCTAACCAGTGGGACACTTGCTATGGGTCTAACCAGTGGGACACTTGCTGTGGGTCTCACCTGTGGGACACGTGCTATGAGTTTAACCAATGGACACTTGCATAGTCTAACCAGTTGGACACTTGTTATGGGTCCAACCAGTGGGACACTTGTTATGGGTCCAACCAGTGCGACACTTGCTATGTGTCTGTCCAGTGGCACACTTGCTATGGGTCTCACCAGTGGGACACTTGCTATGGTCTAACCAGTGGGACACTTGCTATTGGTCTAACCAGAGGGACACTTGCTATAGGTCTAACCAGTGGACACTTGCTATTGGTCTAACCAGTGGGACACTTGCTATTGGTCTAACCAGTGGGACACTTGCTATTGGTCGAACCAGTCGGGACACTTGCTATTGGTCTAACCAGTGGGACACTTGCTATTGGTCTAACCGTGGGACACTTGCTATTGGTCTAACCAGTGGGACACTTGCTACTTGTCTAATCAGTAGGACACTTACTTTGGGTCTAACCAGCGGGATACTTGCTATGGGTCTAACAGTGGCATACTTGCTATGGGTCTAACCAGGGTACACTTGCTACAGGTCTAACCAGTGGGACACTAGCTATGGGTCTAACCAGCGGGATACTTGCTATGGGTCTAACCAGGGGGACACTTGCTATAGGTCTAACCAGTGGGACACTTGCTATGGGTCAAACCAGTTGGACAACGTGCTGTTGGCCTAATCGTCGGGTCAGTTTGCTATCGGTCTAACCGGTGGGCATAGTCAACGATGGTCTAACCACCGGGACAACTGACTATTGATCTATCGATGGGACAACCTGCTATGGGTCTAGCCTATGGGACAGCTTGCTGCTGGTCTGACACATGCGACCTTTACGATCGTCTAATCCATGACACACTTGCTATTGCTGTAAGCAGTGGGACAATTGCTACTGGTCTTATCAATTGGACATCTGTTTTGCTGTAAGCAGTGGGACAATTGCTACTGGTCTTATCAGTTGGACACCTGCTATTGTTGTAAGCAGTGAGACAATTGTTACTGGTCTTATCGACTGGACACCTGCTATTGTTATAAGCAGTGGGACAATTGCTACTGGTCTTATCGGCTGGACACCTGCTATTGTTGTAAGCATTGGGACAATTGCTACTGGTCTTATCAGTTGGACACCTGCTGTTGTTGTAAGCATTGGGACAATTGCTACTGGTCTTATCGGCTGGACACCTGCTATTGTTGTAAGCAGTGGGACAATTGCTACTGGGTTATTGTTGTAAGCAGTGGGACAATTGCTACTGGTCTTATCAATTGGACATCTGGTATTGGTATACGCAGTGGGGCAATTGCTACTGGTCGTATCAGCTGGACACCTGCTATTGTTGTAAGAGTGGGACAATTGGTACTGGTCTTATCGGCTGGACACTTGCTATTGTGTAAGCAGTGGGACAATTGCTACTGGCGTTATCAGTTGGACACCTGCTATTGCTGTAAATCAGTGGGATAATTGCTACTGGTCTTATCATTTGGACACCTGCTATTGCTGTAAATCAGTGGGACAATTGCTATTGGTCTTATTAATTGGACACCTGCTATTGCTGTAAATCAATGGGACAATTGCTATTGGTCTTATCAGTTGGACACCTGCTATTGCTGTAAAGCAGTAGGGCATTTGTTATTGGTCTTTTCAGCTGGGCTCATTGCGACTGGTGTGTAAGCAGTGGGGCATTTGTTATTGGTCTTTTCAGCCGGGCTGTTGCTGTTGCTGTAAGCAGTGGAGCATTTGCTATGGGCGTGATCACTTGACTTATGCTATTGCTGTAAGCGGTGGGACATTTGCTATTGGTCTTTCATGATGGACACCTGCTATTGCTGTAAAGCAGTGGGGCATTTGCTATTGGTCTATCAGCTGGACACCGCTATAGGTCGATGCAGTGGGACAGTTGCTATGGTTTTAACCGGTTGGACACATGGTGTTGTATTGGTCTAAGCAGTGGGACACTTGCATGGGTCTAACGTTAGACACTTGCTGTTGGTATAGGCAGTGGGACACTTTCCATGGGCTATCCACACAAGACACTTGCCATGGGTCTAACCGTTAGACACTTGCTGTTGGTCTAGGCGGGGACACTTTCCATGGCTATCCACACTAGACACTTGGAATGGGTCCAACCGGTTAACACTTGCTGTTGGTCTAGGCAGTGGGACACTTCCTCTGGCTATCCACCTAGACACTTGCCATGGGTCCAACCGTTAGACACTTCTGTTGGCTAGCAGTGGCACTTCCATGGGTATCACACTAGCACTCTTGCCATGGGTCCAACCGGTTGAAACTGCTGTTGTCTAGCAGTGGGACACTTTCCATCTACCTCACTAGACATGCCTGTCTACATTCTCTCTGGACTTCTCTCTTCTGCACTCTCACGTGACCTGCTTTCTCTCCACTTTCCATGGCTGTCCTCATTCCGTCTCCACACTTTTCTCTCATTTTCTCCCAAGCGAAACACTTGCTACTTCTCTCTCTCTCTCTCTCTCTCTCTCTCTCTCTCTCTCTCTCTCTCTCTCTCCTCTCTCTCTCTCTCATTCCTTTCTCCTCTCTCTCTCTCTCTCTCTCTCTCCTTCTCCTCTTCTCTCCAACACTTGAACTGAACAGTTGCACTCTCTCTCTCTTCTCTCATTCTCTTCTCTCCTCTCTCTCTCTCTCTCTCTCTTCCGCATAACCTCTACTTCTCTCTCTCTCTTCTCCTCTCTCGTCTCTCTCCTCCTCTTCTCTCTCTCTCTCTCTCTCTTCTCTCTCTCATCTCTACATATTCCATAGCTAGTTCATCATCCTCTACGAGAGTTCGTTGCTGACACTGAATTCCAGTCGTCACTCCTTCCCAAACTATACCTGTTTCACCATTGTTTAGCCTTCGCCTCTACCCTCACTGGCGTGTATTCCTCACGCGTGAGTCGAACGACACTGCCCGTTCTTGTTTCATCACCTACAAACATCCTCACAGACATGGCATGGAACCTCCCACCTTCAGCTATGGTAGCTGACTGACCCTCCGCCCACTGACTCACCTTTCAGCAGTAGGAAAATCAAAGTATTGAGATGTCTCCCAATGTGGATGATATTTATCAAGAAAGGACAGCTTACTAATGCCATCTTCGTGTCGTGCTCAGTTTACCAGGAATGAACTGACCTGATATCATCAGTGGGGGTTTATACTGTTTGATCTTATCATGAAGAAGCTGAGCTTGTTTGGCGCGTTGAAATCTAGCGAAAGAAAGCACTATAAAGATTTGCCTCAAGCGTGTGTAGATGCCGGTTTTAGAGATGTGCCGGCCCTTCACTGACAGCCGTGATCTGTGTGGTCAGTCATAGAGATGTGCCGCCCTTCACTGACAGCCGTGATCTGTGTGGTCAGTCATAGAGATGTGCCGGCCCTTCACTGACAGCCGTGATCTGTGTGGTCAGTCATAGAGATGTGCCGCCCTTCACTGACAGCCGTGATCTGTGTGGTCAGTCATAGAGATGTGCCGCCCTTCACTGACAGCCGTGATCTGTGTGGTCAGTCATAGAGATGTGCCAGCCCTTCACTGACAGCCGTGATCTGTGTGGTCAGTCATAGAGATGTGGCAGCCCTTCACTGACAGCCGTGATCTGTGTGGTCAGTCATGGTTTGGGACATTCCATCTGCGCTTCAGATTCTATTTCTTCTGAATATTGCTTCGCGTCTGTCTGATGAGAATGGTATTGATATAATTATTTCTAATAATGATGATGATGATGATGATGATGATGATGATAGACAGTAACAACAATAATAATATTGATGATGATGATAGTAACAACAACAATAGTAACGATGATGATGATGATGATGATGATGATATTAATTATGATCATAATAACAATAATGATGATGACGATAATGATGATTATGATGAAGATGTTCTTTTTTCTAAAATACTAACGACTGGCGTTACAAAAGCAGCTATGACCACACACGTTTTGGCGATGCTGCTGAAAATGCAAGAACAAAACGGCTTCCCCTTCCAACCCCCCCCCCCCCCCACTCTCACCCCCACCCCCACCCCCTTTTTAAAGTGAAATAAGCAGACCCCCCCCCCCCCCTCCCAAAAAAAAAAAAACAAAAAAACTTTCACAGCTCAGCAGAAAAAAGTAGACGCACCCAATATTCCTCCCGCCTCCCTCCTCCCACCCCCTCCTCCCACCCCTGCCCCGGTATCCCCTGACTTTTCGTGTTCGTCGTGCTTTACGGGACAGGTTTGTTATCGCCTGACTTTCCCGTGAAGCGGTCAGTGCGCCCAGTGTGTGGGGAGACAGTGTGTCTGGAGTTTGTCATGTGGATCTTGTGTCATAAATTCACTAATTGGTGAGATGGAATGATGTGTGCGTGATGATGGTCGTGGAATATCTCATGCAGCTCCTGTACCATCAGTGTATAAACCTGTGGGATAGAATTATCAAACAAACGTGGTGATGGCTACCTGCTTTCGTTGTGATGAAGAAACGTGGAGAACGCACGCAGAGCTTGTTGTGGTGTATGGTGTGTCGAACGGAAAAAATCTTTGCAGGCCCCCCACTGTAAGTACTTATCTTGTTTTTCTCCGCAGCATCAGTAATAGCGCTGTTTATAGATAGGATGCTGAGTTTCAGTTTCATCAAGGAGGCGTCACTGCGTGCGGACTAGTCCATATACGCTACACCACATCCTCTAAGTTTTTTTTTTACCACACTACGCATGATTTGAAGCTGATGGATAAATGAATTAACAACTAAGATGAGAGAACTGAAGAAGGGTCTCGTGGCTACGACTCAGCGGATGTCTGACCTACACATTAGCCCAACGCTCTGCGCAGATCTTGAGTGCCTACCTACCATGCATTTTTTGTATGTGTGTAGTGAATGTACACGTGTGTGTATGATGTGTGGGCATGGGCCCATGTGTGTGCGTGGGCGCGCGCGCGCGGTGTGTGTGTGTGTGTGCGTGTGCGTGTATGTGTGTGCGCATGCGTGCGTGTGCTTTTGTGTGTGCATGTGTGCGCGCATGTGTGTGTGTGTGTGTGTGTGTGTGTGTGTGTGTGTGTGTGTGTGTGTTTGCGCATATGTGTGTGTGTGTGTGTGTGTGTGTGTGTGTGTGTGTGTGTGTTGTGTGTGTGTGTGTGCGTGCGTTTGTGTGTGTATGTGCGCGCGCATGTGTGTATGCATGTGTGTGTGTGTGTGTGTGTGTGTGTGTGTGTGTGTGTGTGTGTGTGTGTGTGTACACATGGATGCTGATCAGACGGACAGTTAAAGGCTGTGCCCACTTCGTACAGTTAGCCAGTTTGAAAGGAATGCAGATTTCGATTCCACGTCGTCAGGCGGTGACACAGATATATCCCTGAAACAACTAAATCCCTGAGGAGCACAAATCATGGACCCCAAACCAAAGACATTGAACCGCCAAATGTCTAATTGTATGCGGCATCGATCGACTGTCACTTTGACACTTTAGAAGAAATGTTTTGCATCTAAAAAATGATATTGCCAGCTTGGAAAAAAAAACCCAACCAAACAATAAAAATTCAAATGAGGACTATGCAGTAAAACGAGTAGTTGCAGGGAAGGGACTGGCTTCCATGAGCATCGGCCTCTCAGTCTGTGTAACATCTTCTCATTCACACATTGAGTTTGAATTTGGGTCTGCTACTTTAATTTACAGAATAGGCTAACAAGAAAAAAATCGTGCTTAAGTTTGAAAGCAGAAAAGCAAACAAACAAACAAACAAAAACAGGCAAAACAAATAAAGGTACAGGGTGAATGTGTGTGTGTTGTGTGTGTGTTGTGTGTGTGTGTGTGGTGTGTGTGTGTGTGTGTGTGTGTGTGTGTGTGTGGTGTGTGCGCGTGTGTGTGTGTGTGTGAGCGCGCGCGCGCGTGCGTGCATGGTGTGGTGTGTGTGTGTGTGTGTGTGTGTGTGTGTGTGTGTGTGTGTGTGTGTGTGTGTGTGTTAAAATGGACAAATGCCGACCTCTTGAAACAGTTGACAGACATGGAAATCCCGTTATATTGACCAGCAGTGTCTTAAGTGGAACGTCAGTCGTCAGCATGGCCGAGGCAAACTCTGACCAGTGTGAATCGGCGTCAGTGCCATGACGAAGTATGTGACATTTTCAGTGGTTTGGTTGGTGTTCCTGTCTCTGGGGGCGACATCAAGGTCGCCCACAAAGCAGCTGAAAGGATTTATAGGTCCACGGGACCAGAGCATGATCAAATGCAGACTTTTCACTGCTTGTTTTAACTCGGTGCGTTCCATCCATAGAGGACTTAAAGGAGAAATGGTCAACACATTTCTATCAGCAAGGACCTGACGTACTGCAGTTATACACCGCTAACGGAGGAAAAGAGACATTCCGGTACGCTAGGTACGTGGTCCTCGAACAGCAATGTCATTGCCAATCTCAACAGTAGAAAAAATAGTGAGGTTTGAAATCATTGATGCCGATTTTCCAGAGAAATGTAATTATGGTGTTTGAACAGAATATTTTAAGAAAGGAAAAAGATTTTTTTTTTAAAAATTTCATGTAGAACACTGGTCACGTAGATTCCAAGCGCGCGCGCGCGCACACACACACACACACACACACACACACACACATCTCTCTCTCTCTCTCTCTCTCTCTCTCTCTCTCTCTCTCTCTCTTCTCTCTGTCTCTCTCACGTATCACGCACGCACGCACGCACGCACGCACGCTCACATGCACGCACGCAACACACACACACACACACACACACACACACACACACACACACACACACACACACACACACACACACACGACGCACGACGCACGCACACACACACGCACACAGAGGCACAACCCACAAGAGAAGACACTGCACTGCTTCCGACTGTTTTTTTTAATTATTTTTTTTTTAGCCGACGGTCAGGGTGCTTCTTCCAGTCCTAATAAACAGCTAGACACCATGCACTAACCACCAAATTGACACATAAATGTCGCCAAGCCAGCTGACTGACAGGGGGCAAAACTGCTGTGGGCGTGGGCTACCAGCTGCATCAGTTCCGTCCCATGAAACGGCGCGGTCTCTTTCCCTCAACACGAAATCCGAAACCAGTTACCTTTCTTGCAGATTTGACGGCTATGTTATTGATTGTTTCCAATCGTGTGCTGTGCTTTTATCACACAGTCCGTTCTGCGGTGGTTGAGCTGGTGTCCTGGCTTCGGCCAAACTGTCTAGCGCCCGGTTGGGTTCCAGGATGTTTTATCATGCGTGCCTGAGGTTTCCGCGCTGTTCTCTCCCGCTTCTGTTATTAAACAAGCATTTTGTTAGAAATCAAAACACAAAGTCATGATGGTCACAGGGAAAATTCAATAACTCTGTCTCACGAAACACACACACACACACACACACACCACACACACACACACACCACACACACACACACACACACACACTCTACTCTCTCTCACTCTCACACACACACACACACACACACACACACACACACACACACACACCTCCCTCTCTCTCTTCTCACACACACACACACACTCACACACACACACTCTCTCCTCACACACACACACACACACACCACACACACACACACACTTCCCTCTCTACTCCTCTCTCCCTCACTCCACACACACACACTGTCACTCTCATCTCATCTCTCTCTCTCTCTCTCCTCTCTCTCTCTCTCTCTCTCTCTCTCTCTCTCTCTCTCTCTCTCTCTCTCACATCTACTCTTTGCACACTCACACATTTTAGCTTACATTGGTTACACGAACAACATCAGACACACACACACACACACACACACACACACACACCACACACACACACACACACACTCACACACTGGAATAGCTCAGTTGGTAGAGCGCCGGACTCGTAATCTTGGTGATCCTGGGGTTGCTTGTTCGAATCCCCCCGGGCTGTTTGGTACAGGGGGATTTTTCCCTCGTGTTAACATTGGTTCTGATTTCCCATACAGTCCTTCGAATGAGACTATAAACAGAGGTTCCTTGTGTGAACGCACGCATAACATTTTGCACACGCGTAAAATCCCATCACCAACTTTCGGAAGAGAAGGCCAGTTTGGCCGTTGGTATGGATGACACGTTACACATAGCATGCACCCTGCGTGAGAAATGGAAAGAATGAAGGATGTGAGGAAACTGAGTAAACGATATTGAACGATATTGACTGGATGACACGGGAAACGACTGAATGAAGCGCCAGCTGGCAGCTCTTCAGTCGGCACTACCCAGGTAGGCAGCCCGTTGTGTAAACGAGTGTGGATTGTAGAGCGCTTAGAGCTTGGTCTCTAGCCGAGAATAGGCGCTATACAAGTATTCATTATAATGATAATAACACACACGCACACCCCTTGCAAAACACCAACACATACTCATGAGTGAAACACAAGAATACCCTCCTTCCACCGTCTTTTCCACAGGGGTTGACCATCACCACATAGAGACAGAACGGCATGGCTTTAGAAAGTAAACAGAGAAACAAACAAAAAAAAATAACCGTAAGTGCCAATTTTCTTCCTCCTTCGATTAGGGCTTCCCAATGAGAGGCTGAACTTTCATCATGGTTTCGTTTGTTTTGTTGTTGTTGTTGTTGTTGTTGTTGTTGTTGTTGTTGTTGTTGTTGTTGTTGTTGTGTGTGTGTGTTTGTGTGTGTGTGGGGAGCGATCAAAACCTGTCGCCGGCTTTGGAAACATTGCCAGGAAAGTTGGAGGAGATGGAAACCTTATTTCCGTTACCTCATTACAATCAACACAGCGACCTCCCAACATTATAGATCAGCCAAACAGATGACAATCGATTATCCTTGATCATCGGCGTCTGTTGTTATCTCGATTTTTAAAAAAGTTAGCTTTTCGTTTTTCGTTTGTTTGCTTGCTTGTTTTAAAGTTTGTTGATATATTTTCTTTGTTTATATTTTGGTGTGAAAGTTGAGAATGTGTTGGAAAATTGATTGTGATGGTTTTACAATCATTATAGTTGCGAAGTGCTTGGAGCTCAAATTGATATTTCATTATTTTTTGATACAAAGCCTCTGGGAAACTGAATCTCTGTCTGTCTGTCTGTCTGTCTGTCTGCCTCTCTCTCTCTCTCTCTCTCTCTCTCTCTCTCTCTCCTCTCTCTCTCTCTCTCTCTCTCTCTCTCTCTCTCTCTCTCTCTCTCTCTTTTGTGCTACATTTTCCCGTTCGTCCTACGCCGTCAGTGTTAGTATGAACGCAACCACGGTCACTAACGAACGGGGTAGGTAAAACAAAAAGTACTTAATCGTCAGTCTGTGTTGGTATGCACGGTATCCCATTCATGACAGCTTTTTGTTGTGTCCCGTTTTTTTTATCTGCGCCGATTTTGACATCGTGACCTCATTACATCTCGAGTTCCTTTATGATTCAGAAGACCTGTTCCGGAAAAATAACAGGGGAAGAGAAATCCTGTCTTTCCACAGCAAAGAAGAGTTATCTTTCCTCAGTTCATGGGTCAAACAAGAGTCAAATATCTGATTGGAAACGCGCGTCATGATATCCGATCGGGATGTTGACGGTGTGCATTGCAGTCGCACCGTTTCACCCTCAGGTTAGGGCATCATCTCTGGCTGACTGCACTGGTGAGCAACATGATGTGGCGACATCGGCTGTGCCACCGGCCGCGTCTGTCCCATGAAAACGGCGGGGGTCACTCTTGCTGAACACAGGCATGGATTACTTCCCTTGAAGATTCCCGAACATCGTCTGTTGTCAGTGGCCAGCCAAGAGAGCTGGTCATTTCCTTCACGTGGTGTTGAGACTCAAAGTGCAGCCAGCAGTGTGGAGAAAGAATCCAACTGCCTCTTTTGTGTCCAACACCGTTTCTGAAGGGTTTTTTTTTTCTATGTCATATTTTCACTAAAGATTATTTCTTTGGTGTAACTGTTATATACTTTTGCGACTAGACTGTGGATTACTTACACTTTTCACTCGCTGAATTGTGTATTTAATGCTATCATTCTGTGTTCCTATCCCTTCTCTCTTTCTTTCCCTCCCACACCCCGCTCCCTCCCTTCTCCGCTCTCTCCGTCTCCATTTCATTGCGCACGCGCACGTGTGTGTGTGTGTGTGTGTGTGTGTGTGTGTGTGTGTGTGTGCGTGCGTGCGTGCGTGCGTGCGTGCGTGCGTATGCGCGTGTGTGTGTGTCTGTGTGTGTGTGTCGTGTGTTGTTCTCACAAGTATTTCATATTGAGCATATCCTCAGTTAGAGACCCGGTTCTCAGCGCTTTTTCAGTCCGCGCTCTCGTTTAGACGACAAGTTGTCAACCCGTGCACCTGAAGAGCCGACTGAAGAAGAACTGTCTGCTGGCACTACATGAAGTCGTTTCCTGTGCCATTCAGTCCACTATCAAATCATAGGGAGCGATCAATGTCGAGTCGTCATGAGGCAGCCTACCAGCTTCATTGCTGCCGAGTCACTTCTGTGGTGTTCAGTGATGTCTGTTCTAGTATAACATACTAAGGACACCACCTGTTAACTCCCTCGCCCCTGAACGACAATAATCCCCTCAAGAGGGAACTCAGCCATTGTTGGTGGAAGTAAGGAAATATTCAGAATTCATATATTTGTCGAGAGTTTTGTAAGGTCAAGACTAGGTCTTTCGCGCATAGAATTGGGTTCCCTGAGGGGAAGGGAGGAAGCAGAGGGGTGAAGCGAAGCACAATGCCCTGTGGATGATCGTGTGCTAAGTCACACAGCCATCTGTGTTTGAAATTCATTCGCGCAATAGAACTCGGCATAGGAACTGTTTTTCTCTGTGAGAGATGCCATCCTCCGAGGAACGAACACTGTCAAGAATACAACTTTGACGGGAGACAAAATGGCCCTCTCCTACATGATTATTCTTAAGATGGTCTTCTGCTTATCAGTTTCGTAATCATGCTCTGTACACATTCATTTATCTTTATTTTTAACGAACATCTTTCTTCATAATAAAATTCAGATTGGTATTACTATCCTGCCATTCGTGATGGTAGCAGTCTGTCGTTTGTTTTGAAAGTAAATAGACATAATAAAAACAGTGATCATCTTCCTACTGAGATTCAGATTTAAGTGAAATCTAAGACAAGTACAATAATTAAAAAAAAACCTGCGCACGATTCCGAAAGTGTGAAGGCCAATGGAGGTAAAGCTGAGGTCTTTTTAATCACATTTGAGAAGATCGGGTTCATCTCAGCTTTATGTTGATCATAATGCATAATGTGATGAAGATCTTGAAACTTATTTCATGAAATTATGGCAGCAGATTACGCTTTTCCTATGATCGAATTCAAGGACATCGGAAAAGAGCACCAAACTCTTGTTGGAACTGCTCATGTAACTTTGTTGTGTAAGATATGGACGCAAAATCTCTTCAAAATTGGATAAGTCGTCACTCACATTCTCGCCCCCAAAACATAATGAATCACATGGTAAGTGCTAAATGGATGATATTATCCACTGGCATTTAACGACATCACCTTGTTTAAGGTAAGCAATGTCAATTAAATTGATATAATCGAACCATTTCATTGAAGAGCACAGGGAGTTAGCGGCCTTGGTTCTGGTGACTTCATTGCATCCATTTATGTGGTTAAACGTGGATCAGACCGTCGCCCAGCATAGGCCTAGGCTCCTCTGGATCTGCATCCGTTCGTCTCCTCATTACCATTTTCTGTTATTTTCAAGGACGAATGGAGAATATATGCAGATCATAAGAGGGACGAGTGCCATTGTAACTACATGTACGCGTGAGGCTGTGGTCTTGTTGTCATCATCGTTGCTGTCATACGGGTATTTATGAAGCCATGCTGTGTGGTTTATTCCAGACTAACTAGCCCAATTGCCAGACTGACCCAGTAACCAGATCATTCCATTGAACCAGCGGCAAACTGCGCTTAGTCTTGGAACCAGCAACCTGGATACATAGGAAGCAGCAGCACGGAAGAGACTTGATCGTAGAAGAGGTTCGAACACCTGCAGCTTCATCAGAGAGCAAAACCTGTTCTGCGAGCTCTTAACCCGTCAATTCTGCATGGTCTTCCAACACCAGCACTGTTACACGTGCGCAACGCTATCGTTGATTCTATCATACAAGTCTGCCTACCGTCAAGAATAACCTTGTGAAACCCGACTGATGGAACCGGTGACGTATCTATTGTGTTCATCATCCTGATTATCGCTTTACTGCCGTGTGAACGTAACGTCAAAGGGAAGTCTGTGTGCAGACTTGTGTGAAAATCTGGTGAACATCTGAAAGCATTCTTACAGGGTTTTTTTTTCGTGTTCTTAACAAGTCATACTCTTCATGGATTAAAATCAAGACTGCGTACTTGGTGTTGCCGGCCGGCTCTGATATGGCCCTTTGCGGTCGGCCGGGCTGTAAGCAGTATGACTTGATAGTGGGTTTTGAACGGCAACAGCCATCCTGCGTCATCGGACTGGGTTTTTCCCGTGACGTCATTCTGCGAGTCAGGAACGGCAACTGCAGTGGACGGATGTTCATCAGGTTCTTCAACTTTGTTCGTTTTGTTTCAACATCGGTCAGATTGCCGACTGAGATCGTGTGGTATGTTCTGGCTGGAAGATGGTGTGATAGCGGCGGCCCAAGTGTACGTGTGGTATGTTCTGGCTGGAAGATGGTGTGATAGCGGCGGCCCAAGTGTACGTGTGGTATGTTCTGGCTGGAAGATGGTGTGATAGCGGCGGCCCAAGATCGTGTGGTATGTTCTGGCTGGAAGATGGTGTGATAGCGGCGGCCAAAGTGTACGTGTGGCGTCCAGGGACTGCATTCTGGAACTACAGGTAAGTTCCGTTCAGCCATTTTGCATGCGTTCGCGCACACACACAGACGCACACACGCACACACACACACACACACACACACATGCACGCACGCGTGTGCACACACACACACATGCACGCACGCGCGCGTGCATACATATACACAGACACACGTGCACAAACACGCGCGCATGCACGCACACACACAAACACAGACACACACACACGCACGCGCGCATACGCACACACACACACACACACATACACACACACGTTACGCACGTACACACGCACGCACAAAAGTGCCTGCTGTCTGTCCGTCCGTCCGTCTGTCTTTCTGTCTATTTATAACACATCTATCTATGTATCTGTCTGTCTATATGTCTATCTATTTGTCTGTCTGTCTATCCGTTATCTATCTGTCTATCTATCTGTCTATCCCCCTCTTTCTCTGTCTCTCTGTCTGTCTAGCTACTTATCTATCTGTCTGTCTGTCTGTCTGTCTGCCTGTCTGTCAATCTGTCTGTCTCTCTGTCTCTTTATCTATCTGTCTGTCTCTCTATCATCATCTATCTACCTATTTGTCTATCCCCCTGTCTCTCTCTGTCTGTCCATCTTTCTGTCTGTCTGTCCATCTATCTATCCGTCTGTCTGTCTGTCTACCTAGCTATCTGCCTGTCTGTCTATTTGTCCATCTGTCTGTCTGTCGACCTCTCACTCTCTCTCACTCTCTAATTCTGCCGACCTATGTATCTATCTATCTGTCTGTTCGTCTAATTGTTTATCACACGTTTATCTATGTATCTGACTGGTGAGTTGATTTTAACGTGGTGACAGCCCTGATGTGGCCCTTTGCGGTCGGCTGGGCTATAAGCAACATTATCTTATCTTATCTTATCTATCTATCTGTCTCTCTGTCTATATGTCTGACTCCGTATCTATATGTCGGTCTATCTATCTATCACCTGTCTACCTACCCACCTACATACCTACTACCTACCTACCTACCTACCTACCTACCTACCTACCTACCTACCTACCTACCTACCTACCTACCTACCTACCTACCTACCTACCTACCTACCTACCTACCTACCTACCTACTACCTACCTACCTACCTACCTCCTGCACTCTACCTACCTACCTACCTACCTACCTACCTACCTACTACTATCTACCTACCTACTACTATCTATCTATCTATCTATCTATCTATCTATTATCTTCTATGCTATCTGTCCGTTTGTCTATCTTATCTATCTGCCGTCTGTCTATGTCTATCTCTATCTATCTATCTGTCTGTC
>CM031620.1:14160820-14165820 GCA_018398815.1 Conus ventricosus | reverse complement strand
GCAAAGGATGTTGTTCTTCGCCTGACTTCAGCGCGTCAAACATCACCACCCAGTCTCCATGACCCAGTTGTGTGTCGACGAAAATGTCCGTCTCCAGTGATCCGAGACAGGAGGAAAGCCGAGGCGCACAGGACTTCTGTAGTTCAGGAGGAAAAGGCAAGCAGTATCCCCCCCCTCCTACTCCGCTCTCTTTATCCCAACTCCTCCCAGTCTGTTGTGCAGCAAGGAAACAGTGTCGGTGATTACAGCTGCAGTGGACACTTTGGGAGGTAACAGTGTCGTGATTACAGCTGCAGTGGACACTTTGGGAGGTAACAGTGTCGGTGATTACAGCTGCAGTGGACACTTTGGGAGGTAACAGTGTCGGTGATTACAGCTGCAGTGGACACTTTGGGAGGTAACAGTGTCGGTGATTACAGCTGCAGTGGACACTTTGGGAGGTAACAGTGTCGGTGATTACAGCTGCAGTGGACACTTTGGGAGGTAACAGTGTCGGTGATTACAGCTGCAGTGGACACTTTGGGAGGTAACAGTGTCGGTGATTACAGCTGCAGTGGACACTTTGGGAGGTAACAGTGTCGGTGATTACAGCTGCAGTGGACACTTTGGGAGGTAACAGTGTCGGTGATTACAGCTGCAGTGGACACTTTGGGAGGTAACAGTGTCGGTGATTACAGCTGCAGTGGACACTTTGGGAGGTAACAGTGTCGGTGATTACAGCTGCAGTGGACACTTTGGGAGGTAACAGTGTCGGTGATTACAGCTGCAGTGGACACTTTGGGAGGTAACAGTGTCGGTGATTACAGCTGCAGTGGACACTTTGGGAGGTAACAGTGTCGGTGATTACAGCTGCAGTGGACACTTTGGGAGGTAACAGTGTCGGTGATTACAGCTGCAGTGGACACTTTGGGAGGTAACAGTGTCGGTGATTACAGCTGCAGTGGACACTTTGGGAGGTAACAGTGTCGGTGATTACAGCTGCAGTAGACACTTTGGGAGGTAACAGTGTCGGTGATTACAGCTGCAGTGGACACTTTGGGAGGTAACAGTGTCGGTGATTACAGCTGCAGTGGACACTTTGGGAGGTAACAGTGTCGGTACAGCTGCAGTAGACACTTTGGGAGGTAACAGTGTCGGTACAGCTGCAGTGGACACTTTGGGAGGTAACAGTGTCGGTACAGCTGCAGTGGACACTTTGGGAGGTAACAGTGTCGGTACAGCTGCAGTGGACACTTTGGGAGGTAACAGTGTCGGTGATTACAGCTGCAGTGGACACTTTGGGAGGTAACAGTGTCGGTGATTACAGCTGCAGTGGACACTTTGGGAGGTAACAGTGTCGGTACAGCTGCAGTGGACACTTTGGGAGGTAACAGTGTCGGTGATTACAGCTGCAGTGGACACTTTGGGAGGTAACAGTGTCGGTGATTACAGCTGCAGTGGACACTTTGGGAGGTAACAGTGTCGGTGATTACAGCTGCAGTGGACACTTTGGGAGGTAACAGTGTCGGTGATTACAGCTGCAGTGGACACTTTGGGAGGTAACAGTGTCGGTGATTACAGCTGCAGTGGACACTTTGGGAGGTAACAGTGTCGGTGATTACAGCTGCAGTGGACACTTTGGGAGGTAACAGTGTCGGTGATTACAGCTGCAGTGGACACTTTGGGAGGTAACAGTGTCGGTGATTACAGCTGCAGTGGACACTTTGGGAGGTAACAGTGTCGGTGATTACAGCTGCAGTGGACACTTTGGGAGGTAACAGTGTCGGTGATTACAGCTGCAGTGGACACTTTGGGAGGTAACAGTGTCGGTGATTACAGCTGCAGTGGACACTTTGGGAGGTAACAGTGTCGGTGATTACAGCTGCAGTGGACACTTTGGGAGGTAACAGTGTCGGTGATTACAGCTGCAGTGGACACTTTGGGAGGTAACAGTGTCGGTGATTACAGCTGCAGTGGACACTTTGGGAGGTAACAGTGTCGGTGATTACAGCTGCAGTGGACACTTTGGGAGGTAACAGTGTCGGTGATTACAGCTGCAGTGGACACTTTGGGAGGTAACAGTGTCGGTGATTACAGCTGCAGTGGACACTTTGGGAGGTAACAGTGTCGGTGATTACAGCTGCAGTGGACACTTTGGGAGGTAACAGTGTCGGTGATTACAGCTGCAGTGGACACTTTGGGAGGTAACAGTGTCGGTGATTACAGCTGCAGTGGACACTTTGGGAGGTAACAGTGTCGGTGATTACAGCTGCAGTGACACTTTGGGAGGTAACAGTGTCGGTGATTACAGCTGCAGTGGACACTTTGGGAGGTAACAGTGTCGGTGATTACAGCTGCAGTGGACACTTTGGGAGGTAACAGTGTCGGTGATTACAGCTGCAGTGGACACTTTGGGAGGTAACAGTGTCGGTGATTACAGCTGCAGTGGACACTTTGGGAGGTAACAGTGTCGGTGATTACAGCTGCAGTGGACACTTTGGGAGGTAACAGTGTCGGTGATTACAGCTGCAGTGGACACTTTGGGAGGTAACAGTGTCGGTGATTACAGCTGCAGTGGACACTTTGGGAGGTAACAGTGTCGGTGATTACAGCTGCAGTGGACACTTTGGGAGGTAACAGTGTCGGTGATTACAGCTGCAGTGGACACTTTGGGAGGTAACAGTGTCGGTGATTACAGCTGCAGTAGACACTTTGGGAGGTAACAGTGTCGGTGATTACAGCTGCAGTGGACACTTTGGGAGGTAACAGTGTCGGTGTTACAGCTGCAGTGGACACTTTGGGAGGTAACAGTGTCGGTACAGCTGCAGTGGACACTTTGGGAGGTAACAGTGTCGGTACAGCTGCAGTGGACACTTTGGGAGGTAACAGTGTCGGTGATTACAGCTGCAGTGGACACTTTGGGAGGTAACAGTGTCGGTGATTACAGCTGCAGTGGACACTTTGGGAGGTAACAGTGTCGGTACAGCTGCAGTGGACACTTTGGGAGGTAACAGTGTCGGTGATTACAGCTGCAGTGGACACTTTGGGAGGTAACAGTGTCGGTGATTACAGCTGCAGTGGACACTTTGGGAGGTAACAGTGTCGGTGATTACAGCTGCAGTGGACACTTTGGGAGGTAACAGTGTCGGTGATTACAGCTGCAGTGGACACTTTGGGAGGTAACAGTGTCGGTGATTACAGCTGCAGTGGACACTTTGGGAGGTAACAGTGTCGGTGATTACAGCTGCAGTGGACACTTTGGGAGGGTAACAGTGTCGGTACAGCTGCAGTGGACACTTTGGGAGGTAACAGTGTCGGTGATTACAGCTGCAGTGGACACTTTGGGAGGTAACAGTGTCGGTGATTACAGCTGCAGTGGACACTTGGGAGGTAACAGTGTCGGTGATTACAGCTGCAGTGGACACTTTGGGAGGTAACAGTGTCGGTACAGCTGCAGTAGACATTTTGGGAGGTAACAGTGTCGGTGATTACAGCTGCAGTGGACACTTTGGGAGGTAACAGTGTTGGTACAGCTGCAGTGGACACTTTGGGAGGTAACAGTGTCGGTACAGCTGCAGTGGACACTTTGGGAGGTAACAGTGTCGGTGATTACAGCTGCAGTGGACACTTTGGGAGGTAACAGTGTCGGTGATTACAGCTGCAGTGGACACTTTGGGAGGTAACAGTGTCGGTGATTACAGCTGCAGTGGACACTTTGGAGGTAACAGTGTCGGTGATTACAGCTGCAGTGGACACTTTGGGAGGTAACAGTGTCGGTGATTACAGCTGCAGTGGACACTTTGGGAGGTAACAGTGTCGGTGATTACAGCTGCAGTAGACACTTTGGGAGGTAACAGTGTCGGTGATTACAGCTGCAGTGGACACTTTGGGAGGTAACAGTGTCGGTGATTACAGCTGCAGTGGACACTTTGGGAGGTAACAGTGTCGGTACAGCTGCAGTGGACACTTTGGGAGGTAACAGTGTCGGTACAGCTGCAGTGGACACTTTGGGAGGTAACAGTGTCGGTGATTACAGCTGCAGTGGACACTTTGGGAGGTAACAGTGTCGGTGATTACAGCTGCAGTGGACACTTTGGGAGGTAACAGTGTCGGTGATTACAGCTGCAGTGGACACTTTGGGAGGTAACAGTGTCGGTGATTACAGCTGCAGTGGACACTTTGGGAGGTAACAGTGTCGGTGATTACAGCTGCAGTGGACACTTTGGGAGGTAACAGTGTCGGTGATTACAGCTGCAGTGGACACTTTGGGAGGTAACAGTGTCGGTACAGCTGCAGTGGACACTTTGGGAGGTAACAGTGTCGGTACAGCTGCAGTAGACACTTTGGGAGGTAACAGTGTCGGTGATTACAGCTGCAGTGGACACTTTGGGAGGTAACAGTGTCGGTGATTACAGCTGCAGTGGACACTTTGGGAGGTAACAGTGTCGGTACAGCTGCAGTAGACACTTTGGGAGGTAACAGTGTCGGTGATTACAGCTGCAGTGGACACTTTGGGAGGTAACAGTGTCGGTACAGCTGCAGTGGACACTTTGGGAGGTAACAGTGTCGGTACAGCTGCAGTGGACGCTTTGGGAGGTAACAGTGTCGGTGATTACAGCTGCAGTGGACACTTTGGGAGGTAACAGTGTTGGTACAGCTGCAGTGGACACTTTGGGAGGTAACAGTGTCGGTACAGCTGCAGTGGACACTTTGGGAGGTAACAGTGTCGGTGATTACAGCTGCAGTGGACACTTTGGGAGGTAACAGTGTCGGTACAACTGCAGTGGACACTTTGGGAGGTAACAGTGTCGGTGATTACAGCTGCAGTGGACACTTTGGGAGGTAACAGTGTCGGTACAGCTGCAGTGGACACTTTGGGAGGTAACAGTGTCGGTGATTATTAAGCGGCAGAATGTGTGCGATTATGTGGAGAAGAAAGCCAGTCTACACACACCCAAACTGACACGCGTACACAATCTCTGATGATGACCTGAAGGTGAAAGAACCTGTGTGACTGACAG
>CM031620.1:14138320-14155820 GCA_018398815.1 Conus ventricosus | reverse complement strand
ACAACTCTAATTAATGCTGGCATGTGAAAGACCGAATCCGCCTCTCAACATGAACACAGATCACACAAGCAAATAAGAGACATCCCCATGCTTCCGACACCGAATTTGCATAGCAGAAATGACCACACAGAGCACACAGAACAAACAAGGAGATATCCCGATGGCCCATGGAGGTGACGTCATCTTCACCCTGGAAAAAAGTAATGACTCGTCGTATTTCTTGTTCTCCACGTATTTATTGTTTCAGTACTTGGTAACTGCGACAAAGAAATATATTAATTTTGATATTTCACTATTCCGAAATAACAGACAAGCACATCAGGCGTGTATTGGTTTCCACCATGGGAGCCAAGAAGTATCCCTACTTGTCTTTGCGTTATTTACTGTTTACAGTTTCTCTGCCCCATTTTAAATTTCCGTTCATCACCGACAAACATAAAAAAATTCCTATCAAAAAATCATTATTACATCTCATCCAATTCGTCCAGAGCACATAATAAAGTAATGACAAATGTTAACAAAACGTTGCCAAGCCAAGCAGGAAATAATATTACTCGATAACACATGGCGAGCCGTTCCACAACAATTTTCAACTCATTTTACACTTGGAGATAATCCCTTGTTTCTTCCCTCGAAAGTTTTAAATCGTGTGTGCCAGTCATTTTTCATTTCCACGATTTCTTTCTTTACCAAGATAACTTACAACCTTTAAGAATAATCTAAAGAGTCCGCCAAAAGCACGGGACTAACAAGGTTTCAAGTGTTATTTTTTGTAACTTCTTATCTCCTGTTTTCGGCGGACTCGCTCAGAAAAGATTCTTAAATTGGTTTCCGTTTCCCGCCTGCAGTCGCGCCTTACTTTGAAACTGACATAATGTGCACATTGAGTTTGAAATCACCTGTAGGGCACTTAAGCCGACCTGTCTGCATACAAACGACCACCCTGCATGTCTTGGAATGATTGATCCACCTGTAGGGCATTAAGCCGACTGTCTGCATAAACACTGACCTCAGGTCTTGAAATGCAGACCCTCAAGTCTTGTCATGTTTGCTCTGATCTCCAGCCTTGCCATTAATAACTAAGGGCTTCATTGTAAATGTGAGGCACATTGCGCCAACTGACATGCATTTACTCGTGACTCGTCACGATTATATGTTAACATTTATTGCTTTGAAAGGAACCTGCTCCGAAGCACCGGGCATTTCTTTCTTTCCTTTTCTCTCTTTTTTTTTTGGGGGGGGGGGGGGGGGGGCGAATCTGTGACATGATTTTATTTCAGTTGCTATCAGTTCTATTTTGGCACTAATTATCTCACCGGAAAAAAAGAAAAACACGAAATGTATTGAATCTGTACCATATTTTCTAAAAACATTGTTACCATTTCTATCTTTGGCACTATTATCACATCAGAGAATTAAAAACAACCCCAAAAAAAATCCTCTAATAAAATTACAAAGTAAACCTAAACGGAGTAGAGATATATCACTCAACTTTTGTTTTATGGTTTTTGTTTAAACAGCAATGATCGGTATGCATATAGATAATACTAATGGCACCTGGAACAGGAAATTGTGCATCATAATGTATCTAACGTTAGGTACAGGAGACGGATTATAATGATTGGAGAAGTATATATTCTAGAGAAAGTATAGTAACAAGTCAGAATTGTTAATCAAAACATCAAAAGCAAAATCCACCAGCTGTGCTACCTCACAACATAATGGTCACCATTATTGTGGTCTAAGCTTCCACCTCGTACCCTCCCCTTTTAATCCCCTCTCACCTTTTCTTATTCACTTACCACTGACAATCATTTTATATTCATTTAATTTAATTTTTTAATTTTTATTTTTCATGCAAATACATGACATTCACATACAAACATAGACTAGAAAGAAAAAACAGCCACCATACATACAAACACATACATATACAATCACAAGATCAAGTTGAAGGTAGTACAACATGAGTATCCAATTAACATAAATATAAGACGGGTGTAGATACTTAATGAACATGTTCAAACCTTTTATGAATTTTTACACATACACACACGACGCGCGTGCGTGATAGAAGCAAACTAGCCATAATTATTACACACAGATACACTAACATTTAGACATGGAAAATAAAAGGTTTATCTGTCAGCCATTTTTTTTTCAAAAAACGTTGTATAGCAAAAGGCTTAAATATGCAATATGTTGCTCGATTTAATATCTATAGTTCCAATATTTCAAAAATATGTTGATTGTGAGGGTTTCCTTCTAATTTGCATGTGTATACGTAATGTTTTTGCTAGTAATAAAATGAAATATAAAAATATCATCGATAAATGGATTGTCACATCGAGCCCAATAATATTAAGGAAGCCGTTAATTTCAATATTCATCTGCGTTGACACTTTTTCTTTAATAAACCACAAGAGAATGCCAAAAACTGTATAACATAACAAATTTCCAAAGCTTATGTCAATACTATCTTAATAAACCACAAAAACTACATTTATCATTATCAGCGACTCCATTTCATTTTAAAATAAACCTTAGTACCTAGACACCTATGCAATCTTTCCAGCTGAAAACCATTTCAACTTAATGTCGTTTAACTTTATAATGTACGTTCAAAAAGCTAAATTTTCCAGTTATGACGAACCGACATTTCTGATCAATTTCTTAAATGAAGTGTTAATAATCCATTAAATGTTCACAACAACAATATTAGATTTTCTTAGTAGTCAGTAGATATCTACCTATAGCCAGCAAAAGTAAGAAAATTAATGTTAGAATTATACTTTTTTTCCCTAAAACATCTATAGACAGAAAATGTCAATTTCATAAAAAAAACTGAGCAAGATAAAAACGTCTTTGTATCCAGTATTTTAGACAATATATTTTTTTCCTATTTGAATTCGGGTTGTTGTAGCAAAAAGGCTCAGCAAGAAATTCAGCAAAGTTTTGGTGTACATTTGTAAAAAAATAAGGTACTATAAGCAACAAGACGTCCTTCCATAAAAAGGTTATATGAAGTAAAAATTTGAAACTAATTCTGGACCATATTGTTCAAAATTTGAAACTTTGGAATAGTAAATAAAATAATCTTCCATTTATGGGCCGATTTTTCAGCCCTGCGAATCAGGATATTTTAAGAGATGTAACGAATGTTCTTAAGTCAGGAAGGCCAATACCACCATTTTTCACACTTTTTGTGAGCTTTTTCCGACCCGATTTTTGTCCGGTTTTTTTTTTTATATTCCCAACAAATATCGATAACATGCTTGTTGACAAGTTTTGAAAAAAAGACATCAATGTAGGATTTGCAGAATAACCCACATATGAGTCAGTTTGACAGACTTATGGATTTTAAAATTCAACTCTGCCAAGAGGCGTTATCTGCGTTTTAACCAGTAAATATCTTAAACTAGTACTTAACATCGGCTAGTCTTTCTGATTAATTAATATTTTAAACAATCTATCAAATCATTCGTAAACATACACAAAGTATTCGAAACTTGGATGTATTCCAATCGAGGTCTAATGCCTAAATAATGATTTACAGTTTATTTTTCTACTTCCCCCCATATTACACTTGACATACCCAAATTCCTCGAAGCCAGAGACCAAGCCAAATCTATAGAGACAGCAATACATGTTCAAAAGACTTACGATCTCCCGCAAACAGGAACTCTGTACATCGGCGTCTGTGGACAGTTATGTTCACATCATTAATAGTAAAATCCTTGGATATCAGAAAAAAAATATTTTTTTTTTTTTTTTTCCCTGACCAATATTGCAAGTATTTCTACACATAACACAAACACAATGGGAAGAAATTGGTCCCCTTGTCCTACAACCCTCTTTTTACGTTAAACCATTTTTTTCGAGACCTGACCGTTTACGAATACACACGACTTAAGGTTTATATAAAAAGTCCTTTATCCATTTGCATATATCTTTTTAAAACCAAAAACATCTAGTACTTTAAACATAAATTCCCAATTTACCGATTCTAAAGCTTTTTCCGAGATCTATATTTAATAACAACCCAGGTAAGTTATATTCATCCAAATAAGCAATAGTATCAATAAATCAGTCGTAATTAGCACCATATATCGTTTTTTAATAAACCCTGTTTGGTCTTCTTAACAATGTTTTGTTAGTACTGATTTACATCCGATTTAGCTATGCATATGATCCAAATTTTATATACGACATTTAAAAGTTAAATTGGTCACCAGTTTTTTTAATACTTCTTGGTTTATCACCTTTGGGAATAGATTTGAAATGTTCCTTCTTTTTGTACACTGGTCAATTCCTCTTTCTGAAACTTGGCGTTTAAAGCTCTGACAACGAATATAACAATTTTAGTCCCAGAAACCTTAAAAAATTCTGGGTGAAAACCGTCAAGCCAGGGCTTTGTTATTACTCATGTTCTTCAGGACATACGTTGCTTCCTCTAAATTAATCTCTCCCTCTAAATCGTTTGCTTCTGTTTCTCTTAGTCTAGACAAGATGCAATTCACTAATTATTTATTTCACAATCCCTGGACATTGTCTCTGTATAGAGTGACTGGTAAAACTTCCGCACCTCTTGAAGGATATCCATCCCTTTTTGATTTGTTTTAAAATGTTACTTTGTGCATCGATGATCTAGCCATATTCTTACGACAAATGCCGCTTTCTAAATGCAAAAATAACTACGACTTTCTCCCCTTCCGCTATCCATCTAGATCGTGATCTTTAATAATACACCTACATTTGTTTTTTCTCTAATATTCTTCAGCTGTTCTTTTTTCATTATTTATATTTCTAAACGTCATCCTCATTCTTTTTCTCAAGTTTTTTCTACTCTAACAAATATCTTGCTCTTAATTGTTTTTTCTTTTCCATAGTTTTCTTCTTTTTCATCGTAGCATAAGAAATTTGTTTTTGATCTATTTTTCATCAAAAAAAATCCGGAGAAAAATTTCGTCAGAAACAGAAAATTGTAAGTCTCATCTCGCAAATTGATTTCATGTTGTGTTTTACTGCATATTCTTCTTTAATGTTTTTAATTTCATCATCTATTTCATCTACATATGCGTTATCTTTTAAAAAGAATGATTGACTCCCAAAAGGTATTATGCTTTACATTGTCATTGAATTTCAGTTAAGCAGGACAGCGGATGAACTTTTTTTCTATATCCTGCATTCGATATCAGCGTCATCTATAAATGAAACCACAGAATCTGAAATAAAAAAAAAGTCAAACCCTCGCCTGTTGAAAAGGATTGGTTCTTCTTCCACGTGTAACGGAGACAATCAGGATTTAACTGACGCCAAATATCGTTTAAATCTAAATTATCGATAATGTTTTTGACAGTCTCTTTTGCTTAGGGTTAATATATGTTTGTAATTACAAAGTCTCGAGAAGGAACAAGAACGAAGATTAAAATCGCCCGCTAGTATTATATTTTTCAGTATTAAACCCACCAATCTATTCTTTCTGTTCATGATAAAACCCAGGACATCGTCTGTAGGGCCATATATGTTAGCAAAAGAAAATTGCTTTATGCAATCCAATCAATACCATGACATAATTTCCACTGTACTTTCATTACACGTTTGACTTTGAATTTCGAAAAGTTATTTGTTAAACAGAATAGCAACCCACTCATTGAGTTTGAATGTATGGTTTGAAAAAACCCTCGATATTCCCATTCCGCTAAAACATAATCTTCCATCTTTTCTCAAAATGCGTATCTTGTAAAAATAACAGAAAATTTCTTATTTCTTAAATAATGAAAACATCCTCGTCTTTTCTGCTGATTGTTTAGACCTTGACAATTTACGAAAGAACTGATATCCCACTACTATCCATGACTTAAGTAAATTTTAATGAATACATTATTTTTAGATAACAAAAACTTTACAATATTACCGTCCAACAATAAAACAATCCCCAAATGGAAGGAAACATCCAATCAATGCAAAGAGACAAAGTGAATAAACCATAAAGACAATAAAATACACCCTTTGTAACGCAAAACATCATATTCTGGTAAATCGACGAACACATAACGAAGGTACGGAGTAGGAGCAAACACCTGTACAATAATCTTGCCAAACAAACAAACAAGCAAACGTGTAGAAAATCGCTTGACTAAGCACAAAGCGAGCATTGGGTGCGTGTCCGACCCCCCCCAAAAAAAAAAAAACGATCCAAAAAAAAAACACCACTTTGGTCATACCAAGGCTTGGGACCAGAACAAATCAAAGAAACCTCAGTAGCCAAAATATGTAATCATAAATACAAATTTTTTTGTCCTCCCCCCCCCCCCTTTTCTTTTTTTTAATAACGAAGCCGAGAACACAAGGGCCGGAGGGGGGGGAAAGGGGGGGGGATAGAGAGAGAGAGAGAGAGAGAGGGGGGGGGGGGGGGGGGGGGGGGGAAGCGGGATCACAATGCAATGAAATTGTAACTGTCATACCCTAATTTTCCGTCTTTTTTGTACAAACATTGCAACCCGCCACAATCGTGACGTAAAAAAAAAAAATAAAAAAAATCAAATCAAACATATGCAAAAGTAGCATATTTTTAGGGATTGAAAACATTTTTATAAATAAGCAGACATATTTGGTCAAAAAAGGTGTCAGGAAGAAAAAAATAATTCGTGATGTCCCCGACAATTATTGAATATAAAGTATAAACTGCGACCTTCTCAGTTGGTGTCAGTAATCTGTGGTTCGATATATAACTCAGGAAATAGCCACAATGAACCCCAATGGGCGTGTTACTAATGTGAGCTCCCAGCCATCGCCGTCAAATCACATCATCCCTCCACATCCTCCTCAGTCAAGAACTGCATACCATCAAAGTAATCAAATAACAAAACACGTGATTCGACGATAGAAGATGAAGAAGAGGAGTAGAAGGAGAGGAGGGGAAGGAAAGGGAAGAGGGGCAGAGGAGAGAGAAGAGCGAGAGAGAGAGAGAGAGAGAGAGAGAGAGAGAGAAGAAGAGAGAGAAAAGAGAATATCGACAAAATGGATGGTTTTGTTGGTACCAGTCAATATCCTATTAGAAAACATATTAATACAGAGCAATGCATCTCATCTTTCTTCAAGTAAAAAATGGAACCTGACTGAAAAGTATAATAAAGCAACCTTCTTACTATATGCGACAGTTTTGGCAACGTCACAACACAATATATGGATTCAAGTCCGGAACATGCCGCGTACGTTGTGCGCGCTGCGCTCCCGCACCGCACCTGCGCTCTGTGTTTCTCTCCAGTGCCCATCTCCCCCGTGTCCCCCCCCCCCCCCGGCTCGAAAAACAACGAAATGGCCAAGAGTAGCAAGGGAAAGATAGTAATAAAAAGGTAACAGAGCTCTCTTCTAAAACAAAAACAAAAAACAACAACCCAAACAACAACAAAAAAACATTTTGTGAGCACAATCATAGAAAGTACTGTATTCATACTTCGTGTACAGAAACAAAGCACGAAACATAACCGTGAACAAGTCAAAGCATCATATATTTTATGTGGCGCAAACAAGCTTGAACAGAGCAAATACAATAGTACACGCTATAGCATTTTCCAGACGGGAATGGAAACAGGACAGGAACAGACGATCAGGAGAGAGCAGGCGAAGAGTGGGGGCAGAGAGAGGAGAGAGAGAGAGAGAGAGAGAGGAGAGAGAGTAGAGAGAGAGAGAGAAGAGAGAAGAAAGAAGAAGGGCGATTAATGATAATATGGGCATACCAAAGGACCGGGAACCGGAGGAAACGTGTCTAAATCAAGATGAAAATACAATGATTTACTCTCATTTTTGCTTTCATCACACATACACAAACAAAAAAAAAATGTGTGGAAGTATCACTTATACACTACCACAGTTCAGTCTTCCTCTATCGTTGACCTCTCTCCCCCCTCCCCCGCTCCCCTCCCTCGTACACAGTCTGTGAATAGCTCGTAGGAAGGAGAACGCGGACAACGAGGGACAACGGGGGTTAGAGGGCACTACCATCACAGTGACATCACAACGTGAATCATTTATATTTAAGTTTGCCCTGCTCACTATGATCATAGATTGAAAGTTATTTTGTTAACAGTACCCATCTCTTCCGCCATATCACATTTGAGGCACATATTTCAGAATGAAAAAAAAACACACTAGAATTTGCGCATACTTTCTGTAATGTTTATAACAACGTGAAATTTATAATACATTCCTATATCTTTATACCCCTGCATGGGTTCGTTCGTTCGTCGTTCGTTCGTCGTCGAGTCGACGATGACCATCATCAGTCATCTTGGGGTGATGGGGGGGGGGGTGGTGGTGGAGGTGAGACGATTTATAAATACGCAGGTGGCTGATCTAGCCGATGCGTGCACGGAGGTGTCGATGACACACCTTGGACAGGGAATATGGGGGGACCTCTCTTGATTGCTGGCGCGGGCTTTCCTTGTCTGTCTCTTTTGTTGATGTCCTCCTTTCTTCACACAAATTAGCACCTTTGTGGATAGAGTAACGCCATCTAGCTTGGTCCATAGCAGTTTGTTCCCATGTATTCAGGACCGATGTGAAACGCTTTTTGGATTGTTTGAGAATGTATTTGAAGCGTTTCTTCTGACCTCCATGGGAGCGAATCCCTTCTTGCAGCTCATCATAGAAGAGTCTCATGGTAGCCGGTGGTCTGGCATGCGAGCTACATGACCTGCTCATCGAAGCTATTCCTATATACCTTTGCTCGCAAGAAAGCATGCGAAATGGCGTCATTCTTGGCAGACCTAGAAATAAATTTAATGTGATTCAATATTCTTTTATGATATCACTTCACACGTTTATCACTTTTTTCTTAGCAGCAACAATTAGAGGGTTCTCCAAATGTAAAATGTCAAGTTTACTGCGTTGAAAAGATTGATGAATAGTAAATCGCAGATTTACAATTTTACCACCAGGTGATGTTTTCGTATTGGAGAAAGCTGGAAAGGTCTTATAAATCTGTTACGCTGTTGCTGGTGCATTATTACATGTACAAATTTACGGGGAAATGATGTGTGTATGTTACAACTACCTGTCTGCGAGAACTTATTCTTATTTTCGAACGTTTATGCACAGAACGAACAGTTACTGGGCATAGTTTATTTACCATACGTGGTTGAACATTGTGTTTGAAACAGAAACAACCTAACATTGTGGGAAAGGCTATGTATATAAGGGAAAAAAAGCCAAAGTACATGCCTTATACTTCGCCTTGTCCATAGATTCGTTGCTTCAAACCTCGCTTTGAAAGAAACGAAAATTGCCAATAACGGCCTTGAAGATTTCTGTGAAGACAAAAAAAATGTTGAACACTACAATTTTGCTTGGATCTTAAAAGGGTAACGCTAAGAAAATGGAATTGCCCATTGAATTGTTGATTGAAGTTAATTAAAAAGTTGCTCTTGTGATGTTGCTTGTTTTTGAGACAAAAGATTTTAACTTACTTCATAATGAAATTTGCAATCAACTTATTTGTTTAAGACATCAAGTCAAGCGCATCATTTTATAGATTTCTTATTTTTGATAAAAATTAAAAGATATACACAGAATACGATAGTGTGACAACTTACAGAAATTTGCTTTTTGACTCCCGTGTGCAACAAAGTTAAGTAGCCTAAAACTATGTAATCACCTTGTATATATATATATATATATTATATATTATATATATATATATATATATATATATATTATATATATTATAATATATATATAAGGTCCCGTGCTTCTCGTCTCCACTCATTCATTTAACTGCTATCTTCTATTTAAAAGAAATGGTGTTGCATGAACATTAACGACTATTTTTTCTTCCCAATGAAATCGACTCTATTTCTAATTCAACGCACGGTGTTTCCATATGACGTATATCAGCATCGACTATAATTGTCACTCGGTTCAATTAGTATGCCGACATCTGAATTTAGACAACTGCAAATCCATATTATTTACACACACACACACACACACACCACAACACACACACACACATATATATATGTATATATATGTATATATATATGATATATATATATATTATATATATTTGTTAAAAAGTAAGGTTTTAACCTTACTTTTTAACAATGTTGCTCCCAGTTCGGTTGAGCATTTTTAAAAATATCTGCTGGTATTCACTACCATTGTCTATATATATATATATATATATATAAAAATTTATATATATATATATTTTATATATATATATAATATATATATGTGTGTGTGTGTGTGTGTGTGTGTGTGTAAAATATATTGGATTTGCCAGTTGTCTACTAAATTCAGATGTCGGCATACTAATTGAACCGAGTGACAATTATAGTCGATGCTGATATACGTCAAATGGAAACACCAGTGCTGTTGAATTAGAAATAGAGTCAGATTTCATTTGGGAAGAAAAAATAGTCGTTAATGTTCATGCAACACCATTTTCTTTTTAAATAGAAGATAGCAGTTAAATGAATGAGTGGAGACGAGAAGCACGGGACCTTTCGAGTACAATCAAGTATTTACCGTAACTTTGATGTGGGTGTTATTTGGAAGGAGTTCATCACTAATAATACGGCAAAAACTGAATTATCTCAATTTTTTAAGAGAAATTACAACTATCTTCCGTACAAAAGGGACAAACACATCACAAATAAAACACGACGTGTTTCGACCTCTGTGGTCTTCTTCAGGCAAGATAAACAACATTGAGGACAGTGAACACATAATCACTTATCAGCTGGAAGATTGGCCCAAGATGGACGTTGATTGAAAATGAGGCCGGTTGGAAGAGATGATGCGAGTTAAGATAATAATGATGATAATTATTATTATGATAGCGATAACAATGATTATGATGATGACGATGATGATGACGATAAAGATATTGAAAATAACAGAGAACGACTACCGCTTTTGGTAATAATATGACGATAGTAGATGTAGTATTAATGTAGCATTATTAGTGGCTATACAGACAGAAAGGGAGAAACGAGAGGGGTTAGACGATTTTCGAACAGTATGGTTGCAGTGTCAACAGTGTTAGCGGCGATGATGATGGTGATGATAATGGTTTTTATGATGACAGTGATGTAATAATAATAATAATAATAATGATGATGATGATGATAATGATGATACTAATGATAATCCTGACAAAGAAAGAGGAAAATATATATACAGAGAGAGAGAGAGAGAGAGAGAGAGAGAGAGAGAGAGAGGAGAGAGAGAGCGAGAGCGTTTTTCTCTCTCTTTAATTTCGGTTAAACTTATTTTTGAAAAGGGGGGGGGGGGGGGTGATACCAGCGAATAAAAGTTCTGGTAAACCATCTGAATTTGATTTAAATCATTTAGTTCGTGTGTTTGACTGTCAAAGGCATGTGTTGTGATTTCAGCAAGGGTTGTCAGAACCGAATTAACCTGCTGCTGTTTTCGTTGGCAGTAGCTGACCTTGTAAACCTGATGTCCCACTTTCTGTTGATTCCTGACTGTTACTTCACAGACAATCTTCAGATAGCCAACTGGCTCACTTTTGCCAACGCCAAAAATTGGCACCGTCGCTTTGTGCACCAACTTGATTACAGGAATTCACATCGTCATTGTGAATGTGGACAGGTGCTTGTCCGTTGCTACGCCGCTGAAGGCACGGAGTATTCTGACGTACAGGTGAAAAAGGTGTACCAAGTAGATCTTTTTGAACTCTTGTTTCCGTGCCAAGATAGATAGATAGATAGACGGACAGACAGACAGACAGACAGACAGTAGACAAACAGACAGATAGATAGATAGATAGATAGATCGGTAGATAGATAGATAGATAGATAGATAGATAGATAGATAAATGGATGGATGGATGGATGGATGGAGGGAGGGACAGATAGATAGATAGATAGAGAGAGAGAGAGAGACAGACAGACAGACAGACAGAGGAGAGAGGGAGAGAGAGAGAGAGAGAGAGAGAGAAGAGAGTGAGAGAGAGAGAGAGAGAGGAGAGAGAGAGAGAGAGAAGAGAGAGCGAGAGAGAGAGAATATGTAGCGATAATAAAACGTTGGCCAAAAGAGTTTCCGGAGAATGAGTGGAGCAAATATCTCTCCCAGTTAGAAGACTTACCTTTCAAAGACTTCGGTTAAAGGGAAAGGGGGTCTGAGAGGAAATTTTTCCCCAGTGAGTGCTTTCGTATTTGTATTGTTTGTCTAAAGCGGAAGTGAGCAGACTGACAAGTGACAGCTGCATCGCTTTGTGAAAAGCTCTTCAGGCTTGCTACTGAATCCCGGTTAACCTGCTGCGTGTAACAGCATTTCCATATATTTGTTTTTGAAAAAAAAAATCAGAAAGAAAGAAAAAGAAAGAAAAAAAGAAGAAAAAGGATAGAAATTTTCGAAAAATCAAGTAGACCCCCCTGCCACATGACAATATGCAAGAATGTGTTCATAGAGGACGACACTTCCTCAGCCCCAAGCCATGCAGGCAACAGCACAGGAAAATGGGGAATGTATGGGACCCGTTCCCGCTGAAACACGGAATGCAACAAGGCTGCGTCTTGGCCCCTACCCTCTTTCCATCTTGTTCGCAGCAGAGGTGCCCTACGCCTTTGAAGGCTTCGTGAGGGCGACGTGTATCCCGCTTGGCACGGATGGAACCATCTTCAGCTTTTTGTGGCGTCATAATGACGTGGGCAGCGTGCTGAATCAACAACACAAACATCTCCCTTTAGCTGAAGGTCCTAGCTAAAACAGCTAGAAAAAAAAAGGTTCCGGTACCTAGAAATTTCCGGTGTTCCCTTGCCAACGATGTTTTACTGGCAATTACCGGTTAATGCAATCACTTCGTTTTGGAGATGCCTACGCCATCACGGCACAGGCACATCGGGGGGGAGCAGGGGGCTGCCGTCAGGCAGAGAGGAGCAGGAAGAACTTCTGACCTCCGTCTCCTGCAACGTCTGCGGCCGACTGTGTGCCTCAAAGACAGGTCTCCATTGCTACACGAAGATCCCTTCTGGCGAATGACGTGCGAGCTGATTTTTTGCCAACGTACAGGATGTGACACACACTCACACGTACATGCACACGCACACGTGCGCGGGCGCGCACACACGCATACACACACGCACGCGCGCACGCACGCACAGACGCAAACACGCACACACACACACACACACACACACACACACACACACACACACACACACCACACCACACATGCGCACGCACGCACGCACGCACGCACACACACACACACACACACACACACACACACTGAGTTATTGTTCAATCACTCAAAAATTCGAGAGAGAACATTCGAGGCTTTGGCAGCGATGTGTGTTCTTCTCGAGTTATTGTGTTTTTTGTGGACAATCGGCTGTGGTAAGGTTTCGGTGGTCGTTCCTTTTTCAATGACTCAGCATTGCACCCAAGCCTCTCACTCCAGCCCCCATCCATAGCCGCAGCCCTGGCATTGGCTGTTCACAGGGAGCAGTCATGGTCAAGTCGTACCGAGGCTACCCACCAAAGTAGACCTGCACTGTTGCCGTGTCGCCTCAGTGATGTTCCGTTGTGCCTGTCCTGACCCTGTACACACATGACACCGTCTACTAAGCCCTCTACTGACGTCAAAAACGGCTTAATCGAGGAGCACGTATGAGTGAGCTGTCCCCCCTGGAGGGCACTGTCACGTCCGCGCAAGGACAGTCCCCATGAATTTGCCGACACCAGCGACTCCAACAGAACTAAACCAAGCGTAGACGTGGCATAGATGGGGACAGGCAATCAACACTGAGGCACCTGGAGAGCAGGGCATGAAGGGCTGTAACAAAATGTAGACATTTGTATGCTGATTGATGAATGAGCATGAGGATGAGAAGATGAAGCTATGGATTTCCATTCTGCTCTGAGACTGCAGGGGAGGGCTGCACCCTCACTTTAATAATATAGCCCAGTATCGACCAGGCCCGAGACATACGAACTCCTGCACTTTTGGTTAGGAAAGTTGAGCAAGACTCTCTGAGACGCATCCATTTAGTGGATGATACTCGACTGTGTGGTCCCTTTTTTCCCAGTTGAGCACTCAGCAAACTCAGCTCTGGGTAGGAGCTGGTTGGGGCAGAAACGTCCCTCCCAAAATAAACCGTTCAGATGGAAATTGAACCCATGACCTCCCAGCTGGGAGTCCGCAACAGTGGCGACTTCGCCACGGTGGCTGGTGATTAGGATTAAAAATTGCCTTTGGGGGGCATGAGATTGCCTTTAGATTCTTCAGAATGAATTAATGGTAGGATTCTTGGTTTATTTTCCTTTACTTGTGACACACACACACACACACACATATATATATTATATATATATATATATATATATATATATATTATATATATATATATACACATACATATATATAAAATACATATATATATATACATATATATATATATATATATATTATATATATATATTATACATATATAAACAAACATGAACAGTAACAGTTTTAGATGGCAATGATATAGTGCTCTTGTGGATAGTGCTTACGCACGCGCGCATTTGGTGTGTGTGTGTGTGTGTGTGTGTGTTGTGTGTGTGTGTGTGTGTGTGTGTGTGTGTACGTGTGTGCGCGCGTGTGTGTGTTAGTGTGTGTTAGTGTGTGTGCGTGTGCGTGTGCGTGTGCGTGCGTGTGCGTGCGTGCGTGCGTGCGTGCGTGCGTGCGTGCGTGTTGTGCGTGTGTGTGGTGTGGGGTGTGTGTGTGTGTGTGTTGATGCCTGGTTTTCCTTTTCCTTATTCGAACAGTAATAATTATTTCTTAGGCTTGACTGCAGAGTCTGTTCCTGGATAATTTTCCTAATCTTATCCAGCATTCGACACATTGAACAGCAGTTTAATGCATAGAGGAAATGTTCCAGTTTTGACTTACATCATTTTATTAGAGGAGCGCAATGGAGCACACAGAAATCGTTTGATGGCTAAGGTGTAAACCTTATGAAAGGTATGAAGGTATGACCTGAAAATGAAGAAATGAGAGAGAGAAAGAGAGAGAGAGAGAGAGAACAGTAAAATGTTCATTCTAGATCAACAGCTCTCAACTCAGTTTCGAGCTGTTGAGCTAGAATAAACATTTTACTGTTCTCTGACAGTAAGCCTTCAACAATGAATTAAAAATGATAATCCATCACACATTTTTTTCAATAAACAAAAAATAACGATTTTTTACAAACAAACATAATGTGTTGGAATATCCGTTTTCAATACTAATTTACTAAACTTTTCAGATTGTAGTTTTGCTTCAATCCTTTGTTTTTCTTGTTTGTTTTTAATAACATTATTTTCGCGCAAACATATATTAAACGAGTCCCCTGTCTTTCGTGTAATATAAAAATACAGTTCTCTAAAGTCTTTTAAAACCGAGTTACATTTTTGACATAAAATCCACACACTTATCCCAACATGTCTTCCTTAACTTTCTGTTTACTGACTGTGTCTTGTCACTGGTAATATGAGAAAGGTAAATGACGGGGGCTAAACCTCTAATTGCTGGTGCTCACAGTAAGAACGTGTAAAGGGAGAACATAATAGCGAGCTTGCGTCTTACGCGCACCTCAATCAACTAGGCCCGCATATAAACCCTTATCAAATCAAGTGCTGGGCTTAAATCACGTGACATTTTTGTATTGACTACCTCATTTTACATTGAAGGACTGCTCTGTGGGACGTGTTTGAGTGACTGCCCTGTTTAGCCCTGTGAGAGAAATATTTATGTCTCAAGACAGCATTTCTTCAGAATTAGAGAGAGAACTTCTGGAATCGCAAGTTGCTCATCAAAATCTATTAGATTTCTTAACACAGCCGTCAACTTTAATTCTACCTGACATGGATCACACTTCTACTTTTCAACAAGCTCAAAATCTCCCGTTACCACCGCCAACACCAACAGAATTGTGGACAGAGGAAGAAATGCTTATTTTGCAAGAGAATCAAGACTACTTTAAAAAAATGACAGAAATAATTGAAAAGATTAAAAGGGAAGGACCACAGGATTTGCCACAGAAGCCTAAAAGAAAGCTTGAGCAATTGTTAAAAGAAAAGAAAGGAGACAAAAAAAGGAGAACAGATCTTTCAACGCCACAAGAATTACATAACTATCTTATGGCAAATCAGGCTGACATTCAATCAGCTATTTCTAGAGAATCTTTTGCTGATCAGATATTTTCTAAAACAAATGAAGCTGAAATTGTAGAAAGACTACAAAAAGGATGAGAAATTTAAGGAGGCAAGATGCACAGTCCTTGTTAATTTACATTCAGTTCGGCAACTTCTTGATTTTGTGTAAACAATGGCAGGAAAATGAAAGGAAAGAAGGGAGAATGAAGAAAACATGGGCTGTTTGGTTGAAAGAAAAAACCGGGTATTCTGATGTTCACATACGAAAATTACGTGCCGTTGCAAGTGTTCTTTGGATACACAGGGTTTTATGCTGTAGGCCTTCCCTTTCGTTTCCTTTCTGGCAAGCTGAATGAAATTAAAGCCATGCTGCAAGTGCCGGATTTGCACAGTACTGGAAACAAGATCCTCACTGTCACGTGGGTGATGTCACGTGGTAATTGTTCAAGGGAAACGCTATGCTCAATCCCAACTCAATCGCGCTAACCACACAAACATCAAATTCAAACACGGAAATACGAGTACAAAAAAACTGAACTTTACTGTCACAAAAAAACAGATGTTCACAACATGTTTACATACATATATAAGGACGGGTATACATTTATAACTTCAAAAGGGATGTAAATAAATGGAAGGGACACACACACCCACGCGTAACACACCCACCACACGCACTCACACACACACACACACATACCCACACACACGCAAAATAATCGAATCTCTCTCCACTAACATTCACGCCCGGCCGGATTCTGGGTGGGGCCAGAAGGTAAGGTAAAGCCGGAATGCAATCAAAGGGTCAAGGGAGCTTAAAAAAACCAGGAATGCTTGCCAAAAACTGATCCCTCGAAAATTAAAATAGGGATGATCAGGATTGCCAAGATACAAATCAAGGACAACAACCTGTGGGATGAGACAGGATTACGGTTCGGAAGGAGACATTTTAGCACTAGATCATTAAATAAGCGAGGCCAAAACAAAGGGGAGCGTCTTGGGCAATACCCTTAGAATGGGGTAAGAGAACAGATAAATGTCTGTTCTACCCCACTTGCTCCTCCACCGAGTTTTTGGGCGAAAGTGGCCTAAAAGCCGCCTTTCCTGTTCTCTGACAAGTAAGACTTCAATAACCAAAAATAACGATTATCTACAAACAAACATACTGTGTAGGGTTATCCGTTTTCAATACTAATTTACTACACTTTTCAGATTTCAGTTTTTGCTTAATCCTGTGTTTTTCCTGATCGTTTTCAATAATCATTTTCACGCAAATCTCAATTCTTCTCAAACTGTAGTCTAACTAGTTCTTTTTCTTGAAATAAAACTACGTCTTTAACAGTCT
>CM031620.1:14098490-14138220 GCA_018398815.1 Conus ventricosus | reverse complement strand
AAAATTTTTTGCTTGTAGTAATATGTTATCTACGTTTCCCTTAATTAGGCCTACGTTGCTCTACATGCAACCATAGTACATATAAAATGTAGCAACAATGAAGAAATATATATGTATATAACAGTGTAAATACGACCCCTTTACACATGCTAAACTTTTCATTCACAAAGATGCTTCCAATTTTTTGACCAAAGATAGTTCGCCCTGTAGGGCGTACAGTCTTTGGTTTGACCTACTTCGGCTTACAAGCACATCAGCCAACGACGCACGCGCGCTCAGGCTATAGGTTTTGCCGGTCGCAAAGTTCTGTCAGAAAGTTTTAAACACATGCTTAATTATGGTACTCACAGAGCTGATCGAAATGCCAGTTTTTGTCACATTCTCAAGTACTCACTGAGCTATTGCTGACACACAGAAATTATAGTCTAAAAACAACTGTACAGTAAATATAACTTGATGATGTTGCACCAGTCTCGAAGCGTCCAAACACAAAGCGTGTTCGCTGAGGAAAGATCGCGCGTCTGGTACAGTGCGGTGGCTGACTCGTTACGGGCCTAGCTGGGGTCAAAAGGGAAAGCGTTGAATGAACTAAATGCTGTGGCTGTGAGTGGGTTGGCGCGGCCGTGGGAGATATGGATCTCCCAAAAAAAAATGCAACGCAGTTTCCCTCAAAGGCGAAACGGTGGTGGCTCCCAGGGATATGGATCCTCACAAAAATACAGTTACAAGAAAACCTGCATGCATAAGGCTGCACGACACGTTATCTTTCCTCCCACTCTCCCAACCCAATCTCGACTGCCTCGGTCGGTTTCAAAAAAAAAAAACCTGATCGGCAGTGAGAGGGGGCTCACTCAGCCTACGTTTAACCCCACGTGCAACCCGAGTCCACACGGAAAACACCTGACAATGCAGGATGGAAGGTGGGTTGCAGAGAGTTTAAAAGCTAAAATAAAACTCAGTTGGTTTTTTTTTAAGACACAAGACACTCTGCTTAAGGTTGTCCTTGAACAAAACTACCCCTACACAAATTCTTCCCTCTGGACAAAACGGACCTTGAACATGACAGTTGGAAGAAACATGCAGTGCGTGACACTCACATAGCAATTACAAGCGGGCTCCAGCAATCCCAGTAACCGCTCCCGCGTGAACGGTGGAAGTTAACTGCCGAATCACAGCCTAAAAATAGAACCGCTCACAGCGTGAACGGTGGCCTACTTGCTGGACTCCTGCCCTGGCTGCATTAACGTTTTACCTATTCCCCTGCTACCTATTACCTGCCGAATCACAGCCTAAAATAAACCGCTCACAGCGTAAAGGGTGGCCTACTTGCTGGCTCCTGCCCCTTTCCTTTTTTGGGGCTGTTGGGGTTGGGGCTTCAACGTTTCAACATTCTTCCTTAAATTTTCCCGGGAAAAAGGCTGTCTCAGATGCCGCGAAGAATTTTAAGAGATCTTTTGATTTTTAAATTTGGGCCCTTGAAAAAGCGCTTTTTTAGGGTTTGCCCTCAATTTACACGTTAAAAAGTTAAACCCAACAAAAACCCCCCTAAATTTTCCCCCCCCAAAACACCTTCCCGTTTTTTGGTTTTTGAGTGTTTTCTGTGCGGGTGGTGGGGTGTGTGATCCAAAATCATGCTTTTTTAAAGTCACCCCAAGTTTTAATTAAGTCACCCCAAGTTTTTAAATTTAAAGTTTTTAATCAAGTTTTTTAAAATTTAATTTCTTAATCAATCCCCTTTTAAAGTTCTTTTCTAAGTCCCCTTTTAAAGTTTCTACAAAAGGGTTCCCCTAAATTTTCTTAAAAATTTCTTGGTTAAGTAAAATAATTTCTTACTCAAGTCACCTCAAGTTTGGGGTAAAAAAGGGTCTTTTCCTCAAATTTTAAAACCAAAGTTCTTATTTAATCAACAAATAATTATTTATTAAGTTCAAAAAGTATTTTTGCATCTGAAATGGACAAAATAAAATTTTTTGTTTTTGGGGCGGGTCCCCGGCATGCTTTTTTTTTTCGGGCTTTATAAGGGTTGAGATTGTTTGGATGTTTCCCTTTTTCCCGCTGTCTTTTGTTTATTTTATTTTAAAACCAAATTAACCCCCCCCAACACCAATGCCGAAAAAAAATGACATTTGCTTAAGAAAAAAATGAAGACTTAGCGGTGTGGGCCACCCCTGTTGTTGTGGGCCCTTAAATAACTTGTTCTGGGTTTTTTATAGGGGCATTTGAAACAGCTGGCTGAAATTTGGCCCCTTTTTCTTCGGGCTTGTCCCTTTAATTTTTTTTTTTTTGTTCCACTCTAAAAATTTTTTTTTCCCTGCTGAAAACCGCCCGGGGGCTTTTTACGGTTGCTTTTCCTCCACCGGTTTCAATGTTTTTATTCTGCTGTTTTTCCCCGGGGCTCGTCTTTTTTAAGGGAAAAAAAATTATATTTTTTAAAAGAAATTTAATCCCTTTGATTAGCGGGGGACAAAAATTTTTGCCAAATCTTTTAAATATAATCACATCCTAAAAGACTCTAATGACTTTGTTAAAACGGAAACCCTGCTTTAAAATTCTTTCTTTAAAGTCCTGTTCGAATAAATTTGGTGCAAATTTCTTCTATTTAGTGAAAAAAAACAAAACCGTTTGCCCTGACCTTTTTCCCTTTTCTCGCCCCAAAGTTCGCTTCTTTCCTTTTTAGGGATACTTTACAATGTTTGTGGTGAATCTGTTAATTTTTTTCTATGCTAAATTTCATTCGGGGGGAACTGTTTTGTTTTTCCCATGCTCCCAAAAAGATCCGCCTTTTTTTTTTGGGCATAATAGCTTGGACCATCAACTTGGCCATTTGTAATCTTTAATTGGGGAAGGTTTTGGCTGCCCTGTAGTGAAAGTAGAAAATCCCCGGGTCATTTTTTTTTATTAATTAAAATTATTTTTTTTTTAAAAAAATGAGCCCCCCGAAAAAAAACTGTTACCAATCTTTATACCATTTCGGTTTTTATTGGGGGCCCAAAGTATGGATACAAAAAGCTTGGAAAAATTTGTTAAAAAATTAAAACCCAAAATTTCTTGGCAAACTGATTTTGGGTTTCGCACCCGTTTTCTTTTTTTAAAACAGCTTCTTTTTGCTAGGGAAAAGATTTTTTTAGTTAAGAAAGGAAAAATTCCTGACAGTACCCAATATGTAAAAAAAAAAAAAAAATACTTTTATAAAAAGGGTTTGCACCTAATGAGGGGATAGGGGCCGGGTAGTGAATCGCTTGCTTTTAGCGGAAGTAATTACCCCATTTGGGTAAACTACAAACTAATAAGGGGAAAAAGACATAAAAAAAAGCTAGGGAGCAACTAGCGCGCCAAGTAATTTATGAAAAGAGGAGAATTGAGCAGTTAGTTTTTTATTTTTAACAAAGAAAAAACGGGGATTGGGGCTTAAACTTTTAAAAGGTTGATCAAGCAATAAAAGAATATTATCTTGTAACGGGCAAACCAATCGAGACATTCCCCCCCCCAAAATTCTTGACTTTTATAAAGCCTTCAGAAAAACAAAAAAAAGGCAAAAAAATCGTTTTTTTTAAATTTTTGGGGTATGCCCGGGTTGTGTATTTTGTTAAACATAATATTGGCTGAAAAAAAAATGAACAAAACTTTTTATTCCCCAAAAGGTTTTTGGGAAGGGGAATAAAGGAAATTTAAAAAAAGAAAACCAACCCGGGGGGTCAGTGAAAAAACAGAAAAGGAAGGGTTTTATTAAACGCGATTTGGAAAATTTTATTTACCCACCGGACGAATACAGAGACCCCTTTTGTAAACCCACAATACCAAAACGAACCCAAAATGGACCCTTCTTTATTTACCCCTTGATACGATCAGTTAAAAAAGATTTAAGTTTCCCACTCACAGTCATTGCAAAAGGCTTCAAATACAAAGGGGCAAAACCTTAACACAAAAAGAGGGGTTTCCCTGCTTTTTGTTTTTGCCTTAAAAACTGTTTTTCCCAAACGGGGGGCCCCCCAAAATTATCCTGCATGATTCAAGTGGGATGATGGAAAAAAATTTAAAAGGTCGATTTAAATCAATTATTGTTAAAAAAAGGGTTACCATTAAAAGAGGCTTTCCCGGGGAGTTCACAGCCCACGGGTTATTTGGGAAAAATTTTAAAACAAAATTTAAATTGAAAAAATTTTTTTCCCTTAACAGTATCACAGAGAGCTGATTTGACAATGCTCGAAACACAGAATGGGTTAAAAGACTGCCCTCTTTTGGCGCAATGAATAATGAAGTTTTAAAAGGGGCAAAAAACCCATACAGTACAAGCAATCAAAAAACAAACAAAAAATGTTCTGAAGAAGGGGGCCCAGTTCTTTCCGGCAAAATTTTCCCCTTTTGGGGTTTTAAAAGTAAGGAAACCTTTATTTCCCGGGGGAAGCAAAGGGGACACTCGCATCGGGGAAAACCGATCCATTTTGGGAAGGTTGATCCATATGAAATAAAAAAAAATTTGTAAAAATGAATCCGCCCTGTATTATTTACAAAAAAACGGACAAAACCCAAAAAAAACCCCCAGCTCCCCCAAAATTTTTTGGGTAAAGGGAAAAAACTGCAGAAAAATCCCCCCCAAAAACATTTTCCATTTGTTTAAAAATTAATTTAAAAAAATATTTTTAAAATTTAAAAAATGGAAGCAAGAAGGAAAGAAGAATGATAAAGGAAGAGCCCTTTGGGAATTTTAATACGGGAAATTTTTGTACAGTTCCTATTTTTAAGGGAAACCCAATTTATGAGGATTCACCCAACACATGCAAAAACCCATCCAAAAGCCCCAATACAACCCAAAATCCCCAAATTTGATTTTGGGTTATGGGGAAAAAAAATTCTTAAAATTAAAAAAAAAATTCAAACCATAAAGGGCAAACAAAAAAAACCAATTTGGCTAAAAGATAATGTTAGTTTGGAGTTTTTAAAATTTGAAACTTGGGAAAATTTTTCCCCCGGGCCCTAAAAAATACTGTACATTTTGGTAAAAAAACCAAAAAACCCTTAATCCCTTCCCAGTTGCTTAATTAATTTTTAATTTACAAAAATAAATTAATTTTTAAAAGGGAAAGCTCAGGACAACAAAAAATGATAAAGAAAAGGGGACCTTGGAATTGTTTACGGGAATCTTTAAATGTTATAATTCTTTTTGGGGAAACACTTGGGGTTTACCCAAAAAAGCTAAAACTTCCGTTCACCTACAACCAAAACCCCAAAATTTTTTGATTGGGGAAAAAAATACCTTGAAATAAAAAAAAAAATTTTCGAGCACATAAAAGAAAAACATGAAAAAAGTTTTGGGCTAAAAGGGATAAGATATGATTGATCTTAAAATTTCAAGTTGATGAAAAATATAAACCCCCTTTTTTAGGCTGTTCCCCATTCCCGTTTGCTTATGAAAAACTCTGGATTAAAAAATACTCTTTTAAAGTGTTTTTTTCTATCAAAGGGACTTCTTTGTTACAACAGTTGTTTTGTTTCTTATGTAGTTTAGATCTATTTTTTACTTTTTCATGATAAAAAAGCCCTTTTTTGGGTAAACAAAAAGTTCTTTGTAGTTTTTCATGTGATATGTTTGACCCGAAAAAACACTGCGAGATATTCCCCTTTTCTTTCCCTTTAAAGGGGTTTTTCCTGCTCGAAATTTTCTGTACATTTTCGCCTTAAACCCAAAAAACCCCCTTAAACACCCCCCCAGATAATTTATCCCCTTTATCTTTCCTAAAACCTTCTTTTTTAAAAGATTAAAAGTAAAGGCGAATTTTTTTTGGGTATTTAGTTTTATCATACCACCCACATGCCCCTTTAGGGCTTTTTTTTCTTTCCCTTTGGGGGTTTTTAGATGTCTTTAGTAGGGATTTTTCTATAACAAAACTATCTGTATCCCGTTAAAGTACTTTTGGAAATCTGGATACAAGGGTTTTAAAAAAGTCATAAAAAAAATTCAACATCCAAAAAACTTTGATAATTCTAAAAACAGGAAACCCCATAAATACGGGGTTTTTCCAATTTTTACTTTCTTTTTTTTTTCATAATTTTGCCAAAAAAACCCACAGGAAAAACTTCTAAAAAATCCTGATAATTAGGGTTTTTAAGTCTTCCTTTAAATTTCCTCGTTTTCTTTGGTGACCCAAACACAACTTTGCCCCTTTGGCGGATTTTCCTTTGGGCTTTCCAAAACACTTTGTTCTTTACTTGAAAAGTTTTTTCTGAAGCCTCTGTGGATTTTGTTCTGAAATCTGTTCTTCATGATGTATGGTTTCATTTTAAATGTTCTTGACCAAAAAAAATTTTTCACGAGAACAAACTGTTAGCTTTAAACCCTGGCCCAAAAAAACCCTAATTTTTTTTGCCCCGAAGATTAGGCACAAATTTTAGGGGGTCTCTTTTGGGTTCATCTTTAACTTTCTGTGCTTTAAGGGGGATAAATTTTGTAGACTTGGGGGTTTTATGAGGATATTCTTTGTAAACTTTAGAAAAAAGCCCCCCTGTTTTTCAGGCGGGTTAAAAGTTTTTAACCAAAATTTTTGCCTTTTGGGTTTTTTTTGTACCGCCGCCCCGTGTAAAATTTTTTTTAAAAATTTCGTAAAAGGAAGTGATTTTGCCATTTCCCTTTCCCTACAGATTGTTTTTCATTAAATACATAGATTGTTAGAAAATTTTTCCCCGGATCTAACGTTCCCAAATATTTGTTGTTTGGGTTTTTCCCGTAATTTATGCGAAGCCATACTAATTCCTCCACGCCCAAACCCTTTTTAAACATCTGAATTTTTTGGGGAAATTTTGACAAAAATCAATCGTTCTCCAGTAAACTTTAAGAAAGCTTCCCAAAAACCTTTCCCGGGGGGGAGAAATGTAAAGGGTGGGGTCTGGCTATAAGGGGTTTAAAAGCAGGTCTTTCTGTAATTTTCAAAAAACGTCCGCCAACAAAATACATCACCCTTAAATTTTTGCATCATGATAGTCTCCTATCGTTTTTTCCTCTAAATTTTGCCATGTTCTTGAGCATGCGGTAAACAGAAACATAATGCCCTTTCCTCAAGGGCTAGAAAAGAACGGGGCTTAGGGCGGAAATGTATCTTCATCAAACCTTTTCCCAAAAATGTTTATGTTTTCCCTAAGGGTAAAAAACCCTTTTTTAAAGGAGTTGGGTCCAAAAAAATTCTTTGTTTTTGGGGGAGGCTTTAAGGAAAAGCCATGGGGTCTAATGTTTCCCCTCTTGGCCCCGCATTTTAAATCTAGAAAAACTTTTATTTAAAGTGAAAAAACCCTTTTACTTTTTTTTATGAAAATGTGCAAAGCAGTTACCCTGAAGGCGTTGGTTAAATGCTTGCATTATAAATGAGAGTCGTAACCCCCGCAAGTTTTGAAAGAAGATGGGCAGCTTTTCCCGTCCCTTTGGATTTTTTTTAGTTGAAGATTGCATTTACTTTTGGGGCGGGCCTCTGAAAATTTCCACTAATGTAACATGGCCCCTTACTGTTGGGTTTTCTGCGTTGTGGGGGGCCCCAAACCGCCGGCAACCCAAAGGCCCCCCAAAATCCCCAAAAATGTGTGGGTGAGTCCCCTACGGGTTTTGGTCTTCAGGGTCTTTTGATTTAGGGTAAGTTTTGTTTTTTGGAAAAACAAGGTACCCCACTTGCGCATGCATTTAAGAATGTTTTCGGGGCCTTTTGGTCCCTAAAACAATTCCCGGGTTTGAATGGACACCACCGCCTAACCCAAAGATAAAACTAAGGAAAAAAACTGGTGATTTTCTCATTTTTGACAGTTTTTGGAAATTTTTTGTGGGGTTGGGCCCCCCATAAAGGAAAAAATAAGCGACTGAAGTCCCGGTAACAAAAATATGGACTAGTTTGCATCGTTTCCCTTTTTTAAAAAAAACTTTAGATCCGGCGGGGGCGTTTTAGTTTGTATTTCAGTCTAAAAGAAAATTTTACAATGTTTTTTATGTTAAAAGGGGGTGGAGTGATGGAAATTTTTGTTAACATTTTCTACAGAATTTTGTTTGCCCTGATTTTTTTTAAGTTTGCCGCTTTTGTCTAAATTGTTTTGTATCAATTTTGTAATGGGGGTAGCCCGCGATGGAAAAAAAACAAATAATGCCACATTTGGGTTTTGGCCGGTTTAAACCCATTGTTTGGGGTGGGCTTTTGACACGCTAATAGGGACCAAATTTTTTTTTTCCCCAGAACCCTGTGATAAAATTAACAAATTATTGGTTTTTTTTGTTCTTCAAATGATCAATTTTTTCCACCCCTAAAAGGAAAGGATATTTCCCCAAAGTTAAGTTTTTTGGGGTAAGGTTCAAAAGTTAGATACTTTCTCTGCTTTTTTGGGGGGCGTATGCGCCCTTTCAAGAACACACCACTAAAACATTTGTTGTCAATTCTTTTGTTTAGAATGCTCTTTTCCCCTACAATGCTGGGGGTAGTGGAAGTGAGGGCCCAGCCCACCATCGGCAATACTTAGCCTGTTTTAATTTTGACTCTAAGGGCTTCGCCCCTTTAAACCCAAAAAAGCCCTCATTTGGGTTCTTCAGCGGGCCCCCAAACAAACTGTGTAAGCCGTTGGTTTTGCCCAAAAACCCGGGTTTTTTTTAAAAATTATGAGAAAGAATAACCTGTTTTTAGTTTGGGACCCAACTTCTAGATTTTCTTTTATTTATTTTTTATAGTCGATTTAAAAAAGCTAAAAAATTTTCTTTAACTGGGGGTCAAATTTTTAGGTTTTCCTGGGCTTGAAAAAAATAGCAAGAAAACACTTGCCTGTAGTTTGTTGGATCAATGACTTCTAAAATTAATATCAATTTTAAAAACTTTTGACAAACCTCTCCCCTTTTAAGGGATTCCTTTTAAAAAAATTTTTACTGGTCCTTCATAAATCTTAGCCATGTTTAAAGGTTTCTTTTTTAACTGAAAATTTTTTTATTTAAATTTAAAAAAAAAAAAAAAATCAAAATCAATTTCAACGGTTTTTTTTGTGCTTGGACTCATAAATAAACTAAAGTAAAAAAAACCCATTTGCGTTGTTAAAGTGAGGGTGATTTGAACAAAAGGGTTTAATGTCCCCGTTTTTTCTTTTTTTTAAAAATTTTTCCCTTTTTTAAACTGTTCGGTTCGGCTGGTTTAGAAAAAACTTGCCCCCGCCTTTTTTTTAAGATCAAACTTTTGTCTTTTTAGTCATCAAAATCGGCCTGTTAAAAAGCCCAAATTTTTTCAAACCTTTATGTTTGAGGGAACAAAGCTTTATTTATTGGGCAGTTTGAAAAAACTAAGTTTTTGTGTTATTAGTTGAACCATAGTGTGTGCTTTTGGAGTTTTGTTTTTTTTTTTTTGCCACACACTTACGCTAATGAAAAACGGCCAAGAGTTTTAAAAACAAACCGGAGGGTTTAAAACGCGGGGGCCCAAAAATGTTGCTAAAAGACCAAAACTTGTTTCCGCTGAAGGGGCCCTTTTAGTTGATGCCCAGTATTAACATATTAACTGAAATTTCAGGCCGCAGAATACCTTTGTTTGGGTTTTTCTGTTTTTTGAAAGGTCTTGGGTCTAGTTTTTGTTGCATTTTTGTAAAGTTAGTTAAACTTAAGGTTTTTTTGTTTGGGGGTTTTACATCCTTCTTTTGGCGACTCTACTCCGAGGCGCTTTTGGAAAAAACGTGAACGATTGGTTTTTAAAAAAATTTTTAAAATATTTTAGTAATGTTTTTTACTTTTAATTGTTATCTTGAATTTTTCAGCTGGGATATATATTTAAAAAAAAATATACATTAAGCTGTTTTTCGCATCTATTTCTTTGGTTCCCAAATTTTAAAAGTTTTTTTAATCCCCTAAAAGTTTTTTCCCCTTCCATGCAAAGATTTTCCTCCCGTTTTACCTTAGGTCGTCCAAAACCCTATTTCCTTTTTAAATAATCATCAAGCCTAACACTGTGAAGATGAAATTTTTAAACACAAGGTCTACGTTGGACTTTTTTGCCCCCCGCCTCCGAACAATTTTTTATTTCATCAAATGCTGAAAGGGGTTTAAAGCCCCCCCAAAATTTTTGGTGGGACTACCCTAAATTTTACATGCACTTTCGTTTTTAGGTTAAAAATTTTTTAGTTTTCTTTTAAAGGGTTCTTCATTTTCGCACAGCAAAAAACCCTTTGGTGATCTTGGGACACAAAAAAAAATCCATATAGTTCTGCCGTCTTTTAGGATGTGGAAGGGGGAATCACCTTTCGAATTTTTGCTATTTTGACTGAATTGTTGCTCAAAAACCTTGCAATGAGGGTTGCAACAATTAAAACTCTAACGCGTGTCAAAATGCGTCTTTGTTTGGGTTTCGTGTCGATAACACTTTGTTTTCTTTAAAGTTTTTCATTGAAAAAATCTGTTTTTTTAAAGCCCTTTGAATTTGGGCGCATGCGCACTTAAAATTCAAAACCCAAAGGGGAGGAAAGCGTTTTCCATAGCTAACTAACACTTTTTGCCGTTTTGCATTTTCGCGCTATTCTGTGTTTTGGCTTCATTATTTCGATTCCTTGAAACCAAGATCATTCCTTTCATTTCGTTTAGCCATAGATCAGAATAGGTTAAAAATATGTCGCATTGTGTAAAAATATTTTTGCCCCCAGTTTTATAAAAAATTTTCTTAAAAACCCGCCCAGTTTCGCCAACGTCCTGTTTGTGCTGTTGATTCGATTCTATTTTAAAAGAATCCGCAGACCCTGGCAAAAACACTTCATTCTCCCGGGGGTTTAGGAAAAATTTGACAGTAAAAAATTTTTATCTGCTCAATGTGATGGATTTTTTGGGGAACAAAATATTCCGTTTATTTCCTTCACCCAAAGGGCTCTTTTCAGTCTTCTATGGGGGTCAAAAATGGAACCATATTTTTTGCGATTTTTTTTAAAAACAAAATAAAAAGTTATTTTTAAAAAAATGGCAGGAATGAAGTGAAAAAGATTAGATGTTTTTTATCCTGGGCGCAAGTGAAATGCCACAGCACGCTCAGCGGCCCCAATTGGGGCAGAATTACGAACCCAAAAGGGCATTCTTTTACGAAGTTTAGGCCCAAACCTCCCAATTTATAGCCCCTAAGTTTTTAAGTAAAAGGGGCTTTTGATGTAACAACGATCAAAGGGCAACGTGTTCCGCTTTCAATTTAAAAGAGACCCCTCAAAGTTTTTAAGCATATTTTCAATTAAAAAAAGACTTAGGTGAAAAATCAAAACGCCTTGGTTTTTACTTTTAAAAAAAAATTTTCATGGGGAGGCCGTTTCTAAATTCAAAACATCAACAAAACTCCCAACAGATAACCAAATACAAAACATGGAACTTCAAGATTTAAATTTTAAAAATGACAAAAAAATGCAAGCGAAAACCCTTTTTAGAAGAAACAGCATTAAAAACTATCCCCCATCCGCCGTTACCCCTGCGAGAAAAAACAGCCCTTGATCATGCTTTGAGAACCCCAAGGGGAATTTTCAACAATTTTGCAAAAAATAGGTGAAAAAAATGAGCAATTTTAAAAAAAAAAAAAAGAAAAAATCGTTGGGCTGTGACGCCAACTTAGGGAGAAAAAGAAAAATAACCCCCAAAACTAAAAAAAACTTTAACAAAAAGAACAAGACAGAAAATGCGTTTCTAACCGAGAACAAATTTCGAAATAAGTGAATAAAAAGAGAAACACCCAAAGAAATTTTTTTGAAGAACGACGCTAGCAGAACGAATACAACACTGTTTTGGGGGCAAAGGGGTACATTTGAAGCGTTTTAACGGGCCTTTGGTTTTGCAATAAGAACGGTGATGGAATTTTGGGGGGCGGTGGTCCCGGGTCATGCCTCCAACCCCCCTAAAACCCCCCTCCACCTAAAAAATCTGGGTAAAAAAACACTTACATCTTGGGGTTTTTAAAAAAAATTAAACCCAAAAAAAAAGGACCTTTACCAGGTTATTAGGGAGTGTCGTTAGCTGGCTTTTGTCTACTGCAAGCAAGTAGTTGGCTTTATGGCCGAGCACTTATGGACATTAGTTCTCTTAATAGTTGGGTTAATTTTTAGTAAGATAAGACCAAGTAATCCTAGGCCAGTTAATCCAAGAACAAGTGCTGTCTTTTCATATTCATGGTCATTATTGTTTTTGACTTCAACGGCCTTTGGGCTTTGGACCACAGGGATTGGATGACTTATTCTTGGGTGTTTGTTTACTGCTTGCATATTACTGGCTCAGAATTTATTTTGTTTTTTCCGACCTTCTGTTCATCGCCTGCCACAAGGATTTCATTATTGTAGTTTATTATTGTGCCTATCTGGAGTCTGAGGTCAGAAGGCAGCATGTATAAACCAGTGCCAACAGCAAAGTCTACTTTCGATCTTGCAAATTGTAAAACATTTTGGTACTTTTTATACTTGAAGGTAAATCAACTGTAGAATTAATGGCGTCCTCTAAATTGCTAAGTATTGTTTTTGTGCATCAAACCAGTAGAAGGATCAGTTATGTTCGATCTCGTTTGTGCTTGCGAACCTAGCAAACACCAAACGTAAGTACGAACATGAGTCGTATATTCGTTCTATTCCTGCTTTAGTTAGGCCCTTAGAAGTGTCTAATATAAATGTTGTCCATGCTGTTTTGTGCTCTTGCTCTATGGACCCTAGGTGAACAGCTGTGCCTGAAGAGAAAGATGTGTAAGGAGGATTCCAGTCATAGTTATACTTTCTGTGCACGCCCAAAAATAAGGGGTGCCTAACCATGATTAAGATCCGACTTTTGTCTAAAGTCTGTCTTAGCCTTAATATTGAATTCGTTACAAATCCTTTCAAAAGCCTTCATGTCTATTCTGTTGCTAAATGGATTAAACGTTTTGTCATTTGGCAATGGAGCTTGCAGTCAGTCAAAATACGTCTGAAGGTGTAATAAAAATGAAATCTGTACACTGACCTAACCAAAGGATCGGGATGATTTAAGTGATCAGCATACGACACTCACACCCAGTTGATGCACAAAACACAGCAAAGTTTAACTGGTTCTGATAAAACTGCATCGGATGACTAAACCACACTTTCGGGATGTGGTCATTTTTAATAGGGGGGTTAAGATAGCTGTTCAATGGAGTACTAACCTTTACTTGAAAGGCGTCAGACTGAGTCACAGAAATGTCAAGAGTATCAGTTGTTATGTTTTTAAGATTGTACTGCGGCCCGACAGAATATTTTGCGCCAGTATATTTGAATGCACTCATTTTTATTTCGTTTAAAAAATGTTTGTAACAATAACAACCCAAGACCGTCCTTCGTTTTTAGAACATGCTATTGATAACGATTGCGGAACCAGAACGGTCGCGCTCCATGAAATATTTTACAAAGTCGTATGGTTTAATATAAGTGAATCCAAGGAGAATAATAAGATTAAAAAATTTAATAATGTAGGAAAAATTTTAGTTAGCCAGTTAACAATACCTGATGGTTATTACGGGTTTTGCTCACTAAAAGAAGCAATGAGTAACTTTGACATTACTCTCAAACTTAACAATGCGAATCTGAAAACAATGTTGACCTTCAAACCTGAAGAAGAAGAAGTAGGTTACTATTTTGATAGAGAGCTAGCTAAAATGTTAGGCTTTACAACTACCAATCGGCCCACTCATAGTTTTAGTGTTACACCAGACAAAACTACTTATGAGGGGGAAAGTCCGCTCAATCTTGCATTACATTCATTACTCTATGTTCATTTGGACGAGCTGAGCACTGATGAAAACTTATATGATGGAAGGCCCTCAACTGTTTTAAGAGCTCTTCCGTCAGGGAAAGCTGCATATTGCGATTATGAAATTATACAATTCCCTAATTTACAGTTTAAAAGATTAGTTTGTGGGAGGGTCGGATCATTTAATATAAAAATTGCAGACAAAACAGGGAAAGTCGTGAAATGTGATAACCTGCACATTGTTTTGGAAATAAAATAATAAGTTGTTCTAAAAAATAATGTCGCGGGGGCCAGAAGAACCAGGAGTTACATTAGCGCCTGTGAGGTGTATAACTTTAGAATTAAAAGACCTTGCAGACGTTGCGGACTTTGAATAGAACGGTGAGATAGGCGCTTTGTATGGTTTTGAGTACACTAAAGATGGTGATTATAAACGCAAAGAGGTTGGCGACAACAAAAAGTTTCCTAAACTAGAGCAACTGCGCAATGTAGAAGCAAATAATGCTGGCCAGTATGAATATAAAATAGTTCGAAAACCTGACAGCAATGGCACTTAGAACCATATTTAGAATGGGAAATAAAATTTGAATTCATAAGCCCATTTACATTTTTTAGCCGTCAAAAAAGTTTCAGAAAAGCATTCACTCTGGCCCTTTACATATAAGTCTTATGCCAGAGGACAATAGTCGGAAAGAGATTGAAATAACGCCGTATGGGAAAAAACAGTACATCCTCCACAGAAAAGAAACGGTTTTAAAGGAAGCTTCTACAAATTACAGTTCATTCCGCGCAGGAAATTAGGAGACACGTTCACAATGATATTTGAAATTTCTGTCTTTAAAGATGTGGAGAGGGATGGGGTTGTGGGCGTTAGTGACGTCCTTATAAAAGGAATTAATATTAGCTGGCAAAACTTAGATGTTAAACGTCTTAAAGTTACCATCGTCGTTCTTCACAATGGTGAGGATATTAAGGTCATAACAACAAGCAACAAAATCAATGTTGACTTAAATAGAAACAATCTTACAGAACTGAATTGGATTAATCTTACACATTTAGGCCTTATAGGGTTTTATTATACTGAACAAGTTCTGACAGAGAGTATGATAAATATAATAACAGGATTAAATTAAATTAAATTCTGTTATAAAAACTATGGGGCAGTTAAACTTTATGCCAAAAGAGCCTCATTGTTCATTGATTTGTGGGCGGACTGGCTGTGGAAAAACAATATTTGTCCTAGACCTATTACAAACAGTTTATCGCTATAATTTTGATTATATTGTGATTTTCTGTCCAACACTTGAATTTAACAAAGCATATCATGATAGAAGGTTTATATGGACAGATGATGACATATATTTAGTTGATCCTAGCAATAAACTGAGTGAGTGTTTAGAATACTTTTATAGAGCGTTTAAAGGAACGCAGACACTATTTATTATAGATGACTGTTCAGCAGAAAGAGACATAGTTAAAAAGAGAAACACTTTGTCAAAACTAGCTTTTAGTGGAAGACATGCTGGAATAAGTGTGTGGATTTTGTGTCAAAATATAACTCAGTTTTAAAAGACTTTAGAGAACAGTTAAAGACTGTAGTTTTATTTTACATGAAAGACACAGACGCATTTGATGCATGTATGCGTGAAAATGGTGTTATTAAAAACAAACAAGAAAAACAAAGGATTGAAGCAAAACTACAATCTGAAAATTTTAGTAAATTAGTATTGAAAACGGATAACCCTACACAGTATGTTTGTTTGTAAAAATCGTTATTTTTTTGTTTATTGAAAGAAAACGTGTGATGGATTATCATTTTTAATTCATTGTTGAAGTCTTACTTGTCAGAGAACAGTAAAATGTTTATTCTAGCTCAACAGCTCGAAACTGAGTTGAGAGCTGTTGAGCTAGAATGAACATTTTACTGTTCTCTGAGAGAGAGAGAGAGAGAGAGAGAGAGAGAGAGAGACAGAGACAGAGAGACAGAGAGAGACAGAGACAGAGACAAAGAGAGACATAGAGAGAGAGAGAGAGACAGAGAGAGAATTGCAGCTCGTTTTCTAATCTTCTGCTCTACAGACGCCTGCGGGTGGCCATACTCCTGTCTTATATTGTGCCCATGTTAACTTTCCTGCCCCAAGCACTAGCATTTGATGTGAAGTGGAGAACAGACCCTTCGACGAATCGCAGCGTTGCTTACATGGAGAAGACGAAGTGGCTTCCTGGAGGTGGCAGACTTGCAATTGATATAACCAAGTCCCTTTCCTTTGTCTTTAAACCTGTCTGTTTGGTCATTATGATCGCTTGCTGTATCATCATCATCGTCAGTTTACGTCGATCAACCCGCCGACGGTTGCAGATGGTTGGGGAAAACGAAGGAAGGAAGCATACTCGTGATAACAGAATTACGAAAATGCTGCTGTTTATCTGTGTTGTCTACATCATTCGTCTTCCCTGATATGTGTAATGACATCGCCATTGTAGTGTTTCCGGAATATTACGTGTACAGAAAGTACCAAAACATTGCTGGTGGTGAAAAGATTTTGTCTGGGTTGCTTCTTGCCTGAACTCTTCTATTAAATTTCTGTGCTATCTTGCACTGAGTTCTACATTCCGACGAACACTGAAAGAGTTGTGTGTTTGCTCTTGGAAGAGACAACAACAATAACAGCTGAGCGGTAACATTGTATTTGGCTGTAAAATCCACCTTTTGAATTGCGTAATTATCGTGAAATGAATCAACAACGGTAGTCGTTGAATCAACAATGGCTGTTTCATTTTCTGTCTTTGTCTCGTACATTTAGGGGTGCCTGCAAGGCATGTGTGTTGTGTAATAAAGTGGCCCGTGTGACTCTACAGAAGTTTTTGACTTTGTATTTTACATTTTTACACTTTGAAAAAAATCTCTTTGTCTGACTCTCTCTCTCTCTCTCTCTCTGTCTCTCTGTGTCTTTGTCTCTCTCTGTCTTTCTGTCTGTCTGTCTGTCTGTCTGTCTGTCTGTCTGTCGTCTCTCTCTCTCTCTTCTCTCTCTCTCTCTCTCTTCTCTCTTCCACTTGCTTTTCTTCTATAGCGATTGTAGGAAAGATACGTTTAATCGATTCAGTTACTGGCTTAAATTCAACCACATTGATCACCACGATGACTTCCCAGCGTGTGCAAATTTCACTTTCAGAAATGTGAAGGTAAAACATTGACCAGTCTTAAGAAATGCATGATATCTTGTATAACCAAGAGAGTTCCTGTCTGCATGAAAGGCAGCTTGCCACAGGACCATGAAGGGGAAGGCTTTCTCCTGGTTCAAAAACAGCAAGGGACCTGGTTTTGCAGTAAATGTTTCCACAGTGTCCACTGGCTTAGCTGTTCACAAGCTTAACTGGTGGTTTTTATTTCTTTGAATTTGCAGCAGACGTTCCAATAGTGTCTGCTGCCTGAGATATGCGGATTTGGTTTGTTTGGCTTTGCAGCAAATCTTCCTTCATTGTTTACTGGCTTGGCAAAAATCCAGGCGTTTGAAACGAGACGCTACCGGAAAGTCAACACATCTCCTGCAAAGACCATGACATGAATCAAGGCAGCCATTGGCTCTTTGAAGACCTGCTGACAACAGTCAAGACACGAAAAACTGAAACAGTATTGTCAGATCTCTGGATCTTCTGCTCTTTCAAAAGGCGCTGCACCAGGAAACAGAAGTGGACACAAAGCGCTGTACCAGGAAACAGAAGAAGAAGTGGACACAAAGCACTGTACCAGGAAACAGAAGAAGAAGTGGACACAAAGCGCTGCACCAGGAAACAGAAGAAGTAGACACAAAGCGATGTACCAGGAAACAGAAGAAGAAGTAGACACAAAGCACTGTACCAGGAAAACAGAGAAGAAGTAGGCACAAAGCGCTGTACCAGGAAACAGAAGAAGAAGTAGACACAAAGCGCTGTACCAGGAAACAAGAAGAAGTGGACACAAAGCACTGTACCAGGAAACAGAAGAAGTGGTCAATCAGTGGTACAGAAATATCTAACAAAACGGGGAGGGAGGTTTTACACTCTTTTCGTGGACTTTTCCAAAGCTTTTGACAGTGTTAACAGACAAAAACGATTACATCTTCTCCTGCACAGATGGGATTCATGGTAAGATGTTCAAAACATTGGAGAGCGTGTATGGTCAGGTGAAAGCCGCCAGTACGGGTGGGTCATGAAATTACGGAGTACTTTGATTGCTTTTTCCGGCGTTCGACAAGGATGTGTTTTAAGCCACCTATTATTCTCCCTTTTTCTGTCTGAACTTTAGTTAGAACTTGCAACAATTGGGGCTCGTGACATAGACATTTTTGCTGATGCTATTGGTATTCTGCTTCTCATGTACGCTAATGACATTGCCCTTGTGTCTGATCCTGTAGCTGATCTTCAGAAGAAAAAAAAAAGAATTGTCTTGAACAATACTGTAACAAATGGGGTCTTACTGTCAATATGGATAAAACAAAGTAATTGTTTTTTAAAAACGGAGATTTCATCAACAACTGTGAAAAGTGTTTTTTTTTTTTTTAAATCCGGAAATCAGGTCAAGGTGGAGTTTGCTAACTTATTTGGGGATGATTTTTCCTCTACCCTAAACTGAACCAGATGTGTGAATAATTTGTCAGGCAAAGCACTAAGGCTGTAGCGGGTATAAAAGAATTGTTCTTCAGACTGAAGGACCTGCCGGCAGATACTGTATTTAAAATTTTTGATGCTAAAATCAAACCGATCCTTTTGTACGGATCTGAAATTTGGGGATTCACAAAATACGAGACTATCGAAAAGTACAGATAAAGGTATGCAAAATGTTGTAGGAGTGGGCAGAGACGTAAAGATAATATGGCACTGGGTGAATGTGGCAGGTTCCCAGTCTATAAGATTCCTATATACGTGTTGTCAATACTGGTGTCGCTTACTATCCTTGCCCGACGATAGTTATCCAAATCAGTGTTACAATATGCTGTATTCACATGATAAGTCAGGGAGGTGCAACTGGGTCAGTCATGTTCGAAAACTGCTATGCAGTCATGGTTTGGGCTATGTGTGTGAACTACAGTCAGTGGGATACGAACCAGAATTTTTTTTAGTCTTTACATGCAGATTGAAAGACTTGTTTTGTCAAGAGTAGCACGACTCTATGTCTTCTTAACCGAATACTGTAATTATCATCCGGAGATTACTGAAAGCTGATTACATTGGGGACCTCACAGCTTATGAACACAGGCGAGCTTTATGTCTTCTGAGATGTAACAGACTGCCCTTAAATGGATCTCCCTATATGACAACCTAGTATAGACCTCTATGCAAACAATGTGATACAAACAGTGTAGATGATGAATGTCTTTTTTAATTATTCATTTGCTGTAAATATAAAACAGCACGGAAGAAGTACATCACACAGTTCTATAGCAGCTACCCATCAGTTCTCAAACTTAACTTACTCTGTTCAAAGTTAAAAAAAAACATTAGCTTTCAGAATTGCTCAGTATATCTGCACCTGCCTTGAAATAAGGCAGCGAGCTTCATCTTTCCTCAGTTCAAAAAACATACATTTATTCGCCTTTGCATTGCATGTCATCACACATCTTTTGAACTCTTTTGAATTTTCTTTCTTTTTGATTTCAACTCCTTTGAGTGTCCTGACTTTAGAAACGAACTTTTTTTGGTTTATGATGGGTCAAACGGCTGTAAAAACTGAATAAAACGTTATATTATTATTATTATTATTATTATTATTATTATTATTATTATTATTATTATTATTATCATTATTATTTATTATTGTTATTATTATTATTATTATTATTATTATTATTATTATTATTAATATCACTATTATACTATTATGAATACTATTTTGATTATTCTAACGCAATAAATGATGGCGTCTGACTTCCATATGTTTTCCCCATTTCGCTTTTTTTTTACCAACCGAACGCTGTGTGTGGTCTCCAGATTCAGCTGGAACAAACTGGTATGTTTGCAGAAAGGCTCAGGCCTGTTGCTAACTGGTATGTTTGCAGATGAAGGCTCAGGCCTGTTGTTAATGGTATGTTTGCAAATGAAGGCTCAGGCCTGTTGTTAACTGGTATGTTTGCAGATGAAGGCTCAGGCCTGTTGCTAAGAGAGATACGTTCAACCTTTTCTAAACATGTTCGTAGTAAGAAACTGGTTGGTGAGATTAATTTTAAAGGTGTTTTGATCAAGGAGTTTCTCCAAATGCAAATTCCGTGTGGATGTATTCATCATCGCGGTTTTGTCAAACGTCAGCGTGCATTCTTTGGTGGATACCCACTTGGGGCAGGTTCGTACGGGACAACTTGATTCAATGAATGAAAGTATTATTGATTGTATCAAGCTACCACTTAACAGCCTGCCTGTGTGCATCTTCGATTGATTATCAACCATTTGTCTCTTGTGTCATATAGAAGAGACAACTGAAAAGAAATTTCTGTATGAATTTTTTTTTCAAATTCAGATTTTTATGCAATCAAATATATCATATATACTGGCTCAGCTCACTTTGATTAAAGATACATGATGCCCCCCTCTCTCTCTCTCTGTCACACAAACACGCACGCATAAATACACATGCATACTCATAAGTTTGTAGATAGATAGACAGACAGAGATAAACACACACACACACACACACACACACACACACACACACACACACACACACACACACACACACACATATATATATATATATATATATATATATATATATATATATATATATATATATATATATATATATATATTAGTTAAAACAAGTTAAAAGAGGAATCTTAAAACTATCTACAAATTTGTTTCGAGCATGTTGCGCTGTCATCAGGATGGTTTTTGGTTTGCCCACCGCCGATGTTATATAGCGTGTGGGCTCCCGTTTGCGGTTGTTTGCACGTGCGGGTTGGCTGCACGTGTTTTTTGGGGCTTTCAGGTTTTTGTTTTGGTGTGTGTTCACTAACAACGATTCCATTTATGCCTGCAGTTGTTTACTGTTTCTGTTTTGGTGTTTAGTTGCTAAGTGTGGTTTGCATAGTATTAACCATTTTTCAGTTAGACATAGGTTGCACCTTTTTGAAACATTGCTGTATGGTGATGCTCTTTTTATGATTTTCCAGGATATATTGTAGCTTGTTTTTGCGTCTTTAAGTTTCCAGATATATTTGCTCAGTTCTGTTTGGTTTTTATATTTTTCTTTATTAAATGACTGTGGTTTGCATATCTGGTTTTGAAGTGGTTTTCAGTGATCCCTATGTATGTTTCTTTTTCATTTTCTGATGTCACAGTAGCCTGGTATACAATGTTGTTGTGAAGACATTTATTGTTTAGTGGGCACTGCTCCTTTCTGGTGCAATTGCAAGATTTCCTTTCTTCACCCTTCTTTGCTGTGTTGATTTTCATTTTGTTGGATGCGTCAATCAGGTTTTTGAGGTTGGGCATACATGAGTACGATAGTTTGACAGTGTTTTTGTTAAATATTTTGGACAGTTTGTGTTCTTTTGGAAATGAAGTTGTTAGGATTTTGAAGAATTCTTTCCCTATGTTTGTTTTGAGTTTCCCGTCGTATGGGGGTTGTACCATATGATTTTTCTTTTCCTATTTTTCTTGCTTTTATTTGTGTTGTTGTCTGGGTTGTATTGTAATTTGTAATTTTCTGAACCCAAATGCAATAAAAGAGGACAAAAACACCTACGATTTCAAATCATGGCGATCACCACCAGCCATAGACGAAATGAAACCTTTTGAAGATCAAATGAAAAAAATGATAACCAATATTGAATTCAAAAAATCTGACAGCGGTTTCCAAACAACACTAAAAAAAACAAATAAAAGAAGTACAAAATGACAAAAAATATTTGTGAAGGCTGATAAAACTAGCAATTACTACAAAATGGAACCAAAAGAATACTCTAAACTACTTGACAAAAACATCCAGAAAAACTACAAAAAAGCCGACTAAAAAAATACATGACAGTATCCGCACTAAAGAAAAAGAACTTGCAGAGCGCATAGACCTAAGTGACAGGATAGAAGCGACAGCAACAAAAGAAGCTTTCATAACACTCAAAGACCACAAGCCCAATTTTCATAACAATCCAACATGTAGACTAATAAACCCATCCAAATCTGAATTAGGCAAAATAAGCAAGAAAATTCTGGAAAAAATAATAAAGAACGTAAAATCAAACTCTGAATACAACCTCTGGAAGAACACATACGAAGTTATCCAATGGTTCAAAAAACTCAATAAACAAATTAATACAGTATTCATCACATTTGACATTGCAGACTTTTACCCATCTATAGATGAGGAACTACTCACCAAAGCCTGAAGTTTGCCAGTAACCACACAGACATAACAGGGTCAGAAATGGAAATCATTCTCCACACCAAGAAAACATTACTACACAGCAAAAATGAAACCTGGATCAAGAAAACCAACAGAAACTCAACATTCGACGTAACCATGGGATCATATGATGGTGCAGAAACATGTGAACTGGTCGGACTATTCATGCTGTCCAACATCAAGAAAAAACTCGGAAAACAAGTCGGACTATACAGAGACGATGGCCTTGCTGCACTAACCAACAACCCAAGAACCATCGAAAACAAGAAGAAAGAACTATGCAAAATCTTCCAAAACCACAACTTAAAGATTACCATTGAAGCAAACAAAAAGGTAGTGAACTACTTAGACATAACACTGGATCTCACCAATCATATATATAAACCATACAAGAAACCCAACGATACACCTCTTTATGTACACACCAAAAGTAACCATCCACCATCTGTATTAAAGACCATACACCATGGCATAAAACAAGAGACTATCAAACCTGTCATGCAGTGAGAGAGTGTTCAACAATGCAGCAGTAGAATACCAGGAGGCACTACAAACAGTGGATACAATTACAATTACAATACAACCCAGACAACAACACAAATAAAAGCAAGAAAAATAGGAAAAGAAAAATCATATGGTACAACCCCCATACGACGGGAAAACTCAAAACAAAACATAGGGAAAGAATTCTTCAAAATCCTAACAACTTCATTCCAAAAGAACACAAACTGTCCAAAATATTTAACAAAAACACTGTCAAACTATCGTACTCATGTATGCCCAACCTCAAAAACTGATTGGACGTATCCAACAAAATGAAAATCAACACAGCACAGAAGGGCGAAGAAAGGAAATCTTGCAATTGCACCAGAAAGGAGCAGTGCCCACTAAACAATAAATGTCTTCACAACAACATTGTATACCAGGCTACTGTGACATCAGAAAATGAAAAAGAAACATACATAGGGATCACTGAAAACCACTTCAAAACCAGATATGCAAACCACAAACAGTCATTTAATAAAGAAAAATATAAAAACCAAACAGAACTGAGCAAATATATCTGGAAACTTAAAGACGCAAAAACAAGCTACAATATATCCTGGAAAATCATAAAAAGAGCATCACCATACAGCAATGTTTCAAAAAGGTGCAACCTATGTCTAACTGAAAAATGGTTAATACTATGCAAACCACACTTAGCAACTTTAAACACCAAAACAGAAATAGTAAACAACTGCAGGCATAAATGGAAATCGTTGTTAGTGAACACACCCAAAACAAAAACCTGAAAGCCCCCAAAAACACGTGCAGCCAACCCGCACGTGCAAACAACCGCAAACGGGAGCCACACGCTATATAACATCGGCGGTGGGCAAACCGAAAACCATCCTGATGACAGCGCAACATGCTCGAAACAAATTTGTAGATAGTTTTAAGATTCCTCTTTTAACTTGTTTTAACTAATGTTGCTCCCAAGGGGTTGAGCACTCAAAAAATTGTTTTAGGCATTTTAAATATATTGATCTATATATATATATAATATATATATATTATATATATATATATATATATATTTTATATATATATAGCTGAACAATTAAGTAGTAGGGGGAAAAACGTGTGCAGGATAACAATTCTTCTATCATTATAGTAATGACTTGGTAAAGATTTAAAATTAAAAAAAATGAAGATGAAGAAAATGTATATTGTAAATATGAAAACCTTCACTAGCTGCATGAGGGAATCATCGCAATCCGTCTCGAAAGGCAGATCTATATGTATCGCCAGCTCCTAGGCATTTCGTCCGCTGGATTGGATTCATCAGCGAGACACGGCTGATTGTGTCTGTGCTCTTGGCGTCAAATTACAGACACACCACAGTCCGTGATTCTGTGGTGTTCTCACCACCAAGGGTTCGAAAAGAATCCAACAGCACCCCCAAAGCAGCCAGCGAAAGGTAGAAAAATAAAACAAAACGAAAGTGTGGAGAGGAAAAAAGTTGCTGAAAAATTAAAAACATGCAAACAGTATAAAATGTAGGGGACAATCTTTGAGCCTATACCTGAGGATCCATTTAAGGATGCAAGGGAGATCAAAAGATATGGAACAGTCTGAGTTGTCAGCTCTGCTGTTCAATAACCCAAGCATTGTCAGCGGCTAAGAATTGTACAGAACAACCTTTACGTGGGTCTCCTAAGAGATGCAATCGTCCACTGGTTGACCAAACAAATATAATGCTGAACAATTAAGGAGTAGGGAAAACGAGTGCAGGTTAACAATTTCTTCCATCATTATAGTAATGACTTGGCAAAGATTTGAAATTTAAAAAAAATTGAAGATGAAGAAAATTGTCAGGAGATAAGGGCCGAAACACTTGCTTGAAGGGGGCTTCTCTTCTGAGGACTCTCTGCTGCCACGCTCTCCACGAGTTTCTTTCTACTACTATATATATATATATATATATATATATATATTATATATAGATAGATAGATCAGTATATTAAAAATGCCTAAACAATTTTTTGAGTGCTCAACCCCTTGGGGAGCAACTAAGTTAAAACAAGTTAAAAGAGGAGTCTTAAAACTATCTACAAATTTGTTTCAAGCGTGTTGCGCTGTCATCAGGATCCTGATGACAGCGCAACACGCTTGAAACAAATTTGTAGATAGTTTTAAGACTCCTCTTTAATTCCTGATGACAGCGCAACACGCTTGAAACAAATTTGTAGATAGTTTTTAAGACTCTTCTTTTAACTTGTTTTAACCATATATATATAATTTATATATATATTATATATATATATATATTATATATATATATATATATATATATATAATATATATATATATATATTTCTTCAATCTAAGACATAAGAGCAAGCTTTGTTTATAATTCAATATATATATATATTAATAAATATTATATATGCGTGTGTGTGTTGTGTGTGTGTGTGTGTGTGTGTGTGTGTGTGTGTGTGTGTGTGTGTGTGTGTGTGTTGTGAATCGAATCACCCTACTCTTTGATCGAAGTGATCCGTCTCTGATATGGACTTTCAGGTGAAAACATGGAACTGGTTCATATGTAGAGCCGGTTTCTTCGTTCAGATCACAGCCTTACATCCAGACGTCTGGCGTAGGCCTTCGCCGTCTCTGTTGCCCCTGGACTCACTTTCTGGGTCAAGCATCAGGGACAAGTCTCGTATTGGGCGGCCAGCAAAGTTTAGACGCTTGGCGCCTAAAAGTGATTAACTGTAGATGTGTCATCGTTAAGGATGCACGAACACGATCAACGGCGTGTTTGCTCTCTAAAACCTGGTATGAGATATTCTTAGAGCAGCAATGTTATATGGAAAGTGGAAATATAATTTAGTCATACGTCAGTCGACACTGCAAATGAAAGTCTTTAAAGTTTAGTTATATTGTCTTCACGTGTCTGAATGGGGAGATATTGGAACTCCTCCCTCCCACCCCTTCCCCGGGTCAATACTCCTCAGGGCGATACTTCCCCTCCTCCCTGCTTGATATACCCTGCATGTCACTTGCTCGATACTACCCTGCTCCATACCTCCTCAACTCTTTCCACTGGTCCCTTGCTCCACATTCCATGTCCCCCTCCCCGCAGCAGAAATAATTTTTGTTCTGAGAGAGGGGGTTCGAGAGGAAATCATTCCCATGCCACTGCTGGAGACCGCAGGCTGGCTCACACACAAAGACACAAATGCCACAGGCAAGCAGAGGGAGTATTGAACAGGGAGGGTATTGAGCAAGGGGCGTATCGACCCGGAGACCTTTCGATACGGGGAAACATGGAACTAATTCTGTCTGAATGTCACCTCACTTACCTGGTCAAACGCTCATGTCAAACGAGTTTCTACTGCGGTCAAACTGCTGCGACCAATGTTATTCCTTCCTTTGTCCATGAAGTTCATCACAACCAGCACTGATGTGCATGAATTTGATCACAGCCAAAGTTCATCACATGCATGATATGATGTGCATAAGTTTTGTGGCAGCCAAAACTTTACATGCATGATTTGTTTTATCGCCGCCATGACTGAGAGGCATACATGTTATCACAACCGTAACTGGCAAGCATGACTTCAATTCCGGAACAGCCAGAACTGATGGGACTGAATTTGACTGCAGCCTGGACTGATGGGACTGAATTTTGACTTCAGCCTGGACTGATGGACTGAATTTGACTGCAGCCTGGACTGATGGATGAATTTGACTGCAGCCTGGACTGATGGGACTGAATTTGACTGCAGCCTGGACTGATGGGACTGAATTTGACTGCAGCCTGGACTGATGGGACTGAATTTGACTACAGCCAGAACTGATGGGACTGAATTATGACTGCAGCCTGGACTGAGGGACTGAATTTGACTGCCAGCCAGAACTGATGGGACTGAATATGACTGCAGCCAGAACTGATGGGACTGATTTGACTGCAGCCAGAACTGATGGGACTGAATTTGACTGCAGTCAGAACTGAGGGACTGAATTTGACTGCAGCCAGAACTGGCCGGAATCAGTGACGAGTGACGAGCTAAAGTGAAAAGTTAGAGTGAAGAGTTAGAGTGAAAAGTTAGAGTGAAGAGTTAGAGTGAAGAGTTTGAGTGACGAGCTAGAGTGACGAGTTAGAGTGAAGAGTTAGAGTGACGAGCTAGAGTGACGAGCTAGAGTGAAGAGTTAGAGTGAAGAGTTAGAGTGACGAGCTAGAGTGACGAGTTAGAGTGAAGAGCTAGAGTGAAGAGTTAGAGTGAAGAGCATGAATTTCATTTGGTCAACATTTAGTTTTAATACAATCAGAATTCCTGAGAAAGCAGACGGACACACACACACACACACCCCGCACGCACGCACGCACGCACGCACGCACGCACGCAATGCACGCGTGCACGCGCACGTGCACGCACACACACACACACACACACACACACACACACACACACACACACACACCACACACACACCACACACACACACACACCACATACAAGCGCTCATACTCACACACACACACACACCACCCACACACCACACACACACACACACACACACACACACACACACACACACACACACACACAAGGAGCGAGGGAGAGGGGGAAGGGAGGGAGGTTTGACAGTGGAACTGAAACGGAAACGAATTAATCATGTAAGGATGGCAGCAGCATATGTATGGACCTTTCATACGATGATTTTAGTCCCACTTATTCATAAACACTGAATTGTACACGTTGTTAATGGTTGTAGTTCAGACACAACGATCGCCCCCTAGCACTCTTGTCCCTTTATCCCACGGGAATGATATGCCAATACGTACCATATCATTGTGACAACATTGTCCCGTGGAACCGCGGAAACGTTCTGGACGTGTGGAGAATTGAGTCAACAGAGCTACAGAGAAACAAAGAAGAGAAAGAAAGACAGAAAGGAAAGACAGTGGAATAAGGAAGAAGAAGAACAGGAAGAGGAATATGAAGATGAAGACTGAAAAGGAGAGCAAGGAGGAGGAAGAAGAAGAAGAGAGAAGAAGAAGAAGAAGAAGAAGAAGATGAAGAAGAAGAAGAAGAAGAAGAAGAAGATGAAGAAGAAGCTCGAAGAAGAAGAAAATCGAAGAAGAAGAAGAAGAAGAAGAAGAAGAAGAAGACGAAGAAGAAGAAGAAGGAGGAGGAGGAGGAGGGGGAGGATTCAAATGGAATGAAAAAGGCAGGCAGGAAACGAAAAGATCAATATCACAGAATGATACTGCCGCTCCTTATAGTTTTTTTCTTTTCAATCCAATCCTAAAGTCAGCCCTGGATATTGATTAGAGAGCGTGGCAAAACAAGGTAATTAAAGGGACAACAAGGTTATACCATCCCAATATGTCGCTCCCCCTCCCCAACTTTCCCTCCAGTCCTATCCTAATTATCAACAATACCAACCCTTCCTCTTTCCACCTTCCGCACACACACACACACACACACACACACACACACACACACAACACACACACACACACACACACACACACACACACACACACACACACACGCATATATATATATATATATATATATATATATATATATATATATATATATATATATATATATATATATACATACATACATACACGCATATATATATACACACAAAGAGAGAGAGAGAGAGAGAGAGAGAGAGAGAGAGAGAGAGAGAGAGGAGAGAGAGAGAGAGAGAGAGAGAGAGGAGCTGGCCATCCCTATCAATGAAAATTAAGATATGTAAGCTTTGTCAGATGATGCACACTTGATTCACAGTCTGTGACACGATGGTGGAAGCAGATTTGGTTTCAGCTTTAAATCACTGATTTTAGACATGTATTTGGCACTCCACGCGTTCACATGAAACGTTTATGCAAAGATTTAACTGAACACTCGATAAAAAAAATCAAAAAAATCCGTGCATGACATCTCTATAATACAGCTTCGGAAATAGCGAATAGAGTACGCTTAGGAACTGCGTCGCACTTGACAGCATGTGCCACAGCAAAAAGCAGGTCAAAATGTGCCAAGTCGATACGAATGATAAAATCGGAAACATACCCATTTGTTCATGATATGGAAAGAAAAGAAAAATCATTAAAAAAACAACAACATTCTGTTCAACGCGTTCTCGTGTAGACAAAAGCAAGCTTTCGCACGATTTTCCACCGACAGAACCTACGCCGGAGTTCGGAAGTAATACTGCATTTAACCACTAAATCAAGCGTATTTCAGTTTCGGCTTCATCAAGGAGGTGTCCCTGCGTGCGGACTAGTCTGTATACGCTACATCATATCTGCTAGATATCGATGCCACTATGAACACGATTTATAGTTAATGGATACATGAATGAATGACTAAGATGAGAGAATTGAAGAAGAGGGTCTCATGGCTACGACCTAGCAGATGTCATACCTGCACACTAGCCCTACGCGCTGGTCAGACTTTGGGTACCTACCCAACATTGCCTGTGCCATTTTCATCAATTGCAAGAGTGACTCCTCATCGTTTTCGTTTCCTCTATTTTGAGCACGTAACTAAATGTTTTGACTCGGAACGTCATTACGCGTTTGTGCGGTCTCATGACCTCGTGCCGCAGGTAACAGGTGGAACTTTCTACCACTTGTTGTTGATCTATTGTTCTTGATCTAAAATCAAAGAGTAACCTGCGTTATAGAAGGAACACGAAAACTTTAAAACCTGTTTTCCAATGATTTATGTCTTATTCATTACATTATACGTTTTTATGGCGAGCTGCCAAAAGGCAAGCTTTCCCAAGGAGGACAGAAGAAGCGCTACAGAGACGCACTGAAGGCCTCTGTGAAGTGCTGTAGCATCGCCCCTGCCTCCTGGGAAAAGGCTGTGCAAGATCGTTTAGTATGGCGCACCATGATCAAATCCGGAGTGAAAGACTTGAAAACGAGGCGAGTGGAGGCACAGGAGAAAAAAAGGTCAGTTTCGGAGAAAAAACAATAACAGAGCAAGCGCCTACCTTTCAGCCGGACTCACATCCAAGTCTGCCATGTGCACACTGCAACAGACTATTCAGTGCGAGGATTGGTCTAATAAGCTCTCTTCGTACACACACCAGCACCCAGTGATAAGCAGAATTCGTGGTCATGATCGCCTGCGAGGGACAAACGACTGAACTGAATTCATACATTTCGATGTACTATGACTATTTATGAGACTGTCTTTGCTGGTACGTTTTACATGCAGTACAGCCAATTCCAATTTTTGGTCCAAATACACGACATGATAAGTAAAGAAAGTAACAGAGACTGACGTTGTTTACAATTAATAAAGTATAAAGAGCAGTGTTCTAATGTTGAGCGTAATTGTACAGCTGAATACCGAGAATACTTTTCGTCAAATAAATGGCAAAAACAATTGTTCTAAGTGCTCTCATGAACTGTACCAAGCACCAGTAATTTGGGTAACATGTGTGACTTCTGCATTGCATTTTTGAAGTTTGAATTATTCAGTCGGTTTCAACGAGGATGATTTCAGGTGGAAATTAAGACAAGAGTAACACCAGAATATCCAGGCCACCAAAAAAGTTCAGATTTGTGTCCGGTGGTTAAACCAATAGGAATCCCACTGGTCAGATCAAGATCAATCATCATTGGTGATACTAATAACAAAATCAATAGCCACTGTCGACGGGTTAGACCTGTGACAAGTGTCACACTGGTTAGATTGACAGCAAGTCCCCCACTGGTTATACTGATAGCAATTGTCCTGCTTGTAAGACCAGTACAAAGTGTTCCTCTGGTTAGACCCAGAGCAAGTATCCAACCACTTAGAGCAGTAACGTGTGCCACTGGGTTAGACAAGTAGCAAGTGTCCCTCTGGGATAGACAAGTAGCAAGTGTCCCACTGGGATAGACAAGTAGCAAGTGTCCCACTGGGATAGACAAGTAGCAAGTGTCCCACTGGGATAGACATGTAGCAAGTGTCCCACTGGGTCGACCAGTCTTGTTGTCATAGTGGTCATCGGAATACCCCCTGTGTCAGGCAGAGAACAGGGACATGGCTGCACAGGAGTTTCAGCCAACATCGGAGTTCTCACCTGGCCACAGGGTACCTCTTTTCTGCCTTCCAACCATCCGTGCTCCCTTCCTCTTTCTCCCTCCCCACACGCCCACTTCCCCCCCCTTCCCCTCTCACTTCACGTTCCCATTCGCCCGTCCCTTCTACCACCTTCCTTCTTCAACAGATTATCTGGAATAACAAACAAGAAAGATAACCTTTGTCCCTATGGTGAGAGAATTACGTGCCCCTGCCTCCGAAGGATTGTAGCTTAGGGCAAAATGGGTTTAGCAGAAAGGCAAACACGAGGCACACATAGTAAACGAGGAAACATCCTCAAAAAGGATTTCCCCATTTTCCCCATATGCCCTGTGTCTGATGTAATGAGCAAGAACTGAAACAATAACAATTTTCACATTTACTCAGTACTGTGGAGCTGTCTGCCCTTGAACATTGTAAAAAAAAAAAGAATGCACAGTAAAATGGTGTGTGACACCATTTTGATTTACATGAAAGGCATTTTTCAATGAATGTTAGTTGTTGTTTATGCAGTCATGCTTAGTCTGTGACAGGGATCAAACACGCTCTATTGGATCAGGCAGTTTTGAAACATTCGAAAATGATTGTTTGACTGAGTGTATACCAAGGTTGATAAAACAAGAGATATAAACTGAAACACAAGAGAGGCAGTTTCCCCACATTTGATTGACATGTAATTGGATACATGCACTAGCACAGGGTGGGCAGGAAAGGAGAAGAGTGTGTTAATTAATACAACACTACCACCTGACGGCAAGCAGAGAAAGCATAGGTAGCAGATCCGACGACTCAACAAGATCTGACTTCAGTGTTGACCGCCGTTTCTTCCCCACTCTCCTCTCCTTTCGCCTCCTGGTTTGATCTCACGGCCACAGCCCGACCCTTTCCCACCCACACCCCAGCCGCGCCTCCCACCCCACTCTCCCTGTTCCACTGCAGCACTCTTAGTGTCCTGACCTCGATGACGGCTGCTGTCCCTACAAATTGCAGAATGAGATACGTGTGCTTCCTGCCAGGGTGAATTCTTCATCCCAGAGCCCTACTTCTGTCAGACAGTGTGGTCTCTGTTTCTGCGTATTGAGAACGTGCATCATCAGTGTGACTTAATGTAAGGATATAACGTGCACAGCACTCTGCTGTGTATATAATTATGGTCTAGCTTTGTCTTGTATTAAGAAACACATTACTTTCTACCTCCACCTCTGTGTAGTAAAAATGGCATTAAATGATCTGACATTGAAAAAAAATTGTAATTGTGTATTTATTAATTTTGATATCTTATTTGACACCTCTTTCAGCAGTGTATAAAGCAAAATTGAATCATCGTTTATGAAAAGTAATAATTGTATAATTACAATGTTCTTGTTGAAAATGTTATTGGCAGATTCATGGCCATTGTGTTCCAGTTACAACTTCCAACGTGCAATGACTGGAAGTGTTTTAACAATATTTGCCCTTCTTCCATGTTTGATTACGTTCATGCTGACACTTGTCTAGAAAATGCCAACGTTAAAGTGTGTAGGTTACTTTTGACACCTCGTTGTGATTTCTTTCATCACGACAAACAATGTGATAAGAAAATCGGGCTCTTTAATTTTCAATTTCATTCGGTACGTTAGTTAAGATTGGTTGATCGCTACAAACAGTATTATTCTATTATCAGGCTCCTCTGCATATTCAGCAGACTGGTCCAAATGTTTTACTGCAAATGTTGACATGTTATACTAAATCATACCCGTTTGTCTTATGTTACTATTGGCAGGCTGTACACAACTCAGATATTATTCGAAGTCAGACACTTTTCTTTGAATATTTTGGGGGAAAATGCATTAAAACGCGACGTGTCTTCAAAGTAAAGCATTTCCCTTCCTCAAATCATTTTCCTTTCATTGTTGTATTGTTACATTGCTGTTCTGAAATACTGCTTCTGCCAGAAGCTCATAGTGTCTTCAAGATAATGTCCAAGTTTTTTTTCTTTGGTAAATAAGAATCGGCCTGTCTAAACACCAGCCACGAAAGAATCCAGTTTCCGCCAATTAAAAGATAATTTTGAGTATAACTGATCAGTCATTGCCAATTTCAAACAGCGTGACTGCAAGCAGAATTTGAAGCAAGAACGTTAAAGCTCAGTTACTGGGCTGCCAAGCGAATAAAGCGGAAAAGTAATCACACACACAGAGCTCCAAGTAGGATAATGAAAATGCTACACAGCGTGTAGAGTTATGCCACCTGACTCAGAGCATCCGCCACCACACCCTTCCTCCGCACTCCTCCCCCGCCTTCACCATTAATTCCATACACACATCCAAACAATTTCATACACACACCCAAACAAACGTGTTTATTGATTGTATGTGCAAATACGCAGGTTCTCGCGCACAGAGCTTTGTGTGTGTGTGTGTGTGTGTGTGTGTGTGTATGTGTGTGTGTGTGTGTGTGTGTGTGTGTGTGTGCGCGTCCGTGCGTGCGTTCGTGCGTGCGTGCATACATGTGTGTGTGTATGTGTGTGTGTGTACGTCCGTGCGTGCGTGCGTGCATGCGTGTGTATGTATGTGTGTGTGTGTGTGTGTGTGTGTGTGTGTGTGTGTGTGTGTGTGTGTAAGTGTGTGTATGTGTGTGTGTGTGTGTGTGTGTGTGTGTGTGTGTGTGTGTGTGTGTGTGTGTGTGTGTGTTTGCGCGCGCGCGCGCGCCCGTTAGTGTGTGTACGTGTGTATTGTTTGTATGTATGTATGTGTCTTTAGTGTCCATAGATAAAACAGTTTGAGTGAGTATGATTACATATTCATGTGTGTGTGTGTGTGTGTGTGTGTGTGTGTGTGTGTGTGTGTGTGTGTGTGTGTGTGTGCGCGCGTGCGCGTGCGCGTGCCTGCATTCGTTACTCTGTGTGTGTGTGTGTGTGTGTGTGTGTGTTGTGTGTGTGTGTGTTGTGTGTGTGTTGTGTGTGTTTGTGTGTGTGTGTGTGTGTTGTGTGTGTGTGCGCGCGCTTCCGCGCGAACTGACAGTGAGGAACATGATGTCAATCCAATAAGCAGAGTGCATAGCTCAGTTACCCATTCACCAAAAGTCACAAGAAATAGAGCACGCACGTGCAACAAACACGTGTGCCCACACACACAGACACACTGACACACACACGCACACACACACACGCTTACACACACACACACACACACACACACACACACACACACACACACACACACACACACACACCACTTACACACACACACACACACCACACACACATATATATATATATATATATATTATATATATATATATATATATACATATATATATATATATATATATATATAACATGCACACATACACACTCACACTCCACACACACACACACACACACACACACACACACACACACCACACGCGCGCGCGCGCGCGCAAACACACACAACACACACACACACACACACACACACACACACACACCACACACACACACACACACACACACACACGGACACACACGCTCACATACACGCACACGCGCGCGCTCACATACACAGACACATACGCACACCACACAGACACACACACACACACACACAGACACACACACACACACACACACAACACCACACACCACACACACACACACACACACACACACACACACACACACACACATACCACTCGAAGGCGCACATATGCACACACATACAGATACAGACACCAAACACATACAAGCGCGCGTGCGCACGCACGCATGCACGACAGAGAGAGAGAGAGAGAGAGAGAGAGAGAGAGAGACAGAGAGCACATGCGCACACGCACACACAGACACACATACGCACAAATACACCACACACACACACACACACACACACACACACACACACACACACCACACACACACACACACACTCACCACATGCACACATACACACCACACACACACACACACACCACACACACACACACACACACACACCACACACACACACACATGCGCGCGCGAGCGCACACACGCATGCACGAGAAGAGTTTCATGTCAATATATTGATTCAGACACAGACACAGACACACACATACACTAATACACACGCATGCACGCACGCACAGACGCACGCTCGCACGCACACACACAGAGAGAGAGAGAGAGAGAGAGAGAGAGAGAGGAGAGAGAGAGAGAGAGAGAGAGTCCATAAAACTAAGTTACAGACTTGGTCAAAGTAAGTGCTCTATCTCTGGCCTTGACACCACGATGTTCAGCCGTAGCACACAGAGTTCCACCACAAACCAAAGCACTGCTGACACACTGTCTGGCACCAGTGATGAGCTGAAACCAGAAGACATGCCCTGGGACCACGCGGATCCCTTTGTCAGTGCCCATGTCCGTGAGGTGGTCAAGGTGCTGACCAAATGCTACATGCGGCAGCTGCTTCTGTTTGTTGGCACTCCAGGAAACATTGTCTCTTGCATTGTGTTCAAAATGGTATCATTTTTTTTCAGCCATCCGCGTGTAAAACTGTCTGCTAGTCCATTGTTTTGTTGATTTTCTCTGTATCTACATAATGCCGAAAAGGAACAATAAGCATTTGATTCATTAGATGCGTTTAATGGTTCTTAATTGGTACACGCGTTAGATTCATCCACACGAATCGACCAATCGCAGCGTCGCTTACATGGAGATGACGAAGTGGCTTCCGGGAGGCTTCACACTTGCTCTTAATGTAACCAAGGCCCTTTCCTTTGTCTTTAAGCCTGTCTGTCTGGTCATCATGATCACTTGCTGTATCATCATCATCGTCAGTTTGAGTCGATCAGCCCGCCAAAGAGTACAGATGACTGGGAAAACGAAAGAAGGAAACGAGGCTCGTGACAACAGAATTACGAGAATGCTGCTGTTTATCTGTGTTGTTTACATGATTCTCATCTTCCCTATATGTGCAATGACATCGCCAGTGTTGCGTTTCCGGAATATCATGTGTATAGGAAGTACCACAAAAACTTTGCTGGTGGTGAAAAGATTCGTCTGGGTCGCTTCTTTGCCTGAACTCTTCTATCAATTTCTTTGCATACCTTGCTCTGAGTTCTGCATTCCGAAGAACTTTGAAAGATTTTGTGTGTTTGTTCTTGGAAGAAAAGACATTAACAGCTAAGCATAACATTGTTATTTAGATGTAAAATTCACCTTTCAACTGCGCCATTATCCTAAAAGAATCACAACAGCTGTTGTAACCTCTACATTGGTCTCTTACATTTAGGGTGCCACCAAGGCGAACGTTTTGTTGAAATAAAATTGCCGGCGTGACAGTACAGATGCTTTTGATTTGTATTTTAAATAGCTCCACTTTGAAAAAAGGGAACTCTCTCTCTTTTCTCTCTTTCTCTGACTGTCTCTGTCTCTCTCTCCCCTCCCCTCTCTCTCCTCATCCCTTGCCCTCTCGCTCTTTTTCTGCTAATTTGTCTTTTTACAGCGGTTGTAAGAAGGACATATTTCATCGATTCACACAGTTTACTGGCTTAACTTCAACAAGAATGAGAGATCAAGGTATTTTGGTCACCACATTCACTCTCACTGTGTGCTCATTCTACTTCAAGAAGTGTTGGAGGTAAAACACTGACCAGTCTAAGAAATCCAGACATCTCGTATAACCGTGGAAGCTCGTGTCGCCGTGGAATGTTTGCCACAGGACCATGAAAGGGCAGGCTTTCCTCCGATTCCATAACAGCAATGGACCTGGCTTTGCAGCAAATAATTTCCTTGGTATTAATTGCTGGGTAGTCGGTGTTTGATTTGTTTGGCTTTGCTGCAGATATTCTCACAGTATTTACTGTCTTGACAGTTATGTTTGATTTATTTGGCATTGCTGCAAAGCTTCTAACAGTGTTTATGGGCTTAGATGCTCGTTTGGTATTTTTTTTTATACTTGCAGAAGGTGTTCCACTAGTGTCTACTGCTAGAGATTTTGGGGTTTTGATGTGTTGGGCTTTGCAGTAAATCTTTCAAATGTGTTTACTTGCTTGGCTGTTGAGTTTTATTTGTTTAGCTTAGCAGCAAATCTTCCAACAGTGTTTATTTGTTGGAGAGATCTAGTGACATACATAGACCAAGAATCTGCTATATCCTCCTCCTTTCCTTACGCAGATAGCTTTGCTGTGTATTCTTTTTAAAAAACGAGATGCTGAAACTGTTATGTATGACTATGAACATTTGCTACATACGTGTGTGATGGTTACGTGCATGTACGCTGTAGTTATGCATGCCGTTGTACGTCCACACATATGCAGCCTTGCACATTATGTGTGCACCTTAGGACCTGCACATGGAAGTGTTAGTGCAGGATATGAATGGACAAATGTGTGGAATGGCAGTTCAGTGGATGGTAGATTGTTGTCGACTGTTGACTGAAAGAAAAAGGGTCTGACGGGAAAGAACTGAAAATAGTATCTGAATCAACAAGCACTTTGTACAGTGGAGTTTATCGACCTTCAAAATTATCAATGCCGAAACAGACCGACTTCAAGGTCAGTGAAGTGTTTGTTACATGCGTACACATCGCCACCGTTTAAAATTAAGAAATCTTCTTTTAAAGTTTTAAACATGTGTGAACATACCCGATTTCTCACACCACGTGTTCCCAAAGTGTTTGGCAAGTTCACAAGGTTCCAGATTCATTTTCAACTCCAGAGCGGTTGAGCTATATGCTGGGACTGGAACTAATGGAGAGGGGAGGATTCAGTAGGATTAGACGTAGAATGAATGAGTGGTTATGAAATGGTGAGTGAATGGTCACTGGGGAGTAATTAATGTGAGTAAGTCGTAATCAGATGGTGGCTGGATATTCAGTGTTCGGTGGATTGCCAAAAGTTGAAGTGGTCTGCTCTTTGGCTCCCACGGTTCGCTGGTCCTTCAAGCACGTCATCATCATCAGTCCTTTAATCTAAGGTTTTTTGGACACCACCTAAACTAACAATCTATCTGTAGTTTGTTTTATAAAAATATCTTTGGATTCGCCAAAGGTCGTGCCTGTTCCATTCTTGGATGTTGTCCTCCCAGCATCTTCAGTGTCCCACCCCTTTTTCCTTTTCCTCACACAGTGCCATTCAGAATGCTTTTTACAAAACTGGATGATCCAGAGATCTGACAACACCATTTCAGTTTTCGTTTCTAGATTGTTGTCAGCAGGTCTTCAAAAGGGCCAGTGTTTTTTTTCTGTTTTTTTTTGTGTGGATTCTTTCAAACATTTTGTTTTTCGTTAATGTAAACAGTAATGGTCTCTGCAGGAGATGTGTATGATGTTGCAGTAGCGTCTCAATTCAGATGCCTGAATGGATCTCTTTTAGTTGATTTTTTCAGGATCCAAGCTTCACAAGCATACTGAAAGATTGATACCGCTAGTGTGTGCATCATGCTTATTTTAGAACTAGAGAGATGCTGTTGTTGATCCTTATGGCTTGTGTTTTAAGAGCAGTTTATGCTCCAGCCATCTTGTCAGTTAGCGGAAGGTAAATACATTCTGAAGCAATAATTGATGGCTTCTGATACCAACCGGAAGTTATGTGTGACCTCAGGATTCAGATGGAACATACTGCCGTGTTGCAGAGTTACATTTAATCCTTTCTTAAAATATTTATGCTAAGAATCTGGTTGATGTGATGAAATTAAAGAGATGTTTGATCAAAGATTTACTTCAAACGCAAATGTTATGCAGATATGATCATCATTGCTTTGTTTGGCATTGAGCTTTGTCAGAACAGCCAGTGTGCATTCTTTGGTGGATACATACTTGGGGCAGGTTCGTAAAGGGCAACGTGATTCAACGTATTAAAGTATTCTGGGTTGTATAAAGCTACCCCTTAGCAGTCTGCCTATGTGCATCATGTATCGATTATCAGCACCTTGCCTTGTGTCAACTAGAAAAGAAAAGAAAACCGAAATGCCTTTCTATATGATTAAGGTTTTTTTTTTTTTTTTCTCAAATTAAAATATTTCATTCGATCGGAAGAAAACCTAAATCGATGCCGCTCAAGTCACCTTGATTGAAAGATTATGTAATGCCTCTCTCTCTCTCTCTGTCTCTCTCTATATCTCTCTATCTCTCTCTGTCCCCCTCTCTCTCTCTCACTTTCTGTCTCTCCCTGTCTCTATCCCCCCTCTCTCCCTCCCTCTGTCCTCTTTGTCTCTCTGTCTCCATGTCTCTGTCTCTGTCTATGTCTCTGTCTGTCCATTTTTTACTTGATGCTTCCCCACCACCCAATGAACAATCCACATCCTAAATTAATGCCTAACATCAAACTATGAACATCCACATCCTACTTAATGGGTAACATCAAACTATGAACATCCACATCCTACTTAATGCCTAACATCAAACTATGAATATCCACATCCTACTTGATGCCTGACACCAAACTATGAATATCCACATCCTACTTGAAGCCTAACATGAAACTATGGATAATCCACAAACCTACTTAATGCCTAACATCAAACTATGAATATTCACATCCCACTTGATGCCTGACACCAAACTATGAATATCCACATCCTACGTAATGCCTGACATCAAACTATGAATATCCACATCCTACTTAATGCCTGACACCAACCTATGAATAACCCACATCCTACTTAATGCCCAACACAGGCAAATAAGTATCCATATCTTTTAAAGACTTACGCACCCCGTGAATATCCACATCTATTGAATGCCCGATGCCACTCAACAAATGTCCGCATCCTACTTAATGCCCAACACCAGTAGTAATGTGAGGGACTTCTCACACCCTCAAATGCGGCGGAGGCAAAATGCGGAGGGAACAAGACAGCGCCTTAGGACGAATCACAGATCGAGGATGCTCGGTGATAAAATCGAATGATCCATGTGACGTCCCTATTCATAGACCCTACGGGCGATTGCATCACGAGGGGTGCAATCAGCTGTAAAGAAAACAAACAAACAAATGACAACTTTTAAGCGATCGTGGGTGGGTTAGGTCCGGTCTTCTTTAAAGGTGACATCCACATTGTTGACTTTAAAGCAAAAAGGGGGTAGTTTGGTTTTTTTCCCGTTTTTGGTAAAAAAAAAGGGTGTACAT
>CM031620.1:14067852-14097490 GCA_018398815.1 Conus ventricosus | reverse complement strand
TTGGTTTTGCGTCTGTAGGTGGGAACATATTTTTTACACAACACACACACACACACCACACACACACACACACACACACACATACAGATAGACACACACACACACACCCCACACACACACACACACCACACACACACACACACACACGCACAACAAAACACACACCCATGCGCGCGCGTGCGCGTGCGCCACACACACACACACACACAAAACACACACACACACACACACACACACACACACACACCCCAAACGCGCGCGCGCGCGAACGCACGCACGCACGAACACAGAATTTTCCATATAGATTGTAAAGAAACGGTCTTATAACTGGGATTACAAAAAAAAAAAAAAAAAAAAAACCCGCAAAAAAATTATTCCAAGTCCAGTGCCCCACGACTGACTCAGATCTGAAGGGGGGTTTTTTTCTTTCGAGGGGGCGACAAAGTTTTGCAGCAATGTCACATATGAAAAAGTGACGACAAAGTGTGCAAGGGCGACAAAGTGTGCAAACTTGTCGATATTTGTCATGGCTGGGACGACAAACTGTGCCTGCATATTTTCGTCGGCGACAAAGCAATGCAGCCAGTTTGTCGCCGACGACAAAGTGTGCAGGGGCGGGATTCAAACTTTCCGCCGCGCTGCCGTTCGGAGTGTTTTGTGAGCTCGCAAAAAAAACAGTCTTCTTGTGTTCAGTATGTAGAAATAGAACGCACGCATTACTTAGAGAGCGCGGGCGATGTGTCTTCATGCGGTGACGGACAACAGTGTTCCCTCCTCCGCTATTGGAAACATTTTCTTCAACAATGTCACGGAAGTGTTAGTAAGTACAGAACTTTTATATCATCCTGTCCGAGAATGTCTACTTCAAAGTACTTTGCTGCAGAAAAAAGGGGGAAAAAAAACGAAAACCCTCCTCCACATCATCTACGAGTGATAGTGGTGCTAGTCCAACTCCAGACAGTGAGAAATCCAAACAAGTGCAAAAGAAACACAGACAGGATGGCGAGAGTGAAACAATTATAGAAGACATCTGAATTATAAAAGACATTTTACAAGATATTAGAACTCGCTTCGTACATTGAAGAATGAGATGGTCAGGCTGCCCAGAAACTCTAACTACAAGGATTGATAAGTTGGAAGGTGATTTATTTATCGCGCAAAGAGAAAACGACAAAATCAAATCAGACATGGAAACGTTGAGGGGGGTCAATAAGGAAATCAAAGAAGAATTGGTCCAACGATCAAATGAGAGGCCAGTTTTAAACGTGACATGAATGACACTGAACAGCATGGCCGGTCGTGGAATGTACGTGTTCACGGTATTCCTGAGAGTACGGCTGAAACGGTGGAGGACTGTGAAAACAAATGTGTTGACGTGATAAACAAACAAGTAGGCTTCACTTCAATCTCTACAAAAAAACGTAGAAATCGCACACCGTTCCGGTAAGCCGGGGGATAGGGGCAGACCACGACCTGTCATACTTAGGTTCCTGTCCAGGCGGCAGAGAAGAGAGGTGTTGGCAGCAAGGCGGAAATTAAAGGGGTCGGAATTTCCATCAGCGAGGATCTGACTCGTGCAAACTACCAACTGCTCAAAAGATTTCCAACCACTCTGCAGTCATGTCATCATTGGACGGGGTCATCCCGATAGATCCCCGCACCGATAGATCCCTGCACAGAACCGATAGATCCCCCCCACCGATAGATCCCCGCATCGGTAGATCCCCGCAAAGGGATAGGGTTAGGGTTCGGGTTAGGGATCTATCGGTGCGGGGATCTATCGGGGTGCACCCATCATGAACACCCAAAGGGAAAAAGAAATTATGCAAACTAAAAAAAGGAAAGACAATCAGAGTTGATCGGGATAAATGTGGAGGACCTTTTCCGACGAGAAATGTGCTGAGATTTTTTTTTTTTTTTTTTTTTTTTTTTTTTTTTTTTGTTTGTTTTTTTGTATCGATGTTTTGACAGTTTGCGTGTGTTCACGGCAACTTTGCTTCAGTGTGGCATTGAAAAAATTTTCTCAAATTATTAATGTTAAATTTGGTTTTGATTCTCTTTTATATTGTTGTACTTATTTTACTTCTTAGAAAAAAAGATAAATGAAAGAAATCATGTAAATTAAAATTTTTGATCATGTGTTTAAGTATTATTTTATTGGATCCCCCCCCCCCCCTCCGCCACCTTCTCCTCTGTCTACGAATGGATACATAATTGATGAAGTTCCCTTTCTCTCTCTCTCTCTCTCTCTCTCTCTCTCTCTCTCTCTCTCTCTCTCTGTAACATATTTTGTCTACCTTAACCTCTTTCTCTCCCCCCCTCCCCCTTTCTCTTTCCCCCTCTCTCTCTTTCTGTCTCTCCCTTTTTTCAGTTTCTTTCTCTCCTTCCTTCCTCTGTCTGCTGTCTACACCGATCTGTTTTCCTCCCTCCTTCCCCTCCTCTCCTTTTATCTCCAACTCTATTTCTTTTTTCCATTTTGATGAAATCATGCTACCACTTATGCTATTAGCTATTGCTTTGTGTGTGTGTGTGTGTGTGTGTGTGTGTGTGTGTGTGTGTGTGTGTGTGGGGTTTTGGGTTTGTTCTCGTTTACCCTATGCAGGTGCTGTGCACTGCATATTCTCAAATGGAATACAAAAGGTCGTTTGTGTCCCTTGACGGGGGATGATGCAGATAATGTCAGTGGTGGCAACTATTGGTTATTGTTGTTGTTATTATTGTTATGATCTCAGGGTGGTGTTTTGTATTCATTCTTGTCTTTGCTATTGTCATTGTTTTTGAGATCCACCCTTTCTTACTTCGAAAATGTTGTGTGTGTGTGTGTGTGTGTGTGTGTGTGTGTGTTTGCTTTTAGTACTTTGTGTTGGCTCATGAGTAAAGAACATGTGCGTGCGCGCGTGCGTGCGGGGTGCGTGCGCGCGCGCATGTTCTTATACACCAGGTGCATGCGCGTGCTTTGCGCTCGTGCGCGCCCGAGCGCACACTCTCCTTTTTTTATGTCTTGTTTTTTTGATAGTTAGCATGTGTTCATGGCAACTTTGTTTTAGTGTGACATTGAAAAGAACTTTTTGATTAATTAATGTTGTTTCGTCTAATTTCTGTTTTTAGTATTGTACTTACGCTACTTGTTAAAAAAATATAAATGAAAGAAAATGATAATTATGTAACATGAACATTTTTTTTTTTTTTTTTTCCATGTGTTCAAGTATTGCTTTATGACACTTTCCCCCCTCTGTCTACGGATGGATATCATAACTGATGAAGCTCACTTTTTTTTCTCTCTCTCTGTACATCTTTCTGTCTACCTTTACCTCTTTCTCCCCCCCCCTTCTCTATCCCTCTCTCTCTCTCTCTCTCTCCTCTCTCTCTCTCTCTCTCTCTCTCTCTTTCTTCTCTCTTCCCTCTTTCTCTCTCTCTCTCTCTCTCTCCTCTCTTCTCTCTCTCTCTCTCTTTCTCTCTCTCTCTCTCTCTTTCTGTTTCTCTCTTTTTCCTGTTCAGTTTCTTTCTCTCCTTCCCTCCTCTCTCTGCTGTCTACACTGACTGTTTTCCTCCCTCCCCCCCCTCCCTCTCCTCTTATGTCCACCTCCTCTTTCTTTTTTCCATTTTGATAAAATCTGCTACCACTTATGCTATTACGCGTACACAAACAGATACGATGGGATGATGCAGAACAATATCGTGGTGGCAACTATTGGTTATTGTAGTTATTATTGTTGTTACGATTCTCGGGGTGGGGTTTCTTTCTTGTCATTGCTATGGTCACTGTTATTGAGGTCCATCATTCTTACTTGGAAAATGGAGTTTTGCATTAGTACTTCGTTTTTGGTTTATGAGAAAAAGCATGTGCGCGCGTACAGACACACGTGCGCGTGCGCGCGCGCGGGGCGCACACACACACACACGCTCGCGCACGCACATAGCGCGCACCCCGCGCGCCGCGCACGACACACACACAGCGCACATGCTGTTTATTATTTACAGTGACATTACTAACTGATTAAAAATTAGCCTTCTTTTGGGACATTTTTTTTTTTTTATTTTTTTTTTTAAAGATAAATGATAACAATTTGTGAATGTATCAACAAATGATGTTGACTTATTTCAATCATGTGTTTGTTTGATTCTTGTTTTATGTTTTTCATGCATTAGTTCATGGCATTTTTTCACTTGACTACGGATGGATATCATAGTTATGAAGCTTACATGTTTCTTTTTTCTGTCCTTCTTTCTGTCTGTCTTTACCCTTTTCTCACCCCCCCCCCCTCTTTACTCTTTTCCCCCCTGCCCACACCCCCTCTCTCTCTCATCTCCCTCTCTCCCTCCTCTCTCTGCCCCCTACTCCATTTGTTTTCCCCCTCTCTCTCCCCTCCCTCTTCTCTTACTTCCTTCTCCTCCCCTTTTTCTATTTTTGATGAACTCATTTCCCACTTGCTTACCCCCATTAGCTGTTGCTGTGTGTGTGTTTGTGTGTGTGTGTGTGTGTGTGTGGTTTTGTTAGTTTACCCCATGCAGGTGCTCTGTAACTGCATATTCTCAAATGGAATACAGAAGGTCACTTGTGTGCATGACGATGGGACGACGCAGATCATGTCGGTGGTGGCTACCATTGGCAATTGTTGCCATTTTTTTTATTTCTTGTTCTTGTTCATCTCAGGGTGGTGGTCCTTTGTCTTCTTGTCATTGCTATTGTTATTGTTTATTGAAATTGCAAGGGTGGTTCATATCCATCACACTTGAAAAATGTTTGGTTTATCGGTGAAAACGTACATGTGTGTGTGCGCGCGCATGTCCGTGGCGCGCGCACCACACAAATACAGAGATAAATACATGCGTGCAGGTAATAGGATTTTTTTTAAATTTTTTTTCTCTTCCCTCCCTTCCTCTTTTTCATCTCCCTCCCTGTCTGTTTTTAATAGCCCTATTTCCAATATGGTATTATGTTTTGGGTTTGTGTATTAATTAACAGGTAAATCAAAGCCCCGTGCTCTCCAGTGCGGTTGTCATTTATAAAGAATATGTTTTTCCCTCCATTCTTATGTTGGTTATTAGGTTTGTTGGTTGTTGTTTTTCGTACACTGTATGCCTTTTGGCGTATGGTTTCTTCATGTATCGAACGCAGTGTATTGCAAAGAATTGGTTTCCTTTTTAATCCAGCCCACCTCAGTTTCATTTACCTTTTATCAACAGATATGCATTTCTGTTGCTATAATTGTTGTTGTTACTACCAAGGTGAAATGATTTCTCACAGAAAATAAATTATGGACTAACGTATTACTTTTATGTGAAATACCACATTGTTTTTCAATTTTTATGAGAAGTGGGTGTACGAGTAACTTATTTATGCAAAATGCCTTACGACTTATATGGCATCAATAAGATTTCGTCCCTGAATTGCCAGACTAGGAACCTTCAGAAGAGAAGAGACGTATTTCATTTCTTAAAAAAAGTCACACTGTAATCTACTGCCTTCAGGATACTCACTTCAATGAAAAACTTGAAAGTATGTAACGTCTGAATGGGGTATAGATGTTTCTTCTCCTCCTTTAAGTCAAATGCAAGGGGGGTTGCAATATTATTTAATAATAATTTCGAATTTAAAATTAACGAAATAGAAAGGGATTCAAATGGAAACTATATCATTATGTCCCTGACAACCTTTGAGAAGAAGATTCTGCTGGTAAATATTTACGGTCCTAATAAAGATAAACCTGAATTTACGAAAACTTAAAGGGCAAAATACAGAAATTTGAAAAAACATACACTTGCTTTAGTTGGTGACTGGAATCTTGTCCTCGATCCCTACTTAATTATGATAATTATAGAAATATAAACAATCCAAAGGCAAAAAATGTGTTGAAAACTGTGGCTGATTTCGCTCTGTCAGACGTTTGGCGAGATAAAAATCCCAAGTAAAACGCTATACATGGCACAGATCATCACCTTTAAAGCAGAGTAGGTTAGATTTTTTCTTATCTCAGAAGACCTTATGTTGAATTTTGAATGCAGATATTAACCTGGATATCGAACAGATCATTCAATGGTTGTTCTGAAATTGAAATTTGGGAAAGCTATTAAACATACACATTTTGGAAATTTAATTGTGAATTGTTTAAAAAAACAAACAATATGTACGAAGTACATAATTCAAACGATGAAATCATTTGTGAATATTCGAAAGAACAGTATGACGTAGAAACACTCTCTCAAAACCCACTTAAAGATGTTGAACTTACTGTATCAGATAAAGTTTTTATTGACTTTTTGCTCATGAAAATAAGATCGAAACTATTGCCTATGCTACTATGAGGAAAAAAAAGGCTTTAAAAAAAGAAGATGATTTATTAAAAGAAATCGCTGTATTAAAAAGAAAATAAAAAAAGAAGATGATTTTAAATTATTAAAAAGAAAAACAACAACAACTAGTTACACTCAGAGAGAAGAAAATACAGGGAGTTATATTAAGATCAAAGCGAAATGGATTGCTGAAGGGGAAAAAATATCAAACTACTTTGTAATTTAGAAAAGAGGCCTATGATAATAAAAATAATGACAAAATTGGTGGACAGCAATGGAACACTTATAGATGAGCCAAGAAAATAAAGAAAAAAGTTCATTTATTTTATAAACGACTGTATTCCAAAAGAAACCTAGATACATGTGTCGTAAAAGACTTAATTCAAGAGTGTCCAAAACTAAACTAGAGAAGAACAAGATTCCTTAAATGGAGAAATAAGTTTAGAAGAAGCCGGCTTTGCTTTGAAAAACATGAAAAAAATGTAAAAGTCCTGGTTCAGACGTTTTTGGGGCTGAATTTATAAATTTTTCTGGAAAAAACTTGGTCCTTTTGTAGTTCGTTTCTCTAAATCAGTCAGTGAAGGATGGGGAACTGTCAACCACTCAAAAAGAAGGAATAATCACCTGCATACCTAAACCGGACAAATCGAGAGAGAAAAAAAAAACTGGAGACCTATTTCAATTTTAAATGTTCTGTATAAAATTGGGTCCGCAGCATCGCAAATAGAATAAAAAGGTTTTTTCCGAGCCTAAAAAAAGTGAAGATCAGACAGGTTTCATTGCAAATAGATTTTCTTGGGGATAACATACGGCTTTTTTATGACCTAATAAACTATCTGGAAATGAGACAATTACCCGGACTTTTTCTCTGTTTTAGATTTTGAGAAAGCTTTTGATTTCTGGACTGGGAATTTTTGTTTAAAATTTTGAGAGAATATGGTTTTGAAAAAAGTATATGTAGTGGATACAAACTTTTAAAAACTAAAATCAACTGTTATAGTTAACGGTCAAACTTCGGATGGTTTCACATTGAAAGAGGTTGTAGACAGGGAGATCCACTTTCGCCTTATCTATTAATACTATGTGTAGAAATCTTAGCAATCATGATAAGAGAAGATAAAGATATAAAAGGTGTTAAAAAAAAACAACAAAGAACTTAAAATTTTCACAATTTGCCGATGGGTACACCCAAATTTTGAATAACGGAGATCGAATATCTTTTGAAAGATCTGTCCAATTAATAGAGAGATTTGGAAAGTTTCAGGACTTTTCCTAAATGCAGAATAAAACGCAAGCAAAATGGCTAGGTGTAAGAAAGGCTCAAAAATAAAATATATGCAACATTTAAAAAATACAATGGAACCCTAATAAATTTAAATGTTGGGAAAATGGTTCACAAATGACGTAAAACACTGTGAAAAGATAAATTATGCTGAAAAATTATCAGAAAAACAGCCTTGTTTAAATTGGATGAAAAGAAATATTACTCCTCTTGGACGAGTTGCTGTGTTAAAATCGTGATTTTAAACTAAATTGATTCATCTATGGATTTTACTTCCAAATCCACCAGATGACTTCATAAATGATTGCCAGAGAATGTGTTTTTAGGTTTTTTTGGAATGGGGAAACGGGATTAAAAAAGTAGAAAAATTGCAATAAAAAACATAAAGGAGGGAGGTTTAGGCATACCCGATATTAGAAAGCATATCAATGCTCTAAAACTTACCTGGCTGAGAAGATTTAAAACAACAAAACACCAGTGGAAAAATATTGCTTGTGTAATGTATCCCTTTTCGAAGAAATAGAAAATATGGTCCTTGTTATCCTTTGAATAAATATAATAATGTATTCTGGAACCATACATTCTGGCATATAGAGATTTTTGCAGACACCTGAAAGCAAAAACAAAAATCGGATGTACTGTCCGAGCCAGTCTTTCATAATGATAAATTTAAAATTCGTAATAATGTAATCAAATATAATTGGGCTTGGAAAGGAGTTTACTGTGTTTCACATTTTTTGAAAAACGACGGAAGTTTTCTAAGTCTAAATGAAATTTTAAAAGAAAAAATGATATGGGTGTATGCTTCTTGGCTTACTACGGCTGTGTAAGCTCTATTAGGAAATATATACACCAAACTGGTCGTAATATATCAAATTTAAACAAATATAACAGAAAACCAAGAGCTCTAAAAATAATATACTCTATAAACCCCAAAGGGGTCAAGACTGTACTATGACCTTTTCAACACTTGACAGCAAACTTCCTAATTCGTGCCAGAAATGGACTGAAAAACTGGGAACAGAAATTTTTTTGGGAAAAGTTTTCAAAACCCAAATTCATAAAATCAAGAAATAAAAAATTTAAAAGGGTGCAGCTTCGTAACGTACACAGGATTCTTGGAATAAAAGTATTTAAAAGGGAAAAGGGATTGTGGGGAATAAAAAATTGTGATTTCTGTTTGAGAAACTAAAGGACAACATACAGCATATTTTCTGGGAGTGTGATTACTCAAAACAGCTTTGGAAAAATTTGGAGAGATTGTAAAATCAAAATGCTTTCCAGGGACGAACTTTACATTTTGTGAAAAGTTATAAATTTTGGACATGATGAAATCATATCTACAGACTCGGTTTTAGATTTAATAATTTTTTTAGGAAAACAGTATATCTATAATGCAAATTTGACCATTGTCTTCCTAATATAGCCTCCTTCCAAAGGTACCTACTTTCACGTTATAAAATAGAAAAATACAATGCAGATATAAATGGAATAGGACATGTTTTTAAAACAAGATGGTTACCATATTTACCACTTATAGAAACGGCAAGAAAAAAGGGAAAAAAAGAAGGAAAAAGATGAAAGAAATATGAAAATTATAATAAAGTAAAGTGATTTTTTTCTCCTGTAAATGTTTCATTGATAAAAATAATAAATTTGGGTTGGATTCATCAGTTTATTACAATGTTTAGAGTGCATTACAATTATGAACATACATGTATACAAATGTCTTTATTCTTGCTGATGTTGCTGTTTACATCTATATGTTGATCGATAGCGTTTGTCACATAGATGTACGTGTACGTGGATTGTTTTTGTTTGTTTGTTTGTTTGTTTGTTGTTTTTTTTTATAGCCCTTTTTTTCTTTGTGTATGTTTGGTAAAAAAATTATTACTCTTTATGTACCAATGTTGTTATTTTTTTGTGTACATTGATTAAAACGAATTATATAATAGTTAAAAAAAAAAAAAAAAAAAAAAGTGTGCAGGGGCGACAAAGTAGCCGTAAACACCCGTTCCACAGACAATTTTCAACTGATTTTACACTTGGAGATAATCCTTTTTTCTTCCCTGCGAAATTTTGTAAATCGTGTGTGCCAGGTCATTTTGCATTTCCTTGATTTCTTTCTTTACCATGATACGTACAACCTTAAGAATAATTCTTAAAGAGTCCGCCAAAAGCAAGGACTAACAAGTTTCAAGTGTTATGTTTTGTAACTCTTTCTTCTGGTTTCGGCGGACTCGCTCAGAATGATTCTTAACATTTGTTTCCGTTTCCCGCCTGCAGTCGCCTTGCTTTGAAACTGACATAATGTGCACACTGAGTTTGATCACCTGTAGGGCATTAAGCCGACTGTCTGCATATACACTGACCCTCAGGTCTTGATATGAGTTTGATCACCTGTAAGGCATTAAGCCGACTGTCTGCATATACACTGACCCTCAGGTCTTGATATGAGTTTGATCACCTGTAGGGCGTTAAGCCGACTGTCTGCATATACACTGACCCTCAGGTCTTGATATGCAGACCCTCAAGTCTTGTCATGTTGCTCTGATCTCTCAGCCTTTCCATTAATAGACGTAGGGCTTCATTGTAAATTGTGACACATTGCGCCAACTTGACAGCATTACTCGTGACTCGTCACGATATATGGTTTAAACATTTATTGCTTTGAAGGATCTCTGCTCCGAAGCAGCCATGCATTTCTTTATTTTCTTTTTTTTCTCTTTTTATTTTGTGATCTGTGACATGATTTTATTTCAGTTGCTATCAGTTTCTATTTGGCACTAATTATCTCACCAGAAAAAACAACAACAAAGCCACGAAAATGTTTGAATTTGTAACATATAATATTATTTAAATTGTGATCAGTTTCTATTTTGGCACTAATTATCTCACCGGAAAAAAGAAAAACACGAAATGTTTTGAATCTGTAACATATGTTTAAAAACATTGTTACCAGTTTCTATTTTGGCACTAATTATCACATCAGAGAATTAAAACACCCAAAAAATCCTTCTAAAAAATTACAAAGTTAAACCAAAACGGAGTTCTTTGAGGCTCTGATTCGGTAGAGATATCTCACTCAACTTTTGTTTTTGTTTTTTTGTTAAACAGCAATGATCGGTATGCATTATAGATGAATACTAAATGGCACTGTGAGACAGAAGATTGTGCATCAGAATGTATCTAAACGTTAGGTACAGGAGACTGATGATAATGATTGGAGAAGATATTTTTCTAGAGATAAGTATAGTGAACAAGTTCAGAATTGTTCTTCAAAACAACAAAAGTAAAATCTTTCAGCTGTGCTACCTCACAAATAATGGTCACCATTTATGTAGTGGGTCTAAGCTTCCAACTCGTACACTCCCCTTTTATCCCTTCACACCTTTTCTTATTCACTTACCACTGACATCATTTTATATTTATTTTATTTTATTTTACTTTATTTTTTTTTTAAATTTTCATGCAAATATATGACATTCACATACATATACATAGACTAGAAAGAAAGACAGCCACCATACATACATACAAATACGTATACAGATCACCAGATCAGAGTTTAAGGTAGTACAACATGAGTCCAATTACATAATATAAACGGGTGTAGATACATTAATGAACATGTTCAAACCTTTTATGAATTTTACACATACACACACGCGCGCGCGCGTGATAGAAGCATAACTAGCCATAATTATTACACACAATACACGAACATTTAGACATGGGAAAATAATGTTTGTATGTCAGCCGTTTTTTTCAAAAACGTTGTATAGCATAAGCTTAAATATGTATTATGTTGCTCGATTTTATATCTATAGTTCAATTAAAAAAAAAAAAAGATGTTGTTTGTGGAGGGTTTCCTTCTAATTTGCATGTGTATACGTAATGTTTTGCTAGTAATATAATGAAATATAAAATATCATCGATATTGATTGTCACATCGGAGCCCAATAATATTAAGGATGCCGTTAATTTCATATTCTCTGCGTTGACATATTTTTCTTTAATTAAACCAACAAGAGAATTCCAAAACTGTTAAACATAAGCACATTTCCAAAGCATATGGTCAATACTATCTTTACATAAACCACAAAAACTACATTTATCATTATCAGCCACTCCCATTTCTTTTAAAATAACATTAGTACCTAGACACCTATGCAATATTTCAGCTGAAACCATTTCAACTTTATGTCTTTAACTTTATGTACGTTCAAGAAGCATAATTTCCAGTTATGACGAACCGACATTTCTGATCCCATTTGTCACAACATTTTGCTCGTAAATTATTATCAATCATAATATCATAGTATAATCTAGAGCCTTTATGAATGGCGAACAATTTCTAAATGAGAGTGTTAAGTTAATACATTTATTGTTCTCAACAACAATATTAGATTTTCTTATGTAGTCAGTAATAGCTGACCTATAGCCAGCAAAAGTAAGAAAATTAATGTTTAGATTATACTTTTCCCTAAAACATCTATGAGACAGAAAATGTCCATTTTCATCAAAAAACTGAGCAAGATAAAAAAACGTCTTTGTTATCAGTATTTTAGACACAATATATTTTTTTCTATTTGAATTCGGTTGTTGTAGCAAAATGGCTCGGCAAGAAATTCAGCAGAGGTTTTTGGTGTACATTTGTAAAAAAAAGTTCTATAAGCATCAAAGACGTCCTTCCAAAAAAGGTTATATGAAGTAAATTTTGAAACTAATTCTGGACCATATTTGTTCAAAATTGGAAACTTAGGGAAATTAGTAAGTAAAATATCTTTCAATTTATGGGCTGATTTTTCAGCCTGCAAATCCAGGATAATTTAAGAGATGTGACGAATGTTCTTAAGTCAGGAAGGCCAATACCCACCATTTTTAACACTTTTGTGAGCTATTTTCCGACCGATTTTGTCCGTTTTTTTTTATTCCAGACAAATTGATAACATACTTGTTGACATGTTTGAAAAAAGACATCAGGAGGATTTGGCAGAACTAACCACAGATGAGTCAGTTTTGACAGAATTATGGATTTTAAAATTGCAACTCTGCCAAGAGGCGTTATCTGGCGTTTTACCACTATCTTAAACAAGTACTTAACATCGGCTAGTCTTTCTGAATAATTAATATTTAAACAATCTTTCAAATCATTCGTAAACCATACACCAAGTATTCGAAATTTGGATGGATTCCAATCGAGGTCTAAATGCTCTAAATATCGGATTTTACTGGGTTTTTTTTCTACTTCCCAGCCATATTACACTTGACTTACCCAAATTCATATGAAGACCTGAGACCAAGCCAAATCTATATAGAACAGCAATACATGTTTCAAAAGACTTACGATCTCCTGCAAGCAGGAACTCTGTATCATCGGCGTACTTTGACAGTTTATGTTCTGCATCATTAATTGTAATTCCTTGGATATCAAGATTTTCCCTGACCATTATTGCAAGTATTTCTACACATAACACAAACAAATAGGAAGAATTGGGTCCCTTGTCTAAAACCTCTTTTTACGTTAAACCAGTTCGAGACCTGACCGTTTGCGATGACACACGACTTAATGTTTTTATAAAAAGTCCTTATCCATTTGCATATATTATTTTAAAAACCAAAAACATCTAGTACTTAACATAAATTCCCAGTTTACCGAATCAAAAGCTTTTCGAAATCTATATTTAATAACAAACCCAGGTAAGTTATATTCATCCAGATAAGCAATAGTATCATAATCAGTCGTAAATTATCACCAATATATCTGTTTTTAATAAACCCTGTTGGTCTTCGTTAACAATGTTTGGTAGTACTGATTTAATCCGATTTGCTATGCATGATGATCCAATTTTATATACGACTTAAAGTGAAATTGGTCTCCAGTTTTTTAAATACTGTCTTGGTTTATCACCTTTGGGAATAGATGTAATGATTCCTTCTTTTTGTACACTGGTCAATTCCTCTTTTCTGAAACTTGCGTTTAAAGCTCTGACAACGAATATACCAATTTTAGTCCAGAAAACCTTAAAAAATTCTGTGGTGAAACCGTCAGAGCCAGGCTTTTATTATTACTCATGTTCTTCAGGACATACGTTGCTTCCTCTAAATTAATCTCTCCCTCTAAATCGTTTGCTTCTGTTTCTTCTAGACAAGGGATGCTATTCACCAAGTTATTTATTTCACACTCCTGGACATTGTCTGCTGTATAGAGTGCTGGTAAAACTTCTGCACCTCTTGAAGGATATCCTTTTGATTTGTTAAAATGTTACTTTGTTCATCGATGATCTTAGCCATATTCTTTCTGACAAAATGCCGCTTTTCTAAATTGCAAAAATAACTACTGACTTTCTCCCCTTCCGCTATCCATCTAGCTCGTGATCTTAATAATACTCCTATTTGTTTTTCTCTAATTTCTTTCAGCTGTTCTTTTTCATATTTATATTTCTAACGTCATCCTCATTCTTTTTCTCAAGTTTTTTCTAATCTACAAATATTTTGCTCTAATTGTTTTCTTTTTCCATAGTTTTCTTCTTTTTCATCGTAGCATAAGAAATTGTTTTTGATCTTATTTTCATCAATAAAAAATCGAGAAAAATGTCGTCAGAACAGAAAATTGTAGTCTTCATCTCGCAAAATTGTTTCATTTGTGTTTACTGCATATTCTTCTTTAATGTTTTTAATTTCATCATATTTCATCTACATATGCTTTATCTTTTAAAAGAGATGAATTGAACTTCCAAAAGGTATTATGCTTTACATTTGTCATTGAATTTCAGTTTAAGAAGGACAGCGGAATGATCTGTTCTATATCCGCATTCGATATCAGCGTCATCTACAAATGAAACCACAGAATCTGAAATTAAAACCTCGCTTGTTGAAAGGATTGGTTCTTCTCCACGTGTAACGGAGACAATCAGGATTTAACTGACGCCAAATATCGTTTAAATCTAAATTATCGATAATGTTTCGACAGTCTCTTTTGCTTTAGGGTTATTAGTATGTTTGTAATTACAATAGTCTCGAGAAGGATCAAGAACTAGATTAAAATCACCCGCTAGTATTAATTTTCAGTATTAAACCACCAATCGTTTCTTTCAGTTCATGATAAAACCAGGATCATCTCTGTTAGGGCCATATATGTTAACAAAAAGAAAATTGCTTTTATGCATTTCAGTCAATACCATGACATAATTTCCAATTGTATCTTTCATCACACGTTTGACTTTGAATTCGAAATTATTGTTAAACAGTATTGCAACCCCTCTTGAGTTTGATGTATGGTTTGAAAAAAAAAACCTCGAATCCCTATTCCGCTAAAACATAATCTTCCATCTTTTTCTCAAAATGCGTATCTTGTAAAAAATAAACAGAATAATTCTTATTTCTTAAATAATGGAAAACATCCCGTCTTTTCTGCGGATTGTTTAGACCTTGACAATTTACTGAAAGAACTGATATACTACTATCCATGTCTTAAGTAAATTTTAATGAATACATTATTTTTAAATAACAAAAACTTTACATTATTACCGTCAAACAATAAACAATCCCAAATGGAAGGAAACATCCAATCAATGCAAAGAAGACAAAGTGAATAAACCATAAAGACAATAAAATGACTCCCTTTGTAACGCAAATCATCATATTCTGGTGAATCGACGAACACATAACGAAGACAGAGTAGGGCAAACATCATGTACAATAATCTTGCAACAACAAACAATGGAAACGTGTAGAAAATCGCTTGACTAGGCACAAGCGAGCATTGGGGTGCGTGTCGACCCAAAAAAAAAACCCACAAAAATAAAACACACCACTTTGGGTCATACCAAGGCTTGGGACTGAGACAAATCAAAGAAACATCAGTAGCCAAGAATATGTAATCATACATTAACTCACCCAGAACAATGTTTATATGTGGTCCCCATCCCCCCACCCTTTGTGTGTGTGTGTGTGTGTGTGTGTGTGTGTGTGTGTGTGTGTGTGTGTGTGTGTGTGTCTGTGTGTGTGTGTGTGTGTGTGCAACACATGATACCCTGTTTTTCATTGATCACTGCTATCTTCTCTCAACAAACATCAGCATATGTGATCATAGTGAGACTAACTGTGGAGAGTTTTCACACACCTATTTACTCACACATACACTCATTCACACACACACACACTTAAAAAAAATTATTATCATCAATCAGTCACTGATAGGTGATGATCATATGAAGTCAATGGTAGTGTGGAAGAGATTCTTCTCCGTTCCCTTAGGCAAGAATGGTGGAGGTACTGGCAAGGCTTCTGTATGGTGAAGGCTCTCCAGTGGTCAATACAGTTTTGCACTCATCGGTGGGTTGGCAGGCCAGGATTGTTCTTTTTGTGTTGTTGGGACTGTTCCACCGTCATTGGGGCTGCATGGATAAATTAAAGACCCACCAGGGTGGAGTATTGCAGAGATGTGATGTCACAGTCTGGAGTGCCCAGTTCTCAGTATCACAATGGTGGTCTTCTTCTTCGTTTACTTCGGTGGGAATCCTGGAGGTACTGACAGAGGTTGCTGTATGGTGAAGACCCTCCAGTGGTCAGTAGGGTTTTGCACTCATTGGTGAGTTGGCAGGCCAGGTTTCCACTTTGGGCCTAGCTGGGAATGCTCAGCTGTCTCTTGGGCTGCACTGCATTGATAATTTGAAAGACTCACAGGTGTGGAGTATAGTGGACCTGTGATGTTGAGGTCAGGGGAGCCTTATCTTCAGTCCAACAATGTTCACTTGGTCTGATCGGGGCATCCGGTAGTATGCATCCCTCTTGTTGAAGTCTGGGTGCTGCTCAAGTCATCTTCCTATTTGTCTCCTTGGAAATATTTTAGATTTATTCCAAGGAGACTACCTTTCACAGTTGGGGCTGCTGTCCTCCTTCTTGTCAGTTAGTTGGCTTCTTCATTTCCATATAGTGCAGTATGAAGGTGTTCACTGGATGGGAGTCTCTTCAGTGACTGATAAATGGTAATAATTTTAAATAAGTAGTACACAGGGTGGTGCCAATTGTTATACAAGTGGAAAAATGTAGTGGTGATGGTGCAATGGTGCAAGGTGGGGGGACATAGGAAAATATCATTTTGGAAAAAAAAAAAGGGGATGATGAATAATGGATAATTGGTCAATGTCTTAAGTGGGACAAACAGTGCTATAGGATGTTATTCATTGCCATAAGTGAAATAGTAAGTATGATAGCATTGGCATGATAATGCTAGCTGAGTTAACTTGGGGGGGGGGGGGGGGGAGGAGAGCAATGATCAATGACTCAATTGATGGTGATGGTTGTATAGATCATGAAATAATCACCGTCTCACACACACACGAGCATGTATGATACATGCATGCACACACATGTACATAGGCATGTACACAAGCACATCCACACACACACACACATATATGCAAACATACACACATATGTAAAAAAAAAAGGGTTATACATAGGATATCTTATGAGTGGTGGTAATAATGTAATGATGATGGTGGTCATATATTGGGAACACACACACACACACACACACACACACACACACACACACACACACACACACACACACACAACACACACAACAACACACCACACATGTGCATACATCCAAGTATACCTGTATGTCGAGGGGTGATCATGAGATACAAGGTACAATGGGGACAAAGGAAAAGAAGTGGTCAGTGGGAAGGGGAGAAAATGTGTTGTGTGTGTGTGTGTGTTGTGTGTGTGTGGTGTGTGTGTGCGTGTGTGTGTGTGTGTGTTGCAAGGTGTGTGGTGTGGGTGTGCGTGTGATTTTGTGGATATATAGTGGGTTGTTGTTGCAGTGGTGGACCGGTGTAATCATGTACTTGGGTTGGGATGCAGGTGATGCGGGGGTGAAGGGAAAGAGCAGGAGGGGGGGGGGGGAGTAGGTGGTGGGAGGGGGGAGGAGGAGTACGGGGTGATCAGAGGGTAGGTAGTTGATTGGTATAGAACATGGGGTGTGGTGGAAAGTGAAAGATGAAGGAGGGTGGAAAAAAATAATAATAATAAAATAAATAAGTAAGTAGTGGGGGGGGGGGGGGGGGGGGGGGATTTAAGGGGAAGGATAAAACAAAATTAAGATTAAATAGATGGAGGGTGGCTGTAACTACTGTATAAAGTGAGTGAAGGGGATGTGGTGGTGGTGTATGTATGTGTGTGTGTATGTGTGTGTGTTGGTAGGGGATATTGCCAACTGATGTGGAAGTGGTGGGTATGTGTGTTTGGTTATTGTTGGATATTGATGCCTTGGGGGTGTAGTGTGCCAGTTTGGCAATGAGATGGGGTTCTTGAGTTGTGCGTTCAAAGCTGTCACTCTGTGACTGCCAGAGTGCCATAACTTGACATGGCTGATGTTGTGTTGGGTGTGGTTGAAGTGTAGGGCGACGGGTTTGGGTCGGTGGTGGCGGATATCAGCCAGGTGTTCAGAGATGCGTGTTTCAGTGTGCGTGATGTTTCCCCTATGTAGATCTTGCCACACAGCTGGCAGTGGATGGCATATATAATGTTGCGGCTCTGACATGAGAATGTGCGTTTGACTGTGATGGAGTCTTTGGGGCCCTGTAAGATGGTGTCTGGTTTGGTGAGGGGGCAGATTTTGCAGTTGGGTTTAGAGCAGGGGTGAGTACCTGGTGGTGTAGCTGTGGGTCTGTTCAAACTGGACCGCACGAGGAGGTCTTTGAGGTTTTTGCCACGTTTGAATGTGATCATGGGTTTGGTATGGAAGGCGGGTTTGTGGTTATGTACAATGTGCCAATTGGATTTGAGGATCTACAGATGGGGAGGGTGTGCGGGTGGTAGAGGAGGTAGGCTGTGGTCTGTCTGTCTTGGTTGGATGCAAGGTTTCCAGAGCAGATGTTCTGGATACAGCTATGGTGCGGCGGAGAGTGTTGCATTGATGATGGAACTGGGGTATCCGCGGTTGGTGAAAAATTGTGACATTTTGGCTGCTTGTATAGTGAAGTCTTCCTCGCTGGAGCAGAGTCTGCGAAGACGGAGAAATTGTGAGTATGGGATGCTGTCTTTAGTGTATGGGTTGTGGGAGGATGAGTAGTCTAGGTATGCATGTGCGTCGGTGGGTTTGTAGAAAATGGAGGTTTTGAGTAGGCCTTCTTCAAGGGAGATGGTGATGTCTAGGAAGTTGACGGACTGCGAAATGGTGTAGGTAAGTCGAATAGATGGATGGAAGGTCTGGCAAAGTTGAGGAAGTTGAGGAGGTCTTGTTTTGGCATAGATGTGGCTCCAGTCCATCATCGATATACCTTTGTGCAGTTCAGGTGTGGGGCCTGTGTATGTGTTGAGTAGGCGGTGTTCCAAGTGTCCCATGAAGAGGCAGGCATAGGCTGGTCCATTTTGGTACCCATGGCAACACCACTAATGTGTGTGTGTGTGTGTGTGTGTGTGTGTGTGTGTGTGTGTGTGTGTGTGCAACACATGATACCCTGTTTTTTATTGATCACTGCTATCTTCTCTCAACAAACATCAGCATATTGATGCCAACACATTATTTCACCTGTTGCAATGAACATCATCCCACAGCATTGTTCACTTTTTTAAACAACACCATTTATATGAACCTCCCACCCCACCCCCCACCCCATAGTGGATGATGAGATATGAGCTCTCCTTCTCTTGCCCCCCTTTCCCTCCCCCCCCCCCACAAACACATTACCCTCCTCCCCCCCATTCCCCCCTTTTTTTTACCTCCACCCCCCACCCCACACCCCCCACCCCCGATCATACCTTATCACCCATTTATCTTCCATCCCCTTCCCTCCCTAACATTACCCACACACCTTCTCAACTACCCACGCATAAACTACCACTACCTCTTTCATCACCCAACGAAATCATTTATTTCATTCACCCAACCTTTTTTTTTTCTCCTCAGTTCCCCCCCCCCTTTTTTTTCCCTTACCATTATTATCAATCCACCATTACCACAACCATCACAAAGATATCACACCATCCCAATAAACTAGACACACAACCCTATCATATCACACACACACACCTCCCCTACGCAACCCCCCCTCCTTTTCCTCTCCCATAATCCCCCATGTCATTCCGCCTACCGGCTATTCTCCCCACCACATGGACAACAAAGGATGAGTCATTTCTTCTTTTTTTTTTTCGTTTTTCGTTCTTTGTTTGTACTGTCCCAAATGTTAAACGTGATATATTTTTTCGCCTGAAGAAGACCCAAGTGGTTGAAATGCATCGTGTCTTGTCATGTTCTTTGTTTGTCAATGTCATTGGCGGTAAGAAACAAACTCTATTTCTAAATTTTACTTCGTTCGCCGCCATCAGTCACTCCATTTTGAAATTAAAAAAAAAATCAAATTCAAACATATTTTATGCCAGTAAATGCAAAAGTAGCATATTTTTAGGGTTGAAAACATTTTTATAAATAAGCAGACATATTTGGTCAAAAGGTGTCAGGAAGAAAAAAAATATTCGTGGATGACAATGTATTGAATAATATATATATATAAACTGAGACATATATCAGTTGGTGTCAGTATCTGTGGTTCGATGATATAACTCAGGAATAGCCACAATGACCCCTATGGGCGTTGTTACTAATGTGAGCTCCCAGCCATCGCCGTCAAATCACATCCTCCTCCACATCCTCCTCAGTCCAGAGAACTGCATACCATCAATTAATCATATAACAAAACAACTGATTCGACGATAGAAGAAGAAGATGGAGGAGGAGAAGGAGGAGGAGGGGAAGGAGGGGAGAGGGGCAGAGAGAGAGAGAGAGAGTGAGAGAGAGAGAGAGAGAGAGAGAGAGAGAGAGAGAGAGAGAGAGAGAGAGAGAAAAGAGAGAAAGAAAGAGGGAGAGAGAAAGAGAGAATCGACAAGAGATGGATGGTTTGTTGGTACAGTCAATATCCTTTTAGAACATATTAATTCAGAGCAATGCATCTCATCTTTTCAAGTAAAAAATGTACCTGGACTGAAAAGTATAATAAAGCAACCTTCTTAACTATATGCGACAGTTTTGGCAACGTCACAACATTCAAGATATGGATTCAAGGTACGGAACATGCGCGTACGTGTGCGCGCGCGCGCCCGCCACGGCTGTTCAGAGCAAGCCACTTAGTTCTGAGAGGCAGGGGAGTTTGCAGCTCTCCACAGCTGCAGAGGCCAAGCCGTGAATGCAGGTCAAGGAAAGGGGTGTTTTCTGCAGGCTGCTCCCACCAGCCAGCTAACCGTGCTGTACTCGACCAACTGAATGTCATCTGTGTACAGCGTTCTGGCAGCAATGTGTTCGGCATTGATGAGCGGCCATTACAAATGGGGCTCTTAGTTTGATAATCAGTGTTGTCATGAAAAATGTAATATATCTGTGCTCTTGAGATGACTGCATAGGCGAATTCCCGACAATTCTTTTAATACCAAACTCGACTAGGTTTATTTTCCTGTAGATAATGTAGATACGGCATGAAAGCTTGTACACAAGAGGTCAGGCGATATTCAAACAATGACAACACACACACACAATTGTGAAAGAATGACGTCATCACTTTCTGGGAACTTAATTTTCCCTAGTTAACTAGTACACAAGTTTGATACATGCCTCTGCTTGGACTACAACAACAAAAATGTTGGGTCAGAAATGTGTAAGGCTTGTTTGTTCGGCCCTATAACTAAGTGTCTCGAATGGGACAGAAAAATAAAGCTGTGGCCCCCGCACGCGCCCGCGCGTTTGTGTTCTCTCCAGTGCCCATCTCCCCCGGGTCCCCCCCCCCCCCCCCGGCTCGAAAAACAACGAAATGGCCAAGAGTGAGCAAGGTAAAGATTGTAATATAAAGGTAACAGGAGCTCTCTTCTAAAAACAAAACAAAAAAAACAACAACAACAAAAAAAAGCAAACATTGTGAGCACAATCATAGAAGAGTACTGTATTCAGTAGCTTCGTGTACAGAATCAAAGCACAAACAGAACCGTGAACAGAGTCAAAGCATGATAAATTATGTGGCGCAAACATAGCTTGAACAGAGCAAACAATAGTACCGCTATTGCATTTTCCAGGACGGGAATGGAAACAGGGACAGGACAGACGGATCAGGGAGAGGAGCAGGCGAAGAGTGGGGCGGAGAGAGAGAGAGAGAGAGAGAGAGAGAGAGAGAGAGAGAGAGAGAGAGAGAGAGAGAGAGAGAGAGAAAGGAGAAAGGGCGATTAAATGAATAATATGGGCATACAAAGGACCGGGAACCGGAGGAAACGTGTCTAAATTAAGATGAAATACATTGATTTACACATCATTTTTGCTTCATCAGCACATACACAAGAGAAAAAAAAAAGGGTGTGGAAGTATCACCTTATACATCCACAGTTCAGTCATCTCTATCGTTGACCTCTCTCCTCCACTCCCCTCTCTCTACAGTCTGTGTATAGGCGCGGGAGGAAGGAGGAACGCGGACAACGAGGGACAACGGGGGTTAGAGGGCACTACCATCACAGTGACAGTCACAACGTGAATCATTTATATTTAAGTTTGCCCTGCTCACTATGGATCATTGATTGAAAGTTTTTTTGTTAACAGTGCCCATCTCTTCCGCCATATCACATTTGAGGCACATATTTCAGAATGAAAAAAAAAACACACTAGAATTTGCGCATACTTTCTGTAATGTTATAACAACGTGAAATTTATAATACATTCCTATATCTTTATACCCCTGCTCGGTTCGTTCGTTCGTCCGTCGAGTCGACGATGACCACATCAGTCATCTTGGGGGTGATGGGGAGGGGGGGTGGGGGGTGGAGGTGAGACGATTTATAAATACGCAAATGGCTGATCTAGCCGATGCGTGCACGGAGGTGTGCGATGACACCTTGGACAGGGAATATGGGAGACCTCCTCTTGATTGCTGGCGCGGGCTTTCCTTGTCTGTCTCTTTTGTTGATGTCCTCCTTTCTTCACACAAATTAGCGCCTTTGTGGATAGAGTAATGCCATCTAGCTTGGTCCATAGCAGTTTGTTCCCATGTATCAGGATCGATGTGAAACGCTTTTTTGGATGTTTTGAGAATGTATTTGAAGCGTTTCTTCTGACCTCCATGGGAGCGAACCCCTTGTTGCAGCTCATCATAGAAGAGTCTCATGGGTAGCCGGTGGTCTGGCATGCGAGCTACATGACCTGCTCATCGAAGCTATTCCTATATACCTTTGCTCGCAGGAAAGCATGCAAAATGGCGTCATTCTTGGCAGACCTAGAAATAATTTAATGTGATTCAATATTCTTTTATGATATTACTTCACACGTTTATCACTTTTTTCTTAGCAGCAACAATTAGAGGGTTCTCCAAATGTAAAATGTCAAGTTCACTGCGTTGAAAAGATTGATGAACATGTAAATCGCAGATTTACAAATTTTACCACCAGGTAATATTTCGTATTGGAGAAAGCTGGAAAGGTCTTATAAATCTTGTTACGCTGTTGCTGGTGCATTATGACATGTACAAATTTACGGGGAAATGATGTGTGTATGTTACAAATACCTGTCTGCGAGAACTTATTCTTATTTCGAACGTTTATGCACAGAGCGAACAGTTACTGGGCATAGTTTATTACCATACGTGGTTCAACATTGTGTTTGAAACAGAAACAACCTAACATTGTGGAAAAGGCTATGTATGTAAGGAAAAAAAAGCCAAAGTAACATGCCTTATACTTCGCCTTGTCCATAGAATCGTTGCTTCAAACCTCGCTTTGAAAGAAACGAAAATTGCCAATAACGACCTTGAAGATTTCTGTGAAGACAAAAAAAAAATGTTGAACACTACAATTTTGCTTGGATCTTAAAAGGGTAACGCTAAGAAAATTGAATTGCCCATTGAATTGTTGATTGAAGTTAATTAAAAAGTTGCTCTTGTGATGTTGCTTTGTTTTTGAGACAAAAGATTTTAACTTACTTCATAATGAAATTTGCAATCAACATATTTGTTTTAAGACATCAAGTCAAGCGCATCATTTTATAGATTTCTTATTTTTGATAAAAATTAAAAGACATCCACAGAATACGATAGTGTGACAACTTACAGAAATTTGCTTTTTTGACTCCCGTGTGTAACAAAGTTAAGTAGCCTAAATCTATGTAATCACCTTGTATATATATATATATATATATATATATATATATATATATATATATATATATATATATATATATAGTGTGTGTGTGTGTGTGTGTGTGTATGGTGTGTGTGTGTGTGTGTGTGTGTGTGTGTGTGTGTGTAAAATATTGGATTTGCCAGTTGTCTAAATTCAGATGTCGGCATACTAATTGAACCGAGTGACAATTATAGTCGATGCTGATATACGTCTATGGAAACACCAGTGCTGTTGAATTAGAAATAGAGTCAGATTTCATTTGGGAAGAAAAAATAGTCGTTAAATGTTCATGCAACACCATTTTCTTTTTAAATAGAAGATAGCAGTTAAATGAATGAGTGGAGACGAGAAGCACGGACCTTTCGAGTACAATCAAGTATTTACCGTAACTTTGATGTGGGTGTTATTTGGAAGGAGTTCAACACTAATAATACGGCAAAAACTGAATTATCTCAATTTTTAAAGAGAAATTACAACTATTCTTCCGTACAAAAGGAACAAACACATCACAAAATAAAACACGACGTGTTTCGACCTCTTTGGTCTTCTTCAGGCAAGATAAACAACATTCAGACAGTGAACACATAGTCACTTATCAGCTGGAAGATTGGCCCAAGATGGACGTTGATTGAAAATGAGGCCGGTTGGAAAGAGACGATGCGAGTTAAAATAATAACGATGATAATTATTATAATGATAGCGATAACAGTGATTATGATGATGACGATGATGATGACGATAAAGATATTGAAAATAACAGAGAACGACTACCGCTTTTGGTAATAATATGACGATAGTAGATTCAGTATTAATGTAGCATTATTAGTGGCTATACAGACAGAAAGAGAGAAAGGAGAGGGGTTAGACGATTTTCAAACAGTATGGTTGCAGTGTCAACAGTGTTAGCGGCGATGATGATGGTGATGGTAATGGTTTTGATGATGACAGTGATGTAATAACAATAATAATAATAATAATAATAATAATAATAATGATAATGATGATGATGATGATGATGATGATACTAATGATAATCCTGACAAAGAAAGAGGAAAATATATACAGAGAGAGAGAGAGAGAGAGAGAGAGAGAGAGAGAGAGAGAGAGAGCGTTTTTTTTTCTCTCTTTAATTTCGGTTAAATTTAGTTTTAAAAAAGGGAGGGGGGGGGGGGGGGGGGTGGAGGGGAGGGGGGGTGGGGGTGGGGTGGTACTAGCGAATAAAAGTTCTGGTAAACCATCTGAATTTGATTTAAATCATTTAGTTCGTGTGTTTGACTGTCAAAGGCATGTGTTGTGATTTCCAGCAAGGTTTGTCAGACCGAATTAACCTGCTCCTGTTTTCGTTGGCGGTAGCTGACTTGTTAAACCTGACGTCCCACTTTCTGTTGATTCCTGACTGTTACTTCACAGACAGTCTTCAGATAGCCAACTGGCTCACTTTTGCCAACGCCAAAATTGTCACCGTCGCCGTGTGCACCAATTTGTTTACAGGAATTCACATCGTCGTTGTGAATGTGGACAGGTGCTTGTCCGTTGCTACGCCACTGAAGGCACAGAGTATTCTGACGTACAGGTGAAAAAGGTGTACCAACTAGATCTTTCTGAACTCTTGTTTCCGTGCCTAGATGGATAGATAGACGGACAGACAGACAGACAGACAGACAGACAGATAGACAAACAGACAGACAGACAGACAGACAGATAAATAGATAGATAGATGGATAGATGGACGGAATGATGGATTGATGGATGGATGGAAGAGAGAGAGAAAGAGAGAGAGAGAGAGAGAGAGAGAGAGAGAGAGATTCGGATGTTTTATACATATAGGCCTTGGCCCATTATGAAGGGGTGGGTGAACATAATACATCATATGAAACAAATACACATGGCTGTATAACAAATCAAACACAATCAATTTAGAACTTCAAGAGGTAGCTATTTCTCGAAATTTAAATGCCTTGTATAGAAACAAGGACAACTTTCGAACAACGTCTGTTGAAGTTGATGACATCAATATAATCAATTTAAACAGGGAAGATTGTCTATAACATTTGGGCTGAATGAATTCAGTTCTAATATTCCTTAAGGCTGGACAGCAAAGAACAAAATGGATTTCATTTTCCTGAGATTCTTTACAAAGTGGACACAGCAGATCATTGTCATCAACAGTGGCTTTGTATCTTAACTTATGAACTGCCAATTCTGAAATTCCAAATCTGAATTTGGTCATGACATACTTTAAGTGTCTGTCCATTTCTAATGTTAAATAAGGTTTCAAATCATGAAAATTGCAAACATGCCTATAGAAATCAAACCTGTCACTATTCTGAACGTGATTTGACCATCTTTGCCAAGAGCAGTCAATCAATCGTTGACGAAAGCAACGCATGAATTACTTAACATTGCCAACACCTTGATTTAACCATGCAAAACCAAAACCATATTCAAAGAGACAAATACGTACTTTACTTTCCCAGTTGTTTTTCCCTCTAGCATCGAGATCATATAACATGTTATAAGCTTTGCGTGGTAATTTGTGCTCCTGCATGTAGAGTAAACTCAGCCAATAACGGATGCATTTAACTGCTGAATATATGTACAGGGGGAATCTATTAGTCTCACCATAAATAAGATCATTAGGCGTTCGCCGGTCTACACCAAAAACCTTTTAATACGAACAGGTGTACAGATTCACAATATATGACAGCATTGTCTAATCCCCACAATTCAGACCCATATTGTACAATTGGTTGAATTTGACTATCAAACAGCTTGATAAAAACATACAAAGACGTATTATTGAGGATGTACAGCTTTTTCATGATACTGAACAGCGCATTTTTGGCCCTACTTGTAAGATCCTTTCACGCACTAACAAAACTCAGACGTGTAGAGAAAAATATACCCAAATACTTATAAGCGTTCACAACAGGCATGGGGATGCAGTCATAGAACCACCTTTCTCTTGCACTCAAATAACCACCTTTTCGAAATACAATGATGTTACTTTTGGACAAATTCACCTTTAGTTGGAGAGAAGCAGCTGCGTGATGCAGACTGTTCAGTTGAGTCTGTAAACCAATAACAGTCTCTGATATCAAAACCACATCATCGGCTAATAAAGAATAAGCAACTCAAAGCATCCAAAGTCAGCAGAGCCCATGTTTTCCATTGTTGATCATTGCAATTGCTAACTCATTGATAAAGAGGGAAAATAGAACAGGACTGCAAGCATCACCTTGCCTAACCCCGGCTGGACAGTTAATGTAATCTGTCAGTTTATCCCCACAACGAATTATAGCCTTAACCACCTCATACATGCTTCTGACACATCTATAAAGTTTACCCTTAATACCATTTTTAATCATGACTGGCCAAAGATTTCTATTGATGGAATCGAATGCTTTTTCAAAATCTATAAAAGCAGCATACAATTTTCGATTATGAGAAAACTGCTTCTGAACAAAAGCCATTAAATAAACATGTGGTCAACAGTCGAATACCCTTTTTTGAAACCAGCTTGGTGATCACCAGTAATATTGTTTTCCTCAACCCACTCTGGCAATCTGTTATATCATTCCAAATAATTTACTGCTTATGTTACTAAGGCAGATACCCCTATAATTGTTTGGATTATTAGCATCCCCCTTTTTAAAAACAGGTATTATTATTGACTCCGTCCAGTTATCCGGAAATATGCCATCATCAAACAGTTTATTAAAAAAAACTTTAAGCAAAACTGCACAACTTGGGCAGAACAGTGTTTGAACAGTTCACCAATTATGCCATCGGGGCCCGCTGCTTTATTGGTTTTTAGTTTTTTAATTGCTAATGACACTTCTTCTTCACTAATGGGACGGTTCATATAGACATCAGACTCGTCTTCAAACCCCTCTTGATTTCGCTCATTGTCAGTATTTAACTCTAACAAAGCTTGAAAATGTTAAAACCACACGTCAGTTGGAATGTTATTTCTAGGCTGTTTCCTTTTTGGCGATATCTTACGAACTACGGTCCAAAATTCCTTCTTTGAATTTATTGATGCTACTAACTTATCTATTAATGATTTATTATACTCTTTCTCTTTTCTCTTAAGTAAATGCTTATACTCACGTCTAGCTATTACGTATGCAGTTCTGTCAGTGTCTTTTACTGTACGGCGACTTATTCTCAGTAACCTTCTAGCCTTTCGTTTATTAAGAACAGCATTCTTGATCATACCAGTCCTTTGATTTCCTGTCGTGACCCTGTATACGTTTTTTCATACATTCAGCACATTTCATTATACATTCAGTAAACATATTTAGTGCATTATTAATATCGACATCTATTAAACTTATGGCAATATCAATACTTTCACTTGCTTTTTCATCACATAAGGTATTACTAAACAAAGAAGCGCACTCATCATTCCAGACAATTTTTTCAATGACATCGCCTTGACCTGTTTTGCTCATACCTACTAAGTTTCCACAGGGAAAAAGAACATGAAGTGACACAGGAAAATGATCAGAATCTATACGTTCTACAACATGTAGCTCACACACATCGCATAACAGAGCAAAAAGTTCATTTGACAATACAAAATAGTCGTTGACGCTGCTCCCGTAATCACAAACATATGTATAGCAACCTTTGATGTCGCCTTTACACATACCATTTAGTATACACAATTTTTAAAGCAGTGCACATGTTTAATAACGATTTCCCGTAACTATTTAAATTTGTATCTTGAGAGCATCGGTTAGTGCTGAGAGACTGACTAGCGTACCATGTATCAAAAACATTAAACCCGGAAAAATTCTGAGAGATATTAGAAGTTCTACCATTGAGAGAGGAGAGAGAGAGAGAGGAGAGAGAGAGAGAGAGAGAGAAGAGAGAAGAGAGAGAGAGAGAGAATATGTAAGTGATAATAAAACGTTGGCCCAAAAGAATTTCTGGAGAATGAGTGGAGCAAATATCTCCCAGTTAGAAGACTTACCTTTCAAAGACTTCGGTTAAAGGGAAAGGGGGTCTGAGAGGAAATTTTCCCCAGTGAGTGCTTTCGTATATGTATTGTTTGTCTAAAGCGGAAGTGAGCAGGACTGACAAGTGACAGCTGCATCGCTTTGTGAAAGTTCTTCAGGCTTGCTACTGAATCCCGGTTACCTGCTGCGTGTAACAGCATTTCCATATATTTGTTTTTGAAAAAAAAAAAATCAGAAAAAGAAAAGAAACAAAAGAAGAAAAGGATAGAAATTTTCGAAAAATCGAGTAGATCCCCCTGCCACATGATCAATGTCCCAAGAAATGTGTTCATAGAGGACGACACTTCCTCGGCCACAAGCCATGCAGGCAACAGCACAGGACAATGGGGAATGTATGGGACCCGTTCCCGCTGAAACACGGAATGCAACAAGGCTGAGTCTTGGCCCCTACCCTCTTACCGTCTCGTTCGCAGCAGAGGTGCCCTACGCCTTTGAAGGCTTCGTGAGGGCGACGTGTATCCAGCTTGGCACGGATGGAACCATCTTCGCTTTTTGTGGCGTCATAATGACATGGGCAGCGTGCTGAATCAACAACACAAACATCTTCAGCTGAAGGTCCTAGCAAAAACAGCTAGAAAAAAAAAAGGTTCCGGTATCTAGGAATTTCCGGTGTTCAATTGCCAACGATGTTTTACTGGCAATTACCGGTTAATGCAATCACTTCGTTTTGGAGATGCCTACGCCATCACGGCACAGGCACTTCGGGGTGGAACAGGGGGGCTGCCGTTCAGGTAGAGAGGAGCAGGAAGAACTTCTGACCTCCTTCTCTTGCAACGTCTGCGGCCGACTGTGTGCCTCAAAGACAGGTCTCCATTGTTACACGAAGATCCTTTCTGGCGAATGACGTGCGAGCTGATTTTCTGCCCAACGTACA
>CM031620.1:14057852-14062852 GCA_018398815.1 Conus ventricosus | reverse complement strand
TTTGTCGCGAGGGCCTACGACGTTCGACCCACCCAGGGTGGCGGAATTACTTATTGTTTATTGTCGTTGCTGTTGTCGTGTACCCGTCCTTAGTGTGGCTTGTGGTGCGGTTGCACCTTGGTATAGTTCAGCTCAACTTCGGTTTGCTTTCTCTCTCTCTCTCTCTCTAATTCCACCGCCCGTGCTATTCATCCATGCAAGTTCACGGGTGGCCGGTACCTTTCTCTCGAACTTTCTGTCTATCGGCCTCTCGCCTGTCTTTTTACCTGTCGCACGTGCTTCGTTTTTTTTTTAGTTTGAAGTATGCTCACTCTGTGACGCAGCATGGCATGTTGGCCGCCATTGCTGAGGGAGGTTAGCTCTTCACTCGAGCGGAAGATGTCTCTGGGAGCGCCTGCTCCAGTCTCGGTTCCTTACCGTATCATCGAGAGTACAGTCAGTACTTTCAATTCCTGCAGTCGGCCTGTAGGAGAGGGACATCGCTTCTTCTGTTTCCGCATCTTCGCCTCTGTCCTCTCGACTGGACAGAGGGTAGAGAGAGTCCTTTGACCCGCCTCTTCGGGGTCACCCACGGGTAGCTGGTAAGCATCAGTTTCGTGGTCTGTTTGTTTTGGTTTGTTGTTGTTAGCCGGCTTAGTCTTCGCTTTTGCGCAATTTTCTTTTGTTTTCGAAATTGTAAGAGAAATGTTGTGCGAGACCTTTTCTCTGGTTAATTCCATCTTTAACCTGGCCATTCTAAATTATTTCCAAAATTCTTTCTCCTGTTTATGTATCTGGTGATGCGGTAGTCGGTGGGGAAGGGAGAGAACCTGGTGATTCAGGGTTGGAACTTGCTTGGTCTCGCTCGTCCGCCCCTGTCACATTCGCCGGACTTTTATCCTTCGGCCACCGTCTGTTTGTGTGTGCAAGGAGAACGAGTTTTATGTTCACGAGCGTGCGTACGCATGATTTGTCGTTCGGATGCGTGGTTGGAAATTTGTGTTATTTTGAAATGTGTTTATAAAATGTGACAGTTGTGCCATTGAATTATTATTTGCAAATGTGGTGGCAGTTATTAAGCGATGGTCGCTGTGTTGATTTATTTCCTAAGGAAGGAAAACGTTAAGCGTGAGTGAGAGAAGGGTGAAGATAATTCATATTTGTTTTATAACCTGTTGATTTAATGCAGTCTTTTACCTGCATCGTGTGAGAAGACTTGATTCAATGGGTTTTCTGTGTGCGTTGAATACACTTCCCCTCGCCCATCATGCGAGTGGCTAAGACTTGACAGCAATGGTCAGACGGTACTGACGGCAGGGTTCCAGTACCCTTCTTCCTTCCTCCTTCCTTCTTCTTTCCCTCCTCTTCGACTCTCCTCCCAGCTACGTCCTCCCCCCCTCCCGGGGGCTTCACCTGGAGCACGATCTGGATGGTGCCACGTACTGGTCGAGGCCACGTTCTGGCTGAGACCACGGACGGGATGGTGCCATACGCTGATCGAGGCCACGCCTTGGTCGGGACCGAGGGCTGGTAGAGACGCCCGCCGTCTTGACTGGCCGGCCTGGACCCCCGTCCAGGACCTCCAGTAACAGCTACGTCCCCCCCCCCCCCCCCCCCCCCCCCCGGGACACGCTCTTCACTGCCCGCTTGGAAGTCGAGGGTGTCGGCTTTGGGCGACTCCCTGCGAGAACCAACCCGGCTCGGAGCACCTAGTGCGACAGGGTGCTCCCTGCGGACTTGACAGGGGCAGGGATGTGGACGCACTCCGTGGTGTGAGAAAGGGTCAATACTGGAAATATTTCTTTATAATTGTGTACATGCCATATGTGCTGGAATGCTGTAATTGTGATTGTGTACGTCGTATGGTGAAATATTTATTTATAATCGTGCATGTTGTGGGTGTGGGAGTGCTTGATTGCGATTGTGCATGTTGTGTGCGTTGGAGTGCTTGATCGTGATTGTGCATGTTGTGTGCGTTGGAGTGCTTGATCGTGATTGTGCATGTTGTGTGCGTTGGAGTGCTTTATTGTGATCGTGCATGGTGCGTGTGTTGGAATGTTTATTTTGCTGGTGTGAATAAATGGGGTGTTGTATCGTAATCTTTATTGTGTGGTCTCTTGCGGAGCGTGTGAGGTCAGTCACTCCCTTCACTCCCACCTAGACCGATCCTGTCAGGGCAGACCTCCAGGGGTCGGTCGTGACACGGGTATAAAATAATTGTTCTTCAGACTGAAGGACCTGCCGGCAGATACTGTATTAAAAAGTTTTGATGCTAAAATCAAACCGATCCTTTTGTACGGATCTGAAATTTGGGGATTCACAAAATACGAGACTATCGAAAAAGTACAGATAAAGGTATGCAAAATGTTATTAGGAGTGGGCAGAGACGTAAAGAATAATATTGCACTGGGTGAATGTGGCAGGTTCCCAGTCTATATAGATTCCTATATACGTGTTGTCAAATACTGGTGTCGCTTACTATCCTTGCCCAACGATAGTTATCCAAATCAGTGTTACAATATGCTGTATTCACATGATAAGTCAGGGAGGTGCAACTGGGTCAGCCATGTTCGAAAATTACTATGCAGTCATGGTTTGGGCTATGTGTGGGAACTACAGTCAGTGGGATACGAACCAGAATTTTTTTTAGTCTTTACATGCAGATTGAAAGACATGTTTTGTCAAGAGTGGCACGACTCTATGTCTTCTTACCCAGAATACTGTAATTATCATCCGGAGATACTGAAAGCTGATTACATTGCGGACCTCACAGCTTATGAACACAGGCGAGCTTTATGTCTTCTGAGATGTAACAGATTGCCCTTAAATGGAATCTCCCTATATGGCAAACCTAGTATAGACCCTATATGCAAACAATGTGATACAAACAGTGTAGATGATGTATGTCTTTTTTAATTATTCATTTGCTGTAAATATAAAACAGCACGGAAGAAGTACATCACACAGTTCTATAGCAGCTACCCATCAGTTCTCAAATTTAACTTACTCTGTTCAAAGTTAAAAAAAAAAACCCATTAGCTTTCAGAATTGCTCAGTATATTTGCACCTGCCTTGAAATAAGGCAGCGAGCTTCATCTTTCCTCAGTTCAAAAAACATACATTTATTCGCCTTTGCATTGCTTGTCATCACACATCTTTTTGAACTCTTTTGAATTTTCTTTCATTTTGATTTCAACTCCTTTGAGTGTCCTGACTTTAGAAACGAACTTTTTTTGGTTTATGATGGGTCAAACGGCCTGTAAAAACTGAATAAAACGTTATTATTATTATTATCATTATTATTTATTATTGTTATCATTATTGTTATTATTATTATACTATTATGAATACTATTTTGATTATTCTAACGCAATAAATGATGGCGTCTGACTTCCATATGTTTTCCCCATTTCGCTTCTTTTTTCTTTTTTTTTTAACCAACCGAACGCTGTGTGTGGTCTCCAGATTCAGCTGGAACAAACTGGTATGTTTGCAGAAAGGCTCAGGCCTGTTGCTAACTGGTATGTTTGCAGATGAAGGCTCAGGCCTGTTGTTAACTGGTATGTTTGCAGATGAAGGCTCAGGCCTGTTGGTAAGAGAGATACGTTCAAACTTTTCTAAACATGTTCGTAGTAAGAAACTGGTTGGTGAGATTAATTTTAAAAGGTGTTTTGATCAAGGAGTTTCTCCAAATGCAAATTCCGTGCGGATGTATTCATCATCGACGGTTTTGTCAAACGTCAGCGTGCATTCTTTGGTGGATACCCACTTGGGGCAGGTTCGTACGGGGCAACTTGATTCAATGTATGAAAGTATTATTGATTGTATCAAGCTACCACTTAACAGCCTGCCTGTGTGCATCTTCGATCGATTATCAACACTTTGTCTCTTGTGTCAAATAGAAGAGAAAACTGAAAAAAATTTCTGTATGATTTTTTTTTTCAAATTCAGATTTTTATGCAATCAAATATATCATATATGCTGGCTCAGCTCACTTTGATTAAAAGATACATGATGCCCCCCCCCCCCTCTCTCTCTCTGTCTCTTTCACACAAACACGCACGCATAAATACACATGCATACTCATAAGTTTGTAGATAGATAGACAGACAGAGATACACACACACACACACACACACACACACACATAATATATATATATATATATATATATATATATATATATATATATATATATATATATATATATATATAGCTGAACAATTAAGTAGTAGGGAAAACGAGTGCAGGATAACAATTCTTCTATCATTATAGTATCATTATAGTAATGACTTGGTAAAGATTTAAAATTAAAAAAAAATGAAGATGAAGAAAATGTATATTATAAATATGAAAACCTTTCACTAGCTGCATGAGGGAATCATCGCAATCCGTCTCGAAGGCAGATCTATATGTATCGCCTGCTCCTAGGCATTTCGTCCGCTGGATTGGATTCATCAGTGAGACACGGCTGATTGTGTCTGTGCTCTTGGCGTCAAATACAGACACACCACAGTCCGTGATTCTGTGGTTTTCTCACCACCAAGGGTTCGAAAAAGAATCCAACAGCACCCCCAAAGCAGCCAGCGAAAGGTAGTAAATAAAACAAAACGAAAGTGTGGAGAGGAAAAAAATTGCTGAAAAACTAAAAACATTATGCAAACAGTATCAAATGTAGGGGACAATCTTTGAGCCTATACCTGAGGATCCATTTAAGGATGCAAGGGAGATCAAAAGATATGGAACAGTCTGAGTGGTCAGCTCTGCTGTTCAATAACCCAAGCATTGTCAGCGGCTAAGAATTGTACAGAACAACCTTTACGTGGGTCTCCTAAGAGATGCAATCGTCCACTGGTTGACCAAACAATATAATGCTGAACAATTAAGGAGTAGGGGAAAACGAGTGCAGGTTAACAATTCTTCCATCATTATAGTAATGACTTGGCAAAGATTTGAAATTTAAAAAAAATTGAAGATGAAAAAAAAAATATATATATGCATGTGTGTGTGTGTTGTGTGTG
>CM031620.1:14025352-14052852 GCA_018398815.1 Conus ventricosus | reverse complement strand
CCGACTATTGTCATCTGGCATAAGACTTACATGTAAAGGGCCAGTGTTGAATGCTTTTCTGAAACTTTTTTGACGGCTAAAAAATGTAAATGGGCTTATGAATTCAAATTTTATTTCCCATTCTAAATATGGTTCTAAGTGCCATTTGAGGTCAGGTTTTCGAACTATTTTATATTCATACTGGCCAACATTATTTGCTTCTAGATTGCGCAGTTGCTCTAGTTTAGGAAACTTTTTGTTGTCGCCAACCTCTTTGCGTTTATAATCACCATCTTTAGTGTACTCAAAACCATACAAAGTGCCTATTTCACCATTCTGTTCAAAGTCCACAACGTCTGCAAGGTCTTTTAATTCTAAAGTTATACACCTTACAGGCGCTAATGTAACTCCTGATTCTTCTGGCCCACGCGACATTTTTTAGTACAACTTATTATTTTATTTCCAAAACAATGTGCAGGTTATCACATTTTACAACTTTCCCTGTTTTGTCTGTGATCTTTATATTAAATGATCCGACCCTCCCACAAACTAATCTTTTAAATTGTAAATTAGGGAATTGTATAATTTCATAATCGCAATATGCAGCTTTCCCTGCCGGAAGAGCTTTTAAAACAGTTGAGGGCCTTCCATCATATAAGTTTTCATCAGTGCTCAGCTCATCCAAATGAACATAGAGTAATGAATGTAATGCAAGATCGAGCGGATTTTCTCCCTCATAAGTAGTTTTGTTTGATGTAACTCTAAATCTATGATTGTCAGCTTCAAAGCCTAACATTTTAGCTAGCTCTACATCAAAAAGGTAATGTACTACTTCTTCTTCAGGTTTGAATGATAACATTGTTTTTAGATTTGCATTGTTAAGTTTGAGAGTAATGTCGAAGTTACTCATTGCTTCTTTTAGTGAGCAAAACCCGTAATAACCATCAGGTATGGTTAACTGGCTAACTTTGTTCCCTGATTTGTCAACTTTTAGAATCGTATTATTCTTCTTGGATTCACTTATATTAAACCATACGACTTTGTAAAAAATTTCATGGAGTGCGACCATTTTGGTTCCGCAATTGTTATCAATAGCATGTTCTAAAAACGAAGGACGGTCTTGAGTTGTTATTGTTACAAACATTTTTTTAAACGAAAATAAAAATGAGTGCGTTTAAATATACTGATGCAAAATATTCTGTTGGGCCGCACTACAATCTTAAAAATATAGCAACTGATACTCTTGACATTGCTGTGACCCAGTCTGACACCTTTCAAGTAAAGGTGAGTACGCCATTAAACAGATATCTTAACCCTCCTATTAAAAAAGACTACATCCCAAAAGTGTGGTTTAGTCATCCGTTGCAGTTTTATCAGAACCAGTTAAACTTTGCCGTGTTTTGTGCATCAACTGGGTGTGGAGTGTCGTATGCTGATCACTTAAATTATCCTGATCCTTTGGTGAGGTCAGTGTACAGATTTCATTTTTATTACACCTTCAGACGTATTTTGACTGAACTGCAAGCGCCATTGTTAATGACAAAACGTTTAATCCATTCAGCAACAGAATAGACATGAAGGCTTTTGAAAGGATCTGTAACGAATTCAATATTAATGTTAAGACAGACTTTAGACAAAAGTCGGATCTTAATCATGGTTTAGGCACCCCTTATTGGTGGGGCGTGCACAGAAAGTATAACTATCACTGGGATCCTCCTTACACATCTTTCTCTTCAGGCACAGGTGTTCACCTTGGGTCCATAGAGCAAGAACATAAAACAGCATGGACAACATTTATCTTAGACACTTCTAAGGGCCTAACTAAAGCAGGAATAGAACGAATAAACGACTCTATTCGTACTTACGTTTGGTGTTTGCTAGGTTCGCAAGCACAAACGAGATCGAGCATAACTGATCCTTCTACTGGTTTTGATGCGCAAAAACAATACTTAGCAAATTTAGAGGACGCCATTAATTCTACAGTTGATTTACCTTCAAGTATTAAAAGGTACCAAAATGTTTTACAATACGCAAGATCGAAAGTAGACTTTGCTGTTGGTACTGGTTTATACATGCTGCCTTCTGACCTCAGACTCCAGATAGGTACAATAATAAATTATAATAATGAAATCCTTGTGGCAGGCAATGAACAGAAGGTCGGAAAAAACGACATAAATTCTGGGCCAGTAATAGTACAAACAATAAAAAAACACCCAAGATTAAGTCATCCAATCCCTGAGGTCCAAAGCCCAAAGACTGTTGAAGACGTGGACTTTGTTCGCGATGACCATGAATATGAAAAGACAGCGCTTGTTGTTGGATTAACTGTCCTAGGATTACTTGGTCTTTATCTTACTAAATAGTAACCCAACTATTAAGACAACTAATGCCCATAAGTGCTCGGCCATAAAGCCAACTATTTTGCTTGCAGTAGACAAAAGCCAGCTAATAACACTCCCTAATATACCCGGTAAAGAGTCTATAGCTTTACCAGCTAATTTTTTTAATAAACTCGCAAGATAATCAAGCTGTTTTTTTACCCATGATTTATCAGGCGATGGTGATGGAGGCACTAAACTTTGCCCTCCACCACCGCCTGTAATAGCCATCACCAACGTACTTATTGCAAATCCTAAGGCCGTTATAACGCTTGCTAATGTGACACCTTGTTCTCTAAACAGTGTTTTTATTCGTTCTGCTTGCGTTGTGTCTTCATATAAAATTCTTTGGATAGTTTCTCTTATTCTAATCACTTGAGTTCGTAATTGGTCTCGGTTAGTAGACGCCGCTTTTAGTCTTGCTGCTCTTTCTTTTTCAAGATTTTTTAGTCTTTGTTCTATTCTTTCTTTATCATCACGCCCTAAGTTGGCGTCGTCAGCCTCAGCGAGTTTTTCTTTTTCTCTTTTTATATGCTCATCTAGTTCAGTCAGTCTTGCTAAATTGTCTGTTAATTTCACCTCTAATTTTTCTTACATTCTGATTAATAGCCTCTAATTCTTGCGGGGGTATTGGGGGATCATTAATTGTTTTTAATGCTGTTTCTTCTGAAAAACTGGTTTCTGCTTCTTCTATTACATTTGTTTGTTTTGTCTGCTATTGGAATTAATTCTTGTAGTTCTATGTTTTGGGGTGGAACTGTTGGGAGTTCTTGTTGCATGTTTTGAGGGGTAGCAACTGCTTTCCTCTTTAATTTTGGTTTTGGTTTAGGAATGTCAAGGCGATTTAGATCTTTTGCCTTAAGTTTTTGGTTAAGTGTACTCAAACCTACAAACTTTGATGGGTTTCGTTTATCTGTAAGCTGAAAACGTTTTCCTCGATTGTCTTTAAAATACAAATGGTCCTCATCATCTAGTTCAAAATCATCAGGGGCTATAAATTGGGGAGGTTCTTGATTTAAACTTTTATAAAATAATATGACCTTAGGTTCTGTTATTTCATGCCACATTGAGGCCGTTGAGTGATGCTGTGTCAAAGGAGTCATTTCATCCATGTTGGCGTCTCCAAGATCACTAATATCATAATCTTCTTCACCTCCAATTCCCGCCATGTTTTTAAATAATTAACTTTTTATTTTGTTTTATAAAAATGTCACAAGTATATGGCTCGATTCTTGACCGTATAGAAAGCTGAAAGAACCCCGTGGCGTGAAGGGAAATAAACGGAATATTACTGTTCCAAATAATCCATCTACTATTGATGCAGATCAAATTCTTACTGTTAGATTTCCAGACCTAGGAGCGGATGATTTGATTGTGCCAGGCTCTGCACGGCTTACTTTCAAAATAGAACTCGCTTCAACAACAGACCAAACCAGAACAGTTGTCCAGAATTTGGGACGGGCAATCGTTAAGAAAATTTCTGTAAAACTTGAGGGGCAAGAAGTATTTTCTTTAAACAAAGCAGACATATTTTTAACCTATTCTGATCTATGGCTAACCGCGAATGAAAGGGAAGATCTTGCGTTTCAAGGAATCGGCAATGAAGAAGCACTAAAACTTAGAATAGGCGCCGAACTCGCCTCGGGTGCTAAAAGCAGCAAAAAGGCTTTAGCTGTACGTTATGCGTTTGGAAATCGCTTTTCCATTCCCTTAGATTTTGAGTTGTTAAAAGCGCATGCCCCATACTTTCAAGGGGCATTAAAAGACAGATTGTCATACGAACTAACTTTTAATGAATACAAACGTGTTATCAGATCAACAGACACCGAAGCAAAGTACAGCATCTCTGACATCTCGTTAGAGTTTGACGTTGTTAGCAACTCTAATTTATCAAGGCTGATTGAGCAACAATATGAGTCACAATTAGTAATATATTACGAAAACGTGCGTCATCATTCAAGATATCCTAAAAGCAGGGCAGACGCTATATGGAATTTTAATCTTAGTGTCGCAGTAAAATCGCTTAAAGGTATTTTATTGCTGTGTGAATATGAAGAACCATTCGCAAGAGCAAGTGAAAAGTTTTTTAATCCAAAAATAACGAAAGTACAATGTACAATTGACGGCAGTCCTAACCAAATCTATGCTAGCGGACTTAGACCTTATCATCATTTTGACGAAATAAGAAAATTGTTTGGGGGTGGGAGGGGCCGAAGTCTAACAGCAGACCTTGCGTCTAAAGATCTACACCTTCACAGTGTTAGGCTTGATGATTATTTAACATCAAAATACGGTTTATGGATTGACCTAAGGTCAACAGAGGATAATCAGTTGCATGGAAGTGGGAGAATGGTTAAAGACGTAAACATTCAAATTGAGAAAGAAAAAGAAGCCGATAAATTGCTTAATGTACATTTGTTTTTATTAATTGATGCACAGCTGAATATTGAAAAGAAAAAATTAAAAGATACAGAATACTAAATTATTTTTCATTTTTAAAAAAGCATGTCTGTTCAAGTTTATCCAAATGTGCCTACAGCACGGAGTCGCCAAGAGAAGAGATAGTAGAAAACCCTGGCATAAAAACCTTTAGATTAACCAACATTACACAAATGCAACAAAAACTAGAGCAGGACCTTTCAAAATACAGCAAAGCTAAACGAAGGTATTCTGCTGCCTTTAATGCTGTTACCTATGTTAATATTGGAGCTTCAACTATAAGCGCCGCATCAGCAGGAACGAGTGTTGGCCTCTTAGCATCGGGCATAGGCGCACCCGCAGCTTTGCCTCTAGGCGGTTTGTCTTTAGCTCTCGGCCTATGTTCATTAGTCGTAGGTGCTGCTAGCAAAAAAATAAAAACTAAACTCCAAAAGCACACAGCTATGGTTCAACTAATAACAGCTAAACTTAGTTCCTTCAAACTGACAAAATAAAGCACTAGCTGACTCAAACATCACGGATGAAGAATTTAGTCGTTTACAGGCCGATTTTGATGACTACAAAAGACAAAAGTTTGATCTTCAAAGAAAGGCGAGGACAAGTTTTTCTCAACAGCCAGACGCCGAGCAGATAAAAAAGGAATGCTTAAAAAAAGTAAACGAAACATTAAACTCTGTTCTAAACAGCTCACATTAACAACATCAAAGGGCGTTTATACTTTAGTTTATGAGTCCAAGCACAAAAAGACTGTTGATATTGATTAATTATTTTTTTGATTTAAATAAATATTTTGAGTTAGAAAAGAAACTCAGCATGGATAAGATATATGAAGGTCCAGACGAATTGTTTGAAGCAATGCAAGAAGATTTATCAAGAGCACTGAATGATATTGATTTAGAAGTCATTAATCCAGCAAACGTACGGGCAAGTGTTGCTCATGCTATTTCTCAAGTTCCGGGTAAACTAACAATAGACCCACCGGTTAAAGTAATGTTAGCTGTTTTAATCGACTATGTAACAATAAATGAAGAAAATCTAGAAGTTTGGGTCTCAACTAAACAACAGACTATTCTTTCTCTTAATGACTTAACACCCGGTTGGGCAGACCAACTGCTTACACAGTTTGATGTGGCCGCTGAAGAAGCCAAAATGAGAGGCTCTGGTTGGTCAGAGGGCGAAGTCTTAGAGATTAGATTAAAACAGGCTAAGTATGCGCCGATTGTAGGCAAGGCTTACATTCCGCTACCTCCAGCATTAGTCGCAAAAAGAGCAGTTCTAAACATAAAGAATTCGGACAACAAATGTTTCATGTGGTGTGTTCTCGCAAGGCTGCATTACGCCCGCAAAAACGCAGAGAGAGTGTCTAACTATCACCCTTACATCAATGATCTTAACTTTAGTGGAATATCCTTTCCTGTTAGCGTGGATTCCATTGATCAGTTTGAAGAACAAAACAAACCAATAACTGTTAATATCTACACATGGGATGAGGAAACAAATCTACAGCCTATTAAAGTGTCTAAGAATAGCCAACGATTGGCGAGCCAGACAAAAATCATGTTGACTTACTACTGATGCTTTCACCACGGGGGCTACCACATTACACATTAATACGCACAATGAGTAGATTATTGCGGCATACTTCAAAGCATAAAAATAAACAAGAATTCTGTAGAAAATGTTTAACAAGAATGCCATCTGCTCCAGCCGCGCTTGACAAAAGAAACATTGTATCGGCCCAGTTGACTGTAATACGGAACTAATTACGCCCCCAGAAGGTAGTAAAGTTAGTTTTAAGAACTGGAAACGACTGCAAAATTCTCCATACGTAGTTTACGCAGACTTCGAGTCGCTTATTGTTCCTTATGGAGGGCCAGCGCCACAAAAACTTCGAAAAACAGTCTTAATGAGTAATCATCAGATTTGTTCATTTGCCTTCATTATTGTTAGGTCAGATGGCGCTCATTCAACGCCAGAATTATACAGAGGACCAGATGCGGCTAGAAGATTTTTACAGCGCATGCAGCAAGTGCGTAATGATTGTTCTAATAATCTGAATTTATCTGAAATCATAATGACGCCTGAAGACCAACAACAGTATGACTCAGCCACTCACTGTTGGATTTGTGGTTTAGGCCTCTCATCAGACGCAGCAAATCCGACAGTAAGAGACCATGATCACATTAGTGGAAAGTTCAGAGGAGCAGCGCACAACAACTGCAATCTTCAACTAAAGTTTGATCCTAAAACATGGAAGCTGCCCATCTTCTTTCATAACTTGCGAGGTTACGACTCTCATCTTATAATGAAAGCAGTGGACGATGCCTTCAGGGTGTCATGCATCGCACAGTCATCAGAAAAGTACATGTGTTTCACTTTAAATAACATGTCTTTTTATGACTCTATGCAACACATGATGGGTTCATTAGAGTCGCTGGCTATGTCCTTAAAGTCCTGCCCAATAACGGAAGAATATTTTGACCCAACGCTTGTTAGAAAGGGCGTTTACCCTTACGAATACATGAACAGTTGGGAAAGGTTTGACGAAGATACACTTCCACCTAAAGGCGCGTTCTTTTCTAGTCTTAGAGGAAAGGACATAAGTGATTCTGATTACCAGCATGCTCCAAGATGCGTGGCAGAAGTTAGAGTGTAAAACGATGGGAGACTATCATGACTCCTACTTAATGGCCGATACATGTTTGTTGGCAGATATTTTTGAAAATTATAGAAAGACCTGCATGAAACATTATAGCTTGGATCCCGCGCATTATATTTCTGCGCCTGGGATGAGTTGGGATGCTTTCTTTAAAGTTTACTGGAGTACAGATTGATTTATTGTCTAACCTACCAATGATTCAGATGATTGAAAATGGATTGCGTGGAGGAATTAGTATGGCGTCGCATCATTACTGTAAAGCAAACAACAAATACTTGGACGACTATGATCCAAGTAAAAGGTCTAACTATCTCATTTATTTAGATGCAAACAATCTGTATGGTTGGGCTATGGCGCATCGCTTCCATTACGTAACTTTAAAATGCACACAAGCGGTGGTACGAATAATATTCAAAAGGCATTAAAGTGGTTGGGCAGTTTGACGCCGGGTCAACAGCGTGGTTTCATTCTAGAAGTTGATTTAGAATATCCTCATGAACTTCATGACCTGCATAATGACTATCCATTAGCTGCAGAAAGCCTAAAGATGGCAAAAACAGAACCACCTAAACTTGTGCCCAAATCTTCGAGGTAAAAAAAAATTATGTCTGTCATTACAGACTTCTACAATTTTATTTAAGACATGGTTTGAAGTTGACAGCTGTTCATCGTATAATTGCTTTGATCAAGAACAGTTCATGAAACCATACATCATGAAGAACACTGATCTCAGAACTAAATCCACAGATGCTTCAGAAAAAGACCTTTTCAAGCTGATGAACAACAGTTGTTTCGGAAAGACTATGGAGAATCCGCACAAGCGCAAAGACGTCAGATTGGTCACCAAAGAGAACGAAGCAATTAAGCTGACTTCAAAACCAAATTATCAGGACTTCAGAAGATTTCATGATCAGCTTTTTGGCATAATGATAAAAAAAAAGAAAGTCAAATTGGACAAACCTGTATTTATTGGGTTTACTGTTTTAGAATTATCAAAGCTTTTGATGTTAGAATTTCTTTATGACTACTTTAAACCCTTGTATCCAGAGTCCAAAGTACTTTACACAGATACAGATAGTTTTGTTATAGATATCCCTACTGAAGACATCTATAAAGACATGGAAATAGAAGTAGCTAAAGGGCATGTAGGATGGTATGACACATCCGATTACCCTAAAGATTCGCCTTTACATTCAATTACTAATAAGAAGGTTTTAGGAAAGATGAAGGATGAATTATCTGGAAAGGTGATTAAGGAGTTTATTGGTTTAAGATCGAAAATGTACAGTATTTCGAGCCAGGAGAAAAACCATTAAGAAAGCAAAGGGAATATCTCGCAGTGTTGTGCAGTCAAACATATCACATGACAACTACAAAGAAGCATTGTTTGACAATAAGACTTTTCATCATGATAACGTAAAACTACGATCTAATCTACATGAGATCAACACAACAGTTGTAACAAAGAAGTCGTTAGATAGAACAAACACAAAACGTGTGTTTGTTAATCCAGAGTTTTCATATGCAACTGGACATTATAGAACCGTAAAATAATTAAAGCGGAACTGTGTCTGGCGGGATTATCTGCAGTTCTTCTTTCACAAAAGATCTTTGAGGAGCTGGTTGTTTTGTTGTGTCAGTTTCTCGTAAATAATACACGGGCGGATTCATCTTTACAATTCTTTTTATTTCATATGGATCAACACTCCAAACTGGATCGGTTGCCCTGATGCGAGTGTCCCCTTCCGCTTCCCCGGTAAATAAAGGTACCTTACTTTTAAACCAAACGGTAATAGTTTGCTGGGTGTACTGGAGTCTTCAGCAACATTTATTGTTTTTCTTTTGATTGCTTGTACTGGTTTTAGCCCTTTAAATTCTTCATTATTCATTGCGCGCAAAACTGAGGGCAGTCTTCTAACCCATTCTGTGTTGCGAGAATTGTCAATAAGCTCTCTGTGATACTGGTAGGAAAAAAGTCTTTCAGCTAACTGTTTGTTAAAGTTTTCGACTAAACCCTGTGATCTGTGAACTCCTGGAATGCCTCTTTTAATGGCAACTCTATTTTTCAACAATAATTGATTCACTTGGCCTTTAAATTCTTTTCCATCATCGACTTGAATCATGCGAGGGTAAGTTAAAGGGACCCTCGTTGATATATTAGTTGTATAGCGACAGCAACAGCAGAAGCACTCTTTTGTGTTAATGGTTCCGCATCTTTGTATCTTGAAGCTATGTCAATGACTGTAAGTGCGTACTTAAATCTTTTTCGTCTAATCGTATCAGAGGGTAAATATAGAAGATCCATTTGATGGGTGTCGTTTGGAGTTGTATTCACAAAGTGTGGTCTCTGTATTCGTCTAGGTGCAGGTAAATAAATTTGCCAGATTGCTTGTTTAGATAACCATTCTTTTGCTGTTTGTTCACTGACTCCCCTGCTTGGCTTAGCTTTTTAATTGCTGTTATTCCCTTCCAATATCCTTTGGGTGAATATAGTTTTTGTTCATTTTTTATTCAGCCAATATTATGCGCGACAAAATAGACAACTGTCATACCAAAGCAATAAACGCGATTTCTTGCATCTTTTGTTTTTCTGATGGATGATAAAAGTCACTGAATTTTGGTGGGGGCAATGTCTCGATCGTTTGCCCGTTACTAGATAATATTCTATTATTGCTTGATCAACATCTTTAAATGTGTAAGCTGCGTGTCCCTGTTTTTTCAGTGTGTTATTAATAAAATCTAACTGCTCAATTCTCTGCTTTTCATAGCGACTTTGGCTGCAGCTAGTTGCTCCACAGCTTTGTTATGTCTTTTTCTCTCACCGTCATCCCGTAGTTTACTAAATGCGTAATTACTTCCGCTAAAAGCAAGCGCATTCACCACAGCGCCGCCTATCATCATTACGAGTGAAGCCATTTTTTATAAATGTATTTTTTTACATATTTATATTCTCGGGAATTATTCCTTGCTTAACTAGAAATCTTTCGTAGCGAACAAAGCTGTAATAATAGCGATTAGCTTTGCTGAGTCTTCAAAGTCTAGTTTGCCAAGATCTGCCGGTTTTATTTTTAACAGGCTTTTACCAAGCATTGTGTATCCTACACTTAGGCCTCCAATAACAGCAGAATGGTATACAAGGTTGGCGACATTTTTTTTCAGCGCTCTTTTTTAAAAAAATAAAATAATAATAATTAATAAAAACATGAACAGCGATGATCTGCTAGAGCTACAGACGGCCTACACAGTCTTAGACTTACAAATGAAGAAGTTGATGATCAAGCTATTATGCCAAAAAGGAAAGGCTGTATTCTTTGGCAGCATGTGGAAAAACAAAACAGTTCCTCGGAACTGAATTCAGCATTGAACAGATTCGATTAAAACAGATGTCGCCACAAGACATTTTAAAGTATCACAACAGGTATGAAGCGCAGCTGGGGTCGAGAATGGTAAAAAGTGTTGGGCAAACGGTTCTTAGTTTGTACACTAAACTAGTCAGTAGATTTGCTCCCATTGATTTGAACAAGATCTTACGTATGATTTAACGCAAGATCCAGTTTTAACAAAGTCATTTGAGTCTCTAAGCTGTGATTTATATTACAGATTTGGAACATTGTTATCGCCGTTAATTATGGATTAATTACTTTTAATCATATAGATTTATTTCCCTTCAAAATGAACGAGTCGGAAAATCAGCAGAATCAGGAAACACTGAATCAGAAAACACTGAATCAGGTAGAGATAGTGACGAGTGAAAGCTAAAGCACCCTGGGCGTGTTGCAGCAGGAAAAAGGGTAGCAGAGTTAAACAGACAAAGAAAATTAAAGTTACAATCACAGAATATAATCATAATGAAAACATAAACGCCGCCAACGCCAACAGTTGATTCAATGCCAGCTCCAGAACAAGTTAATTCAAGGCCTACAGCACCAAAGTCTTCATGGAATATTGAACTTAAAACTGTTGCATTTTTGGCGCCATTGCTGCTGCTGGGGGCAGTTATTACGGTTATAAAATATATAAAGAATGGCAACAAAAACAAAGCAGCCAAAAAAATCTGAACCCCTAAATACAGAAGAAGACAACAGATGCCAGCACCGCCAATAACAAAAAATCATTTTGATCCATTTAAAATGCAATAATATTTTAAGAACTTAAATTTAAATTTTTTTGATAAAAATAGATCATGGCGGATTATTATTTGTTTAAAATGATGGAGTCAATAAATAAAGACATGGGGTCTTTAAAAGACATTTCCATAGACCAGAATTGTAATCAATGCGGTTGCTTAGGATGTAAGAACTTCATTAAGATCTATGCTAACCAGTCTCACGCAGAGAACGCTGAGCAAAACATCCTCAGCGATAACGCGTTTTTTGAGGCGTGTGTGTACTATATTAGACATCTGCTGGGTTTTAAAACAAAAACATAGATTGTATTTTTTTTGATAATTTATAAGATAACTTGAATAAGAACTTGGTTGTACTTAAAGGATGACTTAGTTATGATCTTGAGGTGATTTGAGTAAGACTTGAAGATGACTTAAATAAGAACTTGGTTGTACTTAGAGGATGACTTAGTTATGATCTTAGGTTGACTTGAGTAAGAACTTGTGGATGACTTGAGGATGACTTGAGGGCAACTTGAGGACAACTTGAGGATGACTTGAGGACAACTTGAGTAAGAACTTAGAAGTGACTTGGGGTGACTTGGGTTAAGAACTTAGAAGTGACTTGAGTGCATGCGTGGGGTGGGGGGTGTGCATGCGTGGGGTAAGACACAACACCAACAAACAAACAAGAAGTGGAACTACTAGCTTGCTTTGTGACTAAACAGGTTGTGTCCGCGCGCAACCTCAATCAACTAGGCCAAGTGATCACATAGGGTCGTTTGGCCTAGTTTGCCGCTGAGCTTTGCAAGTGCTGCCGCGCTTTGCAGGTCAAGCGATCATATATGATCACTTGGCCTAGTTTGCCCAAAACTTTGCAAGTCAAGTGATCACATAGGGTCGTTTGGCCTACAAAGCCCAGCATAAACTAGGTCAAACGACCCTATGTGATCGCTTGGCCTACAAAGTTCAGCAGTAAACCAGGTCAAACGACCTATGTGATCACTTGACCCACAAAGTTCAGCAGTAAACTAGGTCAAACGACCTATGTGATCACTTGACCCACAAAGTTCAGCAGTAAACTAGGTCAAACGACCCTATGTGATCACTTGACCCACAAAGTTCAGCAGTAAACTAGGTCAAACGACCCTATGTGATCACTTGACCCACAAAGTTCAGCAGTAAACTAGGTCAAACGACCCTATGTGATCGGTTGACCCACAAAGCGCAGCAGTTAAACTAGGTCAAACGACCCTATGTGATCACTTGACCACAAAACGCAGCAGTAAACTAGGTCAAACGACCCTATGTGATCACTTGACCCACAAAGTTCAGCAGTAAACTAGGTCAAACGACCCTATGTGATCACTTGACCCACAAAGTTCAGCAGTAAAAATAGGTCAAACGACCCTATGTGATCACTTGACCCACAAAGTTCAGCAGTAAACTAGGTCAAACGACCCTATGTGATCACTTGGCCTACAAAGTTCAGCAGTAAAACTAGGTCAAACGACCCTATGTGATCACTTGACCCACAAAGTTCAGCAGTAAACTAGGTCAAACGACCCTATGTGATCACTTGACCCACAAAGTTCAGCAGTAAACTAGGTCAAACGACCCTATGTGATCACTTGACCCACAAAGTTTAGCAGTAAACTAGGTCAAACGACCCTATGTGATCACTTGACCCACAAAGTTCAGCAGTAAACTAGGTCAAACGACCCTATGTGATCACTTGACCAACAAAGTTCAGCAGTAAAGTAGGTCAAACGACCCTATGTGATCACTTGACCCACAAAGTTCAGCAGTAAACTAGGTCAAACGACCCTATGTGATCACTTGACCCACAAAGTTCAGCAGTAAACTAGGTCAAACGACCCTATGTGATCACTTGACCCACAAAGTTCAGCAGTAAACTAGGTCAAACGACCCTATGTGATCACTTGGCCTAGTTGCCAGCCCTAGTAAACTGGGTCAAGGTTGTTTGACCTGCAAAGCTCAGCAGTAAACTAGGCCGAGTGATCACATAGGGTCGTTTGACCTAGTTGATTGAGGTGTTTGGCAGAAAGAGACATAGTTAAAAAGAGAAACACTTTGTCGAAACTAGCTTTCAGTGGAAGACATGCTGGGATAAGTGTGTAGATTTTATGCCAAAAATATAACTCAGTTTTAAAAGACTTTAGAGAACAGTTAAAGACTGTAGTTTTATTTCACATGAAAGACAGAGATGCATTTGATGAATGTTTGCGTGAAAATGATGTTATTGAAAATGATCAGGAAAAACATAGGATTAAGCAAAAACTGAAATCTGAAAACTTTAGTAAATTAGTATTGAAAACGGATAACCCTACACAGTATGTTTGTTTGTAGATAATTGTTATGTTTTGGTTACTTGTCAGAGAACAGGGAAAGGCGGATTCTAGGTCACTTTCGCCCGAAAACTAGTTGAGGGCGAAAGTGAGTTAGAATCCGCCTTTCCTGTTCTCTTATAGTTTTTTTTTCTTTTCAATCCAATCCTAAAGTCAGCCCTGGATATTGATCAGAGAGCGTTGTAAAACAAGGTAATTAAAGGGACAACAAGGTTATACCATCCCAATATGTCGCTCCCCTCCCAACTTTCCCTCCAGTCCTATCCTAATTATCAACAATACCAACCCTTCCTCTTTCCACCTTCCGCACACACACACACACACACACACACACACACACACACACACACACACACAATGCATATATATATATATATAATTATATATATATATATATATATATATATATATATATATTGTTAAAATAAGGTATTAAAAGAAATCTACAAATTTGTTTCGAGCGTCTGCGCTGTCATCAGGATGGCTTTTGGTTTGCCCACCGCCGATGTTTTCTAGCGTGTGGGTTCACGTTTGCGGTTGTTTGCACGTGCGGGTTGGCTGCATGTGTTTTTTTGGGGGGCTTTCAGGTTTTTGTTTTGAGCGTGTTCACTAACAACGCCCTGAAGTTTGCCAGTAACCACACAGACATAACAGGGTAGGAAATGGAAATCATTCTCCACACCAAGAAAACATTACTACACAGCAAAAATGAAACCTGGATCAGGAAAACCAACAGAAACTCAACATTCGACGTAACCATGGGATCATATGATGGTGCAGAAACATGTGAACTGGTCGGACTATTCATGCTGTCCAACATCAAAAAAAAACTCGGAAAACAAGTCGGACTATACAGAGACGATGGACTTGCTGCACTAACTACAATCCAAGAACCATCGAAAAACAAGAAGAAAGAACTATGCAAAATTTTTCCCAAAACCAACAACTTAATGATTACCATTGAAGCAAACAAAAAGGTAGTGAACTACTTAGACATAACACTGGACCTAAAACAATCACATAAAATAAACCATACAAGAAACCCAACGATACACCTCTTTATGTACACACCAAAAGTAACCATCCACCATCTGTTTTAAAAGACCATTCCCATTGCATAAACAAGAGACTGTCAACTGTCTTGCAGTGAGAGAGTGTTCAACAATGCAGCAGTAGAATTACCAGGAGGCATTTACAAAAAGTGGATACAATTACAAATTACAATCAACCTAGACAACAACACAAATAAAGCAAGAAAAATAGGAAAAGAAAAACCATAGGGTTATAACCCCCATACGACGGGAAACTCAAAACAAAATGGAAAAAGAATTCTTCAAAATCCTAACAACTTCATTTCCAAAAGAACACAAACTGTCCAAAATATTTAACAAAAACACTGTCAAACTATCGTACTCATGTATGCCCAACCTCAAAACCAAATTGACGCATCCAACAAAATGAAAATCAACACAGCAAAGAAGGGTGAAGAAAGGAATCTTGCAATTGCACCAGAAAAGAGCATTTGCCCACTAGACAACAAATGTCTTCACAACCCAACATTGTATACCGGGCTACGTGACATCAGAAAATGAAAAAGAAACTTACATAGGGATCACTGAAAACCACTTCAAAACCAGATATGCAAACCAAAAACAGTTTTTTTAAATAAAGAAAAATATAAAAACCAAAACAGAACGAGCAAATTATCTGGAAACTTAAAGACGCAAAAACAAGCTACAATATACCCTGGAAAATCATAAAGGGGAGCATCATCATAAAGCAATGTTTCAAAAAGGTGCAACCTATGTTTAACTGAAAAATGGTTAAATACTATGCAAAACCACCCTTAGCAACTTTAAAAACACAAAAACAGAATAGTAAACAAAATGCAGGCATAAATGGAAATCGTTGTTAGTGAACCCCGCTCAAAACAAAAAACCTGAAAGCCCCCCAAAAAACACGTGCAGCCAACCCGCACGTGCAAACAACCGCCCAAAAGTGAACCCAACGCTATATAACATCGGCGGTGGGCAAACCAAAAGCCATTTCCCGATGGGCAGCGCAAGACGCTCGAAACAAATTTGTAGATTTCTTTTCATACCTTATTTTAACAAATGTTGCTCCCCAAGGGTTGAGCGCTCTGGAAATCGTTTTGGGTATTTAACCACATTGATCTATATTGTCCCCTATATTTTATACTGTTTGAATAATGTTTTAGTTTTTCAGCGACTTTTTTCCTCTCCACACTTTTGTTTTGTTCCATTTATTACCCTTCACTGGCTGCTTTGAGGCTGCTGTTGGATTCTTTTTTCGAACCCTTGGTGGTGAGAACACCACAGAATCATGGACTGTGGTGTGTCTCTATTTGACACCAAGAGCACAGACACAATTAGCCGTGTCTCCCTGATGAGTCCAATCCAGCGGACGAAAGGCCTAGGAGCAGGCAATACAAATAAATGTGCCTTTGAGAGGGATTATGATGGTTCCCTCAGGCAGCTAGTGAAGGGCTTCTCATATTTATAATATATTCCCCCCTTTTTTTTTTTAAGTTCAAATCTTTGTCAAGTCATTACTATAACGACTGAAGAATTGTTAGCCTGCACTTGTTTTCCCCCACCACTTAATTGTTCAGCATTATATTTGTTTGGTCAATCAGTGGGAGATTGCATCTCTTAGGAGATCCAAGTAAAGGTTGTTCTGTGCAATTCTTAGCCACTCACAATGCTTGGGTTATTGAACAGCAGAGCTGACCACTCAGACTGTTCCATATCTTTTGACCTCCCTTGCATCCTTGAATGGATCCTCAAGCATAGGCTCACAGATTGTCCCCTATATTTTATACTGTTTGAATAATGCTTTTAGTTTTTCAGCGACTTTTTTCCTCTCCACACTTTTGTTTTGTTCCATTTATTACCCTTCACTGGCTGCTTTGAGGCTGCTGTTGGATTCTTTTTTCGAACCCTTGGTGGTGAGAACACCACAGAATCATGGACTGTGGTGTGTCTCTATTTGACACCAAGAGCACAGACACAATTAGCCGTGTCTCCCTGATGAGTCCAATCCAGCGGACGAAAGGCCTAGGAGCAGGCAATACAAATAAATGTGCCTTTGAGAGGGATTACGATGGTTCCCTCAGGCAGCTAGTGAAGGGCTTCTCATATTTATAATATATTCCCCCTTTTTTTTTTTAAGTTCAAATCTTTGTCAAGTCATTACTATAACGACTGAAGAATTGTTAGCCTGCACTTGTTTTCCCCCACCACTTAATTGTTCAGCATTATATTTGTTTGGTCAATCAGTGGGAGGTTGCATCTCTTAGGAGATCCAAGTAAAGGTTGTTCTGTGCAATTCTTAGCCGCTCACAATGCTTGGGTTATTGAACAGCAGAGCTGACCACTCAGACTGTTCCATATCTTTTGACCTCCCTTGCATCCTTGAATGGATCCTCAAGCATAGGCTCAAAGATTGTCCCCTATATTTTATACTGTTTGAATAATGCTTTTAGTTTTTCAGCGACTTTTTTCCTCTCCACACTTTTGTTTTGTTCCATTTATTACCCTTCACTGGCTGCTTTGAGGCTGCTGTTGGATTCTTTTTTCGAACCCTTGGTGGTGAGAACACCACAGAATCATGGACTGTGGTGTGTCTCTATTTGACACCAAGAGCACAGACACAATTAGCCGTGTCTCCCTGATGAGTCCAATCCAGCGGACGAAAGGCCTAGGAGCAGGCAATACAAATAAATGTGCCTTTGAGAGGGATTACGATGGTTCCCTCAGGCAGCTAGTGAAGGGCTTCTCATATTTATAATATATTCCCCCTTTTTTTTTTTTTAAGTTCAAATCTTTGTCAAGTCATTACTATAACGACTGAAGAATTGTTAGCCTGCACTTGTTTTCCCCCACCACTTAATTGTTCAGCATTATATATATATATATAATATATATAATATATAATATATATATATATATATATATATATATACACACAAACACGCATACACATATACACACAAAGAGAGAGAGAGAGAGAGAGAGAGAGAGAGAGAGAGAGAGAGAGAGAGCGAGCTGGCCATCCCTATCAATGAAAATTAAGATATGTAAGCTTTGTCAGATGATGCAAACTTGATTCACAGTCTGTGACACGATGGTGGAAGCAGATTTGGTGTCAGCTTTAAATCACTGATTTTAGACACGTATTTGGCACTCCACGCGTTCACATGAAACGTTTATGCAAAGATTTAACTGAACACTCGATAAAAAAAAATATCCGTGCATGACATCTCTATAATACAGCTTCGGAAATAGCGAATAGAGTACGCTTAGGAACTGCGTCGCACTTGACAGCAAGTGCCACAGCAAAAAGCAGGTCAAAATGTGCCAAGTCGATACGAATGTTAAAATCGGAAACATACTCCATTTGTTCATGATATGGAAAGAAAAGAAAAATCATTAAAAAAAACAACATTCTGTTCAACGCGTTCTCGTGTATACAAAAGCAAGCTTTCGCACGATTTTCCACCGACAGAACCTACGCCGGAGTTCGGAAGTAATACTGCATTTAACCACTAAATCAAGCGTATTTCAGTTTCGGCTTCATCAAGGAGGTGTCCCTGCGTGCGGACTAGTCTGTATACGCTACATCATATCTGCTAGATATCGATGCCACTATGAACACGATTTATAGTTAATGGATACATGAATGAATGACTAAGATGAGAGATCTAGTTGCAAAGCGAGACGACTGCAGGCGGAAATCTAAACAAATCTTAAATAAATGTTAGCGAACCGCCCAGAGAACGTGGACAAACGAGTTACAAGACAAAACACGACGCGTTTCGACCTCTTAGGTCCTCGTCTGGTGATAAGTAAACGGATTATAAACAACGAAAATTCACTTAGCTTTGGTCGCTTCAGATCGCTCAGGCTTCAGCGCAAGGAAGAAGGCGTTGAATGAGAACGAGGCTGTTGGAAGGGAAGTAGTGAGCGAGTCAAAGTCGTAATGATGATAATAATATTACTGATAGGAATACTATTAATGGTCAAAATATTGGGGGGGGGGGGGGGGGGGGGGGGGGGGGAATCAATCTTGGTGTCAATAAGTATGTGTATGGGAGAAAGGAGAGTGGGTTAGAGGATTCTTAAGCAGCAGGGTTGCCGTGGCAACAGTCCCAGAGGGATGGTGATGTCAGTGCTAGGGGTAGTATCAATACTAGCAATAGTATTACTGAATGATATTGCTAACAACGATAGTGAAGGTTAAGGTAACGAAAGCATGATACAGAAATATATTTAGAAAATACAATTTTATAATAATCAAATAAATAAATAAAAGAAACATTAAAAATAATAATAATAATAATAATAATAATAATAATAATAATAATAAATTTAAAAAAAAAAAAAGAAAAAAAAATTAATCATAATAAATGCATAAATAAGATAGCTATAAGTTATGTGTGAGGTGAATAGTGGGAGGTAAGGTAGTATGTGTGTGTGTAGTGGGAGGATATTGTGGGCTGAGATTGATATATATATATATATATCTCCCCCCCCCCTATTTTTCACGACCAACGATAAAGGAGCTAGCATTCTATTCATTATGTGTGTGTGTATGTGTGTGTGTGAGTGTGAGTGTGTGTGTGTGTGTGTGTGTGTGTGTGTGTGTGTGTGTGTGTGTGTGTGTGTGTTCCATTTGTAATATCAGCCTTATTCATTGGTTGCCCCCACCTCCCCCCCGAACAACCGCCATACCCACCAACATCCCTACACACATCATTACTAGGGCAGGGGGGGGGGGGGGGGGTGGGGGGTGGGGGTAAGTCGATTGATGTAGCAAATGGAGAGACTCGGAGAGTGTAGGAAAAGGGAAGGGGAAGATAGCTGCAACCTATGTCTGAGGTAAACAGAGGTAGGGTGTGCGTAGGTGGAGGATATTTCAGGCTGGAGCTGCAGAGATGGAATGGCACATACTACTTTTGGACGTTGATGCCATGAGGGTGCACGGTGCCCAGTTTGGCAATGAGATGAGATTCCTGCATAAGGCGTTCAAAGTTGTCACTCTTAGATTGCCAAAGTGCCAAGACTTTGACATGGTTGATGTTGTGTTGGGCATGGTTGAAGTGTAGAGCGACTGGTTTGGGCCGATGGTGGCGGATGTCGGCCAGGTGTTCAGAGATGCGCGTCTCAAGTGTGCGAGATGTCTCACCTACATAGATCTTACCGCACAGCTGACAGTGGATGGCATACACAATGTTGTGGCTCTGGCAGGAGAAAGTGCGTTTAATAGTGAAAGAGCCTGTGGGGCCATGTAGGATGGTGTCTGGTTTGGTGAGAGAGCAGATTTTGCAGTTGGGTTTTGAGCAGGGGAAAGTACCTGGTGGCTTAGGTGTGAAGATTTTGTTCAGCTTAGAGCGCACCAGTAGGTCGTTGAGGTTTTTGTCACGTTTGATAGTGATCATTGGTTTCGTCTCAAAGGCAGGTTTATGATTTTCTACCATGTGCCAGTTAGACTTCAGGATCCTGCAGATGGGCAGATTTTGAGATGAGAGAATTGAAGAAGAGGGTCTCATGGCTACGACCTAGCAGATGTCCGACCTGCACACTAGCCCTACGCGCTGGTCAGACTTTGGGTACCTACCCAACATTGCCTGTGCCATTTTCATCAATTGCAAGAGTGACTCCTCATCGTTTTCGTTTCCTCTATTTTGAGCACGTAACTAAATGTTTTGACTCGGAACGTCATTACGCGTTTGTGCGGTCTCATGACCTCGTGCCGCAGGTAACAGGTGGAACTTTCTACCACTTGTTGTTGATCTATTGTTCTTTATCTAAAATCGAAGAGTAACCTGCGTTATAGAAGGAACACGAAAGCTTTAAAACCTGTTTTCCAATGATATATGTCTTATTCATTACATTATACGTTTTTATGGCGAGCTGCCAAAAGGCAAGCTTTCCCAAGGAGGACTGAAGAAGCGCTACAGAGACGCACTGAAGGCCTCTGTGAAGTGCTGTAGCATCGCCCCTGCCTCCTGGGAAAAAGCTGTGCAAGATCGTTTAGTATGGCGCACCATGATCAAATCCGGAGTGAAAGACTTGAAAACGAGGCGAGTGGAGGCACAGGAGAAAAAAAGGTCAGTTTCGGAGAAAAAACAATAACAGAGCAAGCGCCTACCTTTCAGCCGGACTCGCATCCAAGTCTGCCATGTGCACACTGCAACAAACTATTCAGTGCGAGGATTGGTCTAATAAGCTCTCTTCGTACACACACCAGCACCCAGTGATAGCAGAATTCGTGGTCATGATCGCCTGCGAGGGACAAACGACTGAACTGAATTCATACATTTCGATGTACTATGACTATTTATGAGACTGTCTTTGGTGGTACGTTTTACATGCAGTGCAGCCAATTCCAATTTTTGGTCCAAATACATGACATGATAAGTAAAGAAAGTAACAGAGACGGACGTTGTTTACAATTAATAAAGTATAAAGAGCAGTGTTCTAATGTTGAGCGTAATTGTACAGCTGAATACCCAGAATACTTTTCGTCAAATAAATGGCAAAAACAATTGTTCTAAGTGCTCTCATGAACTGTACCAAGCACCAGTAATTTTGGGTAACATGTGTGACTTCTGCATTGCATTTTTGAAGTTTGAATTATTCAGTCGGTTTCAACGAGGATGATTGCAGGTGGAAATTAAGACAAGAGTAACACCAGAATATCCAGGCCACCAAAAAAGTTCAGATTTGTGTCCCGGTGGTTAAACCAATAGGAATCCCACTGGTCAGATCAAGATCAATCATCATTGGTGATACTAATAACAAAATCAATAGCCACTGTCGACGGGTTAGACCTGTGACAAGTGTCACACTGGTTAGATTGACAGCAAGTCCCCCACTGGTTATACTGATAGCAATTGTCCTGCTTGTAAGACCAGTACAAAGTGTTCCTCTGGTTAGAACCAGAGCAAGTATCCAACCACTTAGAGCAGTAAAGTGTGCCACTGGGTTAGACAAGTAGCAAGTGTCCCTCTGGGATAGACAAGTAGCAAGTGTCCCACTGGGTCGACCAGTCTTGTTTCCATAGTGGTCATCGGAATACCCCTGTGTCAGGCAGAGAACAGGGACATGGCTGCATCGGAGTTCTCCCTGGCCACATGGTACCTCTTTTCTGCCTTCCAACCATCCGTGCTCCCTTCCTCTTTCTCCCTCCCCACACGCCCACTTTTCCCTCCCTTCCCCTCTCACTTCACGTTCCCATTCGCCCGTCCCTTCTACCACCTTCCTTCTTCAACAGATTATCTGGAATAACAAAGAAGAAAGATAACCTTTGTCCCTATGGTGAGAGAATTACGTGCCCCTGCCTCCGAAGGATTTAGCTTAGGGCAAAATAGGTTTAGCAGAAAGGCAAACACGAGGCACACATAGTAAACAAGGAAACATCCTCAAAAAGGATTTCCCCATTTTTCCCATATGCCCTGTGTCTGATGTAATGAGCAACAACTGAAACAATAACAATTTTCACATTTACTCAGTACTCTGCCCTTGAACATTGTAAAAAAGAAAAGAATGCACAGTAAAATGGTGTGTGACACCATTTTGATTTACATGAAAGGCAGGTTTCAATGAATGTTAGTTGTTGTTTATGCAGTCATGCTTAGTCTGTGACAGGGATCAAACACGCTCTATTGGATCAGGCAGTTTTGAAACATTCGAAAATGATTGTTTGACTGAGTGTATACCAAAGGTTGATAAAACAAGAGATATAAACTGAAGCACAAGAGAGGCAGTTTTCCCCACATTTGATTGACATGTAATTGGATACATGCACTAGCACAGGGTGGGCAGGAAAGGAGAAGAGTGTGTTAATTAATACAACACTACCACCTGACGGCAAGCAAAGAAAGCATAGGTAGCAGATCCGACGACCCAACAAGATCTGACTTCAGTGTTGACCGCCGTCTCTTCCCCGCTCTCCTCTCCTTTCGCCTCCTGGTTTGATCTGACGGCCACAGCCCGACCCTTTCCCACCCACACCTAAGCCGCGCCTCCCACCCCACTCTCCCTGTTCCACTGCAGCACTCTTAGTGTCCTGACCTCGATGACGGCTGCTGTCCCTACAAATTGCAGAATGAGATACGTGTGCTTCCTGCCAGGGTGAATCCTTCATCCCAGAGCCCTATTTCTGTCAGACAGTGTGGTCTCTGTTTCTGCGTATTGAGAACGTGCATCATCAGTGTGACTTAATGTAAGGATATAACGTGCACAGCACTCTGCTGTGTATATAATTATGGTCTAGCTTTGTCCTGTATTAAGAAACACATTACTTTCTACCTCCACCTCTGTGTTGTAAAAATGGCATTAAATGATCTGACATTGAAAAAAAATGTAATTGTGTATTTATTAATTTTGATATCTTATTTGACACCTCTTTCAGCAGTGTATAAAGCAAAATTGAATCATCGTTTATGAAAAGTAATAATTGTATAATTACAATGTTCTTGTTGAAAATGTTATTGGCAGATTCATGGCCATTGTGTTCCAGTTACAACTTCCAATGTGCAATGACTGGAAGTGTTTTAACAATATTTGCCCTTCTTCCATGTTTGATTACGTTCATGCTGACACTTGTCTAGAAAATGCCAACGTTAAAGTGTAGGTTACTTTTGACACCTCGTTGTGATTTCTTTCATCACGACAAACAATGTGATAAGAAAATCGGGCTCTTTAATTTTCAATTTCATTCGGTACGTTAGTTAAGATTGGTTGATCGCTACAAACAGTATTATTCTATTATCAGGCTCCTCTGCATATTCAGCAGACTGGTCCAAATGTTTTACTGCAAATGTTGACATGTTATACTAAATCATACCCGTTTGTCTTATGTTACTATTGGCAGGCTGTACACAACTCAGATATTATTCGAAGTCAGACACTTTTCTTTGAATATTTTGGGGGGAAATGCATTAAAACGCGACGTGTCTTCAAAGTAAAGCATTTCCCTTCCTCAAATCATTTTCCCTTCATTGTTGTATTGTTACATTGCTGTTCTGAAATATGCTTCTGCCAAAAGCTCATGTGTCTTCAAGATAATGTCCAAGTTTTTTTTTTCTTTGGTAAATAAGAATCGCCCTGTCTAAACCCCAAAGCCACGAAAGAACCCAGTTTCCGCCAATTAAAAGATAATTTTGAGTATAACTGATCAGTCATTGCCAATTTCAAACAGCGTGACTGCAAGCAGAATTTGAAGCAAGAACGTTTAAAGCTCAGTTACTGGGCTGCCAGCAAATAAAGCGGAAAAGTAATCACACACACAGAGCTCCAAGTAGGATAATGAGAATGCTACACAGTGTGTAGAGTTATGCTACCTGACTCAGAGCATCCACCCCCACACCTTCCTCCGCACTCCTCCTCCGCCTTCACCATTAATTCCATACACACATCCAAACAATTTCAAACAACACCCAAACAAACGTGTTTATTGATTGTATGTGCAAATTTCGCAGGTTCTCGCGCACAGAGCTGTGTGTGTGTGTGTGTGTGTGTGTGTGTGTGTGTGTGTGTGTGTGTGTGCGTGTGCGTGGGTCCGTGCGTGCGTGCGTGCGTGCGTGCATACATGTGTGTGTGTATGTGTGTGTGTGTGTACATCCGTGCGTGCGTGCGTGCATGCGTGCGTGCATGCGTGTGTGTGTGTGTGTGTGTGTGTGTGTGTGTGTGTGTGGATTGCGCGTGCGTGCGCGCCCGTTAGTGTGTGTACGTGTGTGTTGTTTGTGTGTATGTATGTGTCTTTAGTGTCCATAGATAAAACAGTTTGAGTGAGTATGATTACATATTCATGTGTGTGTGTGTGTGTGTGTGTGTGTTGTGTGTGTGTGTGTGTGTGTGTGTGTCAAACCTCAGGGTATGTCAGTGGAGGAAGGACTAGCGCACAGCCAAACACACTCACAGCTTGCTTACAATCTCATTCATATATCATGCATTCGTCACATCAAACCACTAGTAAAGTCTATAACTTTACTAACATGATCATAGAAAGAAACGTCAATGCATATGGAATCAAACAAAAATAAAACATTCTCTCTTTCCTTGACTTCACAAACCCTTTATTTAAATCATCATTTAACTAACCCGGGTATAAACAGATTTCTACTTTACCTGGCCAGGTGATCTTAACTATTCACGAATCACTGTCTTTTCTTTTCTTTTTTTTCTTTTCACTGTCACTTTCACAAGCACGACACAACTGCTGGCACTGGTCAGGTTGGACTGCTGGCACTGGCGTTGGCCTGTGGTTCTGCTTGACGAAGTGACGCTGCAAGGTATGAGGTCGAACCCGGTTCAGATTGAACAGTGACTATTAGACATCGATCTGTTTCCTTTCTTTCTTCCTGCATTAACGCATTGCACTCTCTCTCTCTCTCTTCTAGTCTGCTTCTATCAAATGGACATTGTTGCTTTTCTTTTCTTTTTTCTTTTCTTTCTTTTCTCTTCATCAGTTAGCAACTCTCTCTCTCTCCACATCTCTCCTTAGTCCTTCCTCTGCAGATCTCTATCTCGTGCTTAATGCTACAGCTTGGTTCTATTCAATCCCCCCATCTTCCTGCTCTTCTCTCGTCAGAGCCTACACCCAGAACCTCTTCCTCCCTGTCTGTCTGTTCGTTCCCCTATTCTCACTCACGCATTCCCATTTATCCTAAAACCACTGTCAAAGGGCGAGTACCATTGGTCAGTATTTTCCCGCCTTATACTTGAGGTTGCCTCCCCTCTCATTTCATTGGATATGTAAATCATGACGGTCACATCTACCTGCCTTGCTCTCTGTGGTGGTCAATGGTCATTTAATTGATTAGCTAGATTTCACCCCACTACACAGTATCTTCTCCACTCCCTTTCCGGCGACGTCGACTTAATTGTGGACACTGGCCCTACAATTGGCTGGATGAGTCTGACCCAGGCGCCGAGACGTCTGACCAGACCTATCGAGACGTCTGCCAAACGGCTTAGTCGTCTGCTGTCTCCTCGCTGTGCTTAAATTGGCTGGACCGACACATGAGGCGTCTACCTGGCGCCAGATATTTGACTTTGGGCTTATGCCCGGTTGAGCTGGCTGGCGACGGACCACGACTTTGGTTGTTTTATTTTTGTCCATGACAATTTCCCCTTGCAAAAGACTATGCTCGCATTGTCTCAAACAACGGTACAAAAAAAGACAACAACCGACTTTGCTGACACACAGCTACACGTGCAAAGTTTGAAAAATACTTTACAACAAACGGTTTGCAAATTATAAATATATCATTAGTGAATACCACCCCAATGGGTTATCATTGACGTGCGCTTTTGCCCATTTTTTTTTCTCCAACTCATTTTCTGATAAACCTCTGTGCGCACCTATGCAATTCCCCTACTTGCGGATTTGCCACATCTCTTCACAACTACTATGAAAAGCACAATCGATTTGATCACGATCCATGACACTCACTGAGGAATCTCCATCCTCATTATCGCAACCAATGCATTACTACACAAGCGATGTATGCTCCAAACATAACCACATTTACATGAACAAGTCTCACAAGAAATTATGAACATAACCAAATGGGAATGAACCCCTATCCACTCAGCATAGCTGTAATCAACAATATTATTAACAAAGTAGCTATGCGCCTCGGATATGACTGACTTCCTCTGAGTTGCAGCTTGCTAGACTACACGACTTAAATAGTCAGCTCCTACATTCTGTCGACCTGGAAATTTTACTGCACCGATACCTGTAGGGCTGCAGTGCATTGCCAACGCAGCACCCTGCTGTTTTCAGCTACGCCTTTGTGTGAGTCTCACACTGAATATATTTGCGGAGATAAATTTTCATGGAAAGTTTTGGTTTTCCCCTTCACATCAATTCGGTAGTCCTGATCTACTTTTGAATGATGGTGAATGGTCCTTTCCAATGCATCAGCAGCTTGTTGTGATCGTGGGAAGCAGTAACAGGACTTGATCTCCCACCCTTTAGGGATTGCTTCCTCACCTTTCTGTCATATTGCTTCTTCTGCACGACCCTAGCCTTCTGCAAACTTTCCTTTGCAACCTTACATGTCTCATACCTGTGCCCACCTTTGGAACAGGGCGAGATCGGGCGATCAGATCAACAGCCACTCTCCTGAACGGTGTGTCAATTAAAGGGAGATGTTTAAGAGGCACCTTCCTCCTCACCCCTCTTGTGGCTGACCTTTGACACGTCACATGACATGCAGAACCGCTTTATGTCTGCCATTGCCCTGGCCAATGAAAGTCATCAAAGATTCGGTCAGCTGTTTTGCCAGTGCTGAGATGGGCCCGCCATGAGCGACTCGTGACCCATGACATGACAGTGTCAGGATAACATGCTGGTACCTCTAACTGAGTTGTCACCTTACTGTCTTCCTTTGGTGAACACTCGGTACAACAACCCGCTTTTCACCAGAAATTCTGTTCACCTCCTCTAACCACTGTTTCTCTCCACCTCTTGCCAACTCCCAAGACTTCACGAGCAAAGGGTCTTGTTCCTGTGCTGCCCTAAACTCATCAGGG